>JARJCP010000075.1:0-440030 GCA_029281795.1 Mycena crocata
GTAAACGTTCTCGGGGAGCTCCTGGTTCAAGTCCAGGCCAGGGCGTGAATTTGGCATCCATGATTTTTATTGGTTTCAACCGTGAGAGATTTCCTCTCCCGCAGGCATCACCGATCACCGGCCGGCCACTGCCACTTCTGATGCCACAAACTTCCCAGCGCCATCAAAACAACCGGGCGCGCGAAGTGACTCTCTCACCAGGCGCGCCAGGTGGTACTCATTGTCAGGCGCGTGAAACGATATCATGGGTCAGGCGCGCGAGATTTTTAAATTTAGCGGCTGTCCCTTTTCGTTCTTGCCAGTTATCCCAGCTCCGCTTCAACTGTTCCTCCTGTGCCTTCGCCAGCTCCCTGCCGGCTTTCTTGACCGCTCTTGTCCCCATGACACGAGGTGCGTCGTCGTCTTCAAGTTCGTCTGTTCTATCCTCTGTTTCGGGATCGTCTTCCGGGCGGCCCTCTATATAATTGTCGGGCGCGCCTAGTCGAACGTTACCGAATTGTAAATCCTTGCCCTTGTATTCCCCCACATCCTCCACCAATTCGTCGAGCGTCTCTTTGGACAAATCGATGAGCTTGTAGATGTCTTTAGGGATGGCTATACTTCGCCTGGCCTCATAAGGTACCACTCTAAACTGAGCGATCTTGGATTGAAAGACTGCTCCGTCCAGCTCTGCCACAATATAGCTGCCTCTTTTGGTTCGCCTGATGACCACCATCGGGCCCAAGTATCTGGCCGCCATCTTTGTGTTCAAAGATTTTTCAACCACTGTGTTCCTAATCAGGACTAGGTCCCCAGGTTGGAAATCATAATTTTGGATAGTATTCTTGTGCGCCAATTCGTACTTCCTTACAGCTGTAAGCTTTTCTTGGGTTACTCGGGCGCGCATTTGTTCAACATGTGTATGATGTTTTGCCAACGCTTGCGCCCTGAATCCTATCAGTTCTTCTGTAGTGAGCAGCCTCCCTGGTAGTTCCACTAGCCAAGTCGCTTCCTCTATATCCAACGGTAGGAGTGGGTGCGCGCCTGTTACCATAAAATACGGAGAACAGCCCAACCCTCTCCTAACTGTTATCCTATCTGCCCAGACCACTTGCGGGAAGAACCAATACCACTTTCCTGGGTTGCCACCTGTCGCCTTATACAAGGACTGACGCATGGGCCAATGCCCGTTCTCTACTGAGCCATTTCCTTGAGAATTGTAAGGCGACACTCTTATCCCCTGTATCCCGTACTTCGTTTTCAACCACTCAACTGCTGCCAAGAATTGTGGCGCGTTATCAGTCACCAAGACTTCCGGACAGCCCCATCTACAAATTATCTCTTCTAAGATGAATAGACCCAGAGTCCGTGCATTTTCGTTCTTAATAGGCCGTGCTTCTAACCATCGAGACAAAGAGTCCCTGGCGTCCACAACTTTATTGTAGCCGTTCGAGGGAGTGCCCATAACCATTACGTCGATATGTATCTGTTGAAACAGAGACGGCGTGTGGGTGACAGTAGGAGGAATGCGTAACAAGGTTTTCTGCCTTAGTTGGCATAGCTCGCACGAGTTAACGTACCAGTTAACGTCCCTGTCGATTTCCGGCCACCAAAACCTTAAGTCCAATAGGGCTTTGGTTGCAAACTGCCCTCTGTGGCCTACACTGTTGTGTGCTGCCTGAAGCATATACATTCTATGGTCTTTCTCGACTACCAGTTTATGACCCGTTCCCGGCGCCTTCTTATATAAACGCCCTTTCTTATCCATGAAGAAGTCTCGGGCGAATCTGATGAATTTTCTGTAGCCTTCATCATCTTCCATCCCTTCGGGCCTCTCCAGGGTATCCCTGAACCAAATCCTCAACAATTCGACCCTATGGTCAATACTGATTCCCACAGCGGTCCTTTGTTTCTCGGGATAAGGCGCGCGCTTGTTCTCGTCGAACTTTAATTCTCTGTCTGGTAGCATCGGCTCCCCTCCTGGCTTAACCACTCTATGCTTGTGCTTGGTCTGCGCCAGTTGTTGAACGAATACCCCCAGCATTTCCTTTTCTCTCGGGCACTGCCTAATTCTGGCGCCCGCTATCTCTTTATCGAAATCCATGATACTGGTGGCTTCACTGCCTGTCATAATCGAGGCCAGATAACCTCCCCTTACATCGATTTCTTCTTTAAACTCCTCAAACCCTAGAGGTGGTTCAACTTCATCACTCTCTTCATGCATTAATGGAGGAGGATTGTTATCGAACTGGACCTCTGGATTAGGGAAGTCCTCATCTCCTGGCTGCTTCAACCTTCGAGATAGCCCATCTGGCCCAAAGGTCTTGCCTGGTACATGTTTGAGCTTGAACTGATACATTAGAATCTCTTCAATCCAGCGGTTAATGGTTGCGTTAGGTCCCATGCCCGGGTTTTCCAACATGCCTTTTAAGTATTTAGCGTCAGTCTCAACCACTAGACGGCGGCATCCTATCAACCAGTAATGCATATAGGCGAGCGCCCGTTTTAAACCATATAACTCGCGTTTAGGTTGAGAGTAACGGGCCTCCCTTTCATTTAATGGGATGGACTGGAATCTCGCATAATACTTCTTCAACAAGTCCTCGGGATCCATCTGGTATAGGTAGAAACCCACCGCCATCCAGGAGGTATCGACCGCGAGGACTACATCCGTTAACCAATCATAGTTAATGGGCTTCAAGCATTTGCAGTCCTTCAGAGATTCTTTTAGGATCGCCATTGAGGCCTCCTGGGCTGGTCCCCACTCAAAGTCTACACCTGCCCTAGTCAACTTGTTGATAGGCCCCGCTTTTAATGCGAAGTCTTCAATAAACATCCTCATTACTCCTATGGTACCTAGAAAGGACTTTATGTCCGTGTAAGTCTTTAACGGCCCCCATCTCAAGATAACTCCTATTCTGTCTGCGGATGGGCGCAGGCCCTCATAAGTACAGACGTGCCCAACTATAGTTGGGTCGCTCCGGCATAGTACCGCCTTTTTGCCTGAGAAGGTTCCTCCTGCACTTCAGGCTACTACTAACCTGGGCCTTATAGCCTCATTTCACTATGGGAGAGGATGCGCCTAGGAGGGGTCCATATTGTGGTCAAATACCACCCATGTGGACATATCCACCAGCCGTGGACACATCCACCCAGTGTCACGTCACGGCCACAGTGGACGTGTCCACGGCTGCCTATAGGGCCAGCTCGTTTTTGGGATTTCTGGGGCTCTGCGGGGCCCTTTTGGTGGCTTGTGGGGCTAGTATATTATCCTGTACCTGTAGGTAGTAATATCAGATCGTTTTGGGGATTTCTGGGGCCCTTTTGGTGGGTCCCGCCTGGTGAATATTCGCCTGCCTCGCTCGATATACCCCCGCCTGGCAGATATTCGCCTGCCTTGCTCGGTATACCTCCGCCTGGTGAATATTCGCCTGCCTTGCTCGGTATACCACCGCCTGGTGAATATTTGCCCGCCTGGCTCGGTATACCACCGCCTGGTGAATATTCGCCCGCCTGGCTCGGTATACCACCGCCTGGTGAATATTCGCCCGCCTGGCTCGGTATAACCCCGCCTGGTGAATATTTGCCTGCCTGGCTCGGTATACCACCGCCTGGTGAATATTCGCCCGCCTGGCTCGGTATACCACCACCTGGTGAATATTCGCCCGCCTGGCTCGATATACCCCCGCCTGGTGAATATTCGCCCGCCTGGCTCGATATACCCCCGCCTGGTGAATATTCGCCCGCCTGGCTCGGTATACCACCGCCTGGCAGATATTCGCCCGCCTGGCTCGGTATACCACCGCCTGGTGAATATTCGCCCGCCTGGCTCGATATACCCCCGCCTGGTGAATATTCGCCCGCCTGGCTCGATATACCCCCGCCTGGCAGATATTCGCCCGCCTGGCTCGATATACCCCCGCCTGGCAGATATACCCCCGCCTGGTGAATATTCGCCCGCCTGGCTCGATATACCCCCGCCTGGCAGATATTCGCCCGCCTTGCTCGGTATACCACCGCCTGGTGAATATTCACCCGCCTTGCTCGGTATACCACCGCCTGGTGAATATTCACCCACCTTGCTCGGTATACCACCGCCTGGTGAATATTCACCCACCTGGCTCGATATACCACCACCTGGCCAATACTCGACCCTGGACATATCCATCTCTCTCTTTTTTTCCCCTGTGGACACATCCATTTCTCATTTGTTTTTACCATGGATCTATCCACCTCCCTCTGGATGTATCCACACCTGGATGTATCCACCCCTCTCTGGATGTAGCCATTTTCCTTATTTATCCATCGTGGATGTATCCACCACCATGTGGATGCGTCCATTCTTTTTTTCTTCACTGCGGATATATCCACAGGTACAGTGGATACATCCACCCCGTCTTTTTTACCCATCTGTGGACATATCCACACTTGTTTTTTTTTTGCACCGTGGATACATCCACGTAACCCTAGTTGCTTCCGTGGAAATATCCATCGTGGAACCAAACAAAGGTGTGGACGTTTCCATTCCTTCAATGGATAGATCCAATGACTTGTTTGGTTTTATCTTGTGTTATTTGGTGCATGGCTGGATGCATCCACTCTACCTAGTGGCTATATCCAAACTGTGTTTACGTGGATAATGGGTGTATCCACAAGACATTACATTTTTTATGGAGTAGGGAAATTACTATGTGCATCTGCTATCGGTTGCTGTCTATTGTTCACCTATTAAGTCATTACATTTGTTCAACTGATTTATTGCAATGTCCTCAACTCGTACGGTACATTTTTACTACGTCTCAACCTAAAATTACCATTTCGAACCACTCAAACCAAAATTACCATACTCGGACGGTAGCGGTTGTTGTCCCTTCTTAAAATGACGTCAGCTTAAATCAAAGTTAACGGTCCGGGGACCAAAATGATGGTTGCTGAGGGAGTCGAACCCTCTTCACATGTTGGGTAAGTTCTGAAGCACTGTACAATTCCCAAGTGCCATACCGTTAGACCAAGCAGCCTTATTAAAGCCATGCTTGGGCCCTCACTCAATCCTAACAAAAGATGTAATTACTTCCCGCAAAAAAAAAGGACGGTCAAAAGAAGGCCCGAATCTGGAGTCGAACCAGAAAATTTCCCTATAAGCAAAGTTGTCGGGACGTGTTAACCATTACACCATTCGGGCTTCAATTCAAGGGAACCTTTATCCTGCTTGAACGATGTAAGTAGTACCTTGGAGGAATAAAAATAAAAATAAAACATTACGAGACAGCTGAACGACCACTGTGGGATTCGAACCCACACCACCCATTGATACATTTTGACGCATCCGCAAAATTGACCATGGAGGCCGTAACCATTAGGCAAAGTGGCCTTGATACTTCTTGCTCCTCCAGTGCCTTATATTCCTGCCTCCTCACCTGTCTCGTGAGAAAAAAAAAACACTCGCTGCGCCGCAGTTCTGCGTGGGGAGCGTAGTGCTGCAGATCAATCTGCCATAAAAACCCGCTCACCCTTGTTTTATCAGTCAACATCTGCACATCCTCCCAAAGCTATGTCCCAGCCCCAATATTACCATCTCATTAAACATCGCGCTGAAACGGTGACTCTCGGGTACGCGTGAATGATCTAATAGAAAAGCTAATGCAAGCTGCTGGAAAACCAACACACAAAACACCAACTAAACCACTAACCAACCAACAACTACTCCTCTTAATGTGAGAGAACCGGGGTGTTCGGGGGTGCGGATCAAGTATTAGATCCCAGAACAGAGAATAGATCCCTCAAAATGTCTGATTCGGTCTTTTTGGTCTTATCCCGATAACGAGTTTAATCGAAAACTTGGCTTGTAGGCCGAGTAAACACAATGTTATTGCGGTAAGGGACGGGTTTGTATAATATAACGATCTAGTGACCGGCAAAAGTGGGTTTTATAGGTTTATAGGTCGAGGTTTGAGGTGCCTCTGAAGACTACTGTTAATTCGTCTTATGAATCCCATAACTGAGAGTTTGAGGTGCTCTCGAGACTACTGTTACTTCGTCTTATTAACCGAAAAATCCAATTCACACAGTCAAGTCAATCCAATCAAGTTTATTCCACAAGAGGGTGAGGGACAAGCACTTCCTAACTTTAAAGCTGCCTCCCCTACAACCAATGGCAAAATGAGATACTGGCCGGATCAGGGTGCAGCTAACTAGCTTAAAACTACTCTACTCTGGTCCTTATATACACCTACAATACTGCTTACATGAACGCAATTGGTCTACCAAAACTAAGCAATGAATAAGCAGATCTGTATCAAGCGTCCTATTGGCTGAGGCATGGGCCATTGACTCATTTCCTTCCACAAATATCAATCTCGCATGTGGAGATGCTCGGAGTCTTGATCTCTGAACGAGCTCGAATCTTCTTCGCCTGGTACACGGTCAAGTACCCTTATCGGGATAAGCCACTTATTCGAATCGTGTTGTTGCTGGCTTTCGAATGAACCTAAAGAGGGCATACCAAACTAAGGTTGATATTTCTGATATGTCACGAGGTTATCCGAGTGATCGGGTCCCACGCGGAAGAGTGACTCGGCATAATTGCCTTATGGAGTCTCGGATCCGGAATATCCGACAAGTCCGTCATTGCCTGTTCTAGACCAGCACGGTCACATGATCTGTCGCGTCGCGTCTCCAGTTGGCACTTAGGCCCACAAAAGTCAAAGTGGTGGATTTAGACCATCCTCGGTACGCCTGCGTGCGTATTTTATATCTCCTTGATCCTAGTCTAGCAAACAGCTCATCCGTATGAGATTTCGGGTACTGTTATGATTTTAAGTCTTATCCCGATAAGCATTATATTAGCCCCAAGTGTGGAGGTACCGCCATAATGAGTCCTGGACTTGACCCATGCTATGCAACTAGAAGCTACTCATTCGGAGCTCATGATAGCTTCTCTGAGAGTGCGTGGATGCCAATGAAACAAAGCAAAATTGCAAAATTCCATGCGTGCAGATTTACACGGCTTATCAGCGGCTTGGAAGAGGTGTAGTGGCGGGCGCAGCAGCGGCTCCGGAGGTTTTGTGGCGGGTTGAGCGCCTAGGTGGTACGGGTTCGGACATGGGTGTACAGGCTTGAGTATAAACTGCTTGGTGGGGGAGATTGTGGTGGCAGAGTAGATGATTCTGGAAAGTGCAAAAATTCGGTAAGTCGATACTTAGGATACTACCAGATAATACCTGGTGGCTCGGCGCACGAGAACAATGCCACAACACTGCAACAGCCGGGGACAATGCAGCGCTGATACGCGTTTGCGCTTGGAGCTGGTCGGGCCACCTTCGCGCTCGAATTGATTAGAAAATTGGGGCCAAGCTGCGCCCGTTTCGCTTAATTCTGTAGAACAATAGCGCCGTCAGTGGCACCGTCTAGGTACTATAAAGTCGTAGGGATACGCACCGCACTGGCAAACTTGTCTGTCCTCCTCCGCTTCATGTCCACGCGACACCCTGCCACCAACCTCCATACCCAAATCTCCTACTTCAATCGCGCTCAATTAACGCGTCATTAACGTTTTCCCTGCTTCTCAGACACCTCATACACCCTCCCCGACATCTTGCTTGAAGTTTCCGCGTTGCTGGAGCATTTCGACCAATGTCAGCCTCCTCGATATTCCCCACATTTGCATGTACGCACCTTTTTCTGACGTTGCTATTCCTTCTAACCGTTGTGCAAGCGTCTGCAACACGTTGATATATGCGCGTCAGTCGTTTGAAGGGCTGCACGCGTAGCAACACACCTAATATGTGCGTCTTCACTAATCCCCCCCGCCGTCAAATATTTATTCCGCTCAATTAACGCGTCACTCACGTTTTCCCTGCGTCTTAGACACCTCATACACCCGCCCCAACATCGCGCTTGAAGTTTCGACGTCGCTGGAGCATTTCGACCCATGTCAGCCTCCTCAAATCTTCGGCCGCTTATACGTACGCACTTTGTTTGCCACTTTTTGATCCTGCTAATCGTTCGCAAAGGCTCTCTAGCATGTTATCTGCAGGCGAGGGTTATTTTCAAGTGCCCCACGCGCAGCAACGCACTTACCTGGCCACCCCTGCAATTTTTTTCACTTTGTTGTCTTTTTCTCTGTTGCGCGCATTCGTACGATGTTTTCTCATTTCTTTGTGTGTCTAGGAGTCGCTAACTATCCTATATACGTCCCCGCCCCGCCCCCGACGCCTCCCCGCCACTCGCTGTCAAGACGCACCATGGACATGGTGGTCAGGAGCAAGTGGCGAAGGGTTCTAAACTCCGCCACTGATTGATGATGCGTGGCCAGTTTCGGCTTCGGCTCTGCCGTTGATGGTCGGCATGAGCTGCCGAGAATGGCCACGCATCATACCAAACCTTTCAGCACAGCCACCTTTTCGCACTTGACCCTCGACCACGACCTTCCTAATCGGTAAGTACCAGAGTCCCGCCTCCCGTAGTGTAGCAGTAGTGTACCGCGTAGCTAGTACCTAGTAAATAAACGTGTGCGCGGCCATACACGGCGCCGACCCCCTGAGCGAGTCACACGAAGGCGCGCGCGCCCAGCGTCGCCCAAAAAAATGCATACATTTATCTATAAAATAGTCATGAGCGCGCCGTAGACGACGCTGACGCCGTATACAGCCCTACGGCCCTCCATGGCTGCTCGTCGCCACCCCCGAGAGTTCATCGACGACGTCGCTCAAGACGACGATGCATTCTGTGAGCAAACGCGCTGTCGCCGTGAGCGCTGGACTGACTTTAGCGCAGCATCGGATAACGACGAGGTCGACCCCGATTCCATGGAGGGCCAAGCCATGGCGCTCGACCAGCGCGACTACAACATGCCAGAGGCCCTTGCAGCACACGAGTCAAGTCTGCGCAATCCTGCGCCGTACCGTATGCCGGCGCGCGCCTTCCCGCCCCAGAATCCCGAACCTCGGCCCCGCTCTCCATCTCCAGTTGCCGGCCCTAGCAACTACCGCACCCGCCCCTGCTCACGCTCTCCCCCGCCGGGCTCAGCGACTCCGTCCTCAGCCACACCGTCCTGGAAGCCGCCGTCATGGAGTCTGCCGCAGCCGCCCCGCTATCCCGCCTCGCGCGCACCCACGCCCTACGCATCCTGGAACCCGCCGCCCATGGCATATGCGGTACGTATTGTCATTCTTCCTACCACTCATTCTAACTGTATCTTGCAGCCGTCCACTCCCTACTTTCCTGCAGCCCCGAGTCCAGCTTGGCAACCAGCGCCCAGTCCCGCTTGGCACCAGCACCACGTTTCCCAGGCGCCGCTTTTCCTCCCCGAGTCCCGCGATGCAACCCCCTACGATGCCCCGGACCCACGCGATCTCACCCCGTTCGAGGCGCTCGTTTACCAGCCTGGCGTTCCCTTCCGCACTGCAGTAAGTTTTTTATTCTCTAATCTACCTATCATGTCACAAATGTCTTATTCGAGATCCAGCACCCAAGTCAGCCTCCTTCCGTCCCTCGACCTCTGAAACGCAGACGAACCCCTTCCCCGGAGGAGGAGCAGCAGGAGGAGTTTTCGCCTGCCCAGAGCTCCAGAGAGAAACACAGGCGCGTCGAGCCGGAGGAGGAGGAGGAGGAGGAGATCATCCCAGTCCCCCTCTCCGACTCCGACGAGAGTGACGAGGACGAGGAGCTCGTGTCAACGCGCAAGCCCAGCATGAACGTCTCCCAGTTCGTCGATGTTGCCGCAGAGGAGTCTGACGACGCAGAAGACGCGGATAGTGGGAGTGAGGGAAACCTCGAAGAAACACAGGAGGATCGAGGTTAGTGACCGTTTTTCAAGTTTTGTACATGTCGCTCACCTCCTCGCAGACTTCATCGACAACACTGAGCCCGAGGTGCAGGACGAGCAGCCAAGACCCGTCCCCACCAACTTCATCGCCGAAGTCGCGGATGCAGAGCAGGAGGCCGCCGCCTTGGAAGACCGCGCGGGTGCATACCGAGCCGATTTGATCTTCGAGCAAAGGCGCGAAAATGTAGCAGATCTCACACATCCCGACTTCGTCAAACTCGACCCAAACTGGCGAGATATCCGGCGCTACAAAACTTTCCCTTACAGGCCCCTACCCGTCCCCCGCTTCCAAGAAGAATTCAAGCCGCGATATGTCAGAGGCGGCGATTGGCTCAAGCACCGGCGCGGCCTTGCTTTCGCCACCTCCGATACGGAGCTCCTTCTCCCCCACCTGCTCCCCCCTTCTTCACCTGCTCCCAAGCGTAATCCCCCGCCTGAGGAGGGATTGACATTGGCGCACAGGCAGCGGCAGACTCAGCGAGAGGAGCGGCGGCAGGAGCGGGCGGAGAAGCAAAAGCTTGCAAGGGCGGAGAAGATGGCGGAGCAGGAGGAGGAAGCGGACGCGAATGCGAGACAGCTGGAGAGGGAGGACTTGCAGTTCCCCGAGGCGGAGCGAAAACGGCGACGAGAGCAACGAAACGAAGCCACGCAGCGTCGCAAGGACCAGAAGCAGAAGGTACGGCAGGAGAAGCGCGACAAACGTGCCAAGAATGTGGAGGAAGAGGAGCTGAGAGAGGAGTACGAAGTGGCCAAGACGACCACCGCGCTCATCTTAAAGTCAGGGAAGCCCAGACGCCTGCACCATCCAGTTCTCCCCACCATCGACGACCTCCTCCCCTTCCAGCCGCTTCGTCGCGTCACCCAGTTCTTCGAGCTGGGCCAGCCAGCTACGGTACCCGGCACCGCAATAGCAGAGGGCGACTTGGTCGTCATGCGAGGGACCCTACCAAACGGCGACCGGAAACAGAAACCCGTCACTGTTCTCAAAATATTGGAGGAGAAGAACGGCGAACTCCCGCGCGTAAAGGTGTCCCGCCACGTCCACCTCATGGAGCCCATGCTCAAAGCTACCACCGAGGACTTGTCACCTGAGAAAATGCTCGCCCGCAAAGGTGCCGAGCTGCCCCTCCACGACCTTATTCGACATCCCCTCGATCCACCTCCCCCACTCCGAGTCGGTGACCGCGTCCGGGTGGTGCAACACCCAGTGGATTCGGTTAAGGGCACAGTAGGTCGTGTTCTCGACCTCAAGAGCCACCCCACGCTCTTCGAAGACGTCACCATCCAGACGGCGAACTGGAACCGCGAGCGCAAGGACTTTGAGACTTTGCAGTCGACGGTGGACAGCCTTCACCGCATTTTCCTCACAGGCGATGAAATCGACATCATTCGGGGTACCCACGCCGGCAAATGTGGTCTGGTACTCGAGGTACTGTGGGGCGGTAGCATACTTCGTCTGTTTGTCGATGGGCAATCGAGGGCCGACACTGACGACCGAGTAAGTTTCCATCTTCTATTCTATCAATCCGACTCATATTTGGCCAGTATTGCACGGTGCGTTCCAAAGATTGCAATTTAAATTGGACGAACTTCCGAGCCCCCGCCTCATGGAGTCGGCCTGGTGAACTCAAACCAAATGCCAATCAACCACGCCCTTCACCTCCACCATCAGCCCAGCAAGCTCCCATGTCTCCGCTACAAGCAAAGATCCAACAGCTTGACCGGGAGTACCAGGAATTCAGGGCGCGAAGTGAGCTGCAGGTGACTCTGCAGGGCGAGTTAATCGGGTCGCTCGCACCATCTGGGTTGCCTCAATCCGAGCTCGAAAGAAAACTCACGGAACTTCGCGTGAACCTCGCGCTCGTCAGCGACCAGAAGCGTGAAGAAGACATGAAGCGCCAGATGAATACTGGCAAAAGATTCGAGAACCGGCGCGTCGTTATCTTCAAAGGCAACCACAAGGGCATCAGCGGCCAAGTCAAGGGAGATTTCGACAGCCCAGAACGCAGGGCGCGGAAGCCAGCGCCAGGAGATATGGAGGGTATCAGGTTCTCGATACAGCCCGACGAGAGTCACCAAAGTCAGCAACTTGTCGAAAACGTCCCGATCGAAAATTGCATGTACGCTGGGTACGTAGCGAACTTGAAATTTATTTCACACTCGCGGCTAAATTCTCTTCCAGGACTCTCATCGTCATCTCCAAGAGTGTTGTTCTCACTGCGGAGCAGCTGGCCAGCCGAGACCCATGGCTTGACTACACGACGCGCCGTCCCCGCGACCCCACACCGCCGCCGTCACCACCGCCGCCCCCCCCAGAGCAGTCCCACGCAGAGGATCTTTGGGCTTCCGGATCGCGGCCAGAGGCGGCTGTACCGCCTTGGCCAGAATCTCTTCCCGGTCAGCGATGAAGTTGTAGGCATTTTATGTTTTGCTAATTTGGAGCACAGGCGAGAACGATGGAAGTTGGCTGTGTAAGCCGGAGCTCCAACAAAAACGCCTCGACGTCCGCATTCAGGGAACCCAACAAAGCACTAACAAAATTAGTGCCAAAGGTTTAAGACTGGAGGGCGGCGTGGGGTACATCGTCATGACGCAACCGGTGCCAGTCTCCAAGATTTCGAGAGCGACACTCATGGTGTACGCCATCAACGGCAACAACGTTCCAATCTCTTATCCGGTGCAATGCATCAGGCCACTCCGATTCGGGCCAGACCCCGCGCGGCGCAACACGCCTCAGAGTCTCCGCTTGGCTATAACCCCTGATGATTCTGCAGCCAGCCTTGCGGGCATCACCGAGCGGGTGGTAATTGTCGGGCCGGATACAACGGGCGACGACAAGTTTTCTGGGGAGATTGCGCAAACCATGCCAGAGGGGCCATCCGTGGGAGAGAACGTCGTGCGCGTAAAGTTCAAAGGGCTGCATTTCGGAACAGTCAGGAATTATCACATCTCGTCCTTGTGCTGCTCGCGGAATATACAGACAGACGTACCCATTGTACTACTTACAACACAATTCTACTAACGGCTGTATCGATGTACTATAACACCACTGTAATATCGTACGCGTAAATATCATACCGTTCAACGTAGCCGCGCGAAAGCGCCAGGCGGGATGTGAGATGCATACGAGGACTGGTGAGTTTTATTTGATTTTTGATTTTTTTCGGGGGTCTCTGGTTAAAAAAGCGCGACACCGCGCGTCTTTCTCGTTCACGAACGCGCCATGCCATCTTTAGTAGGTGTGTCCGACCCTGGAACTGCCCAACGAGCTTGGCATGGCGCTTCTTGGACTCACTAAGAGCAAGATGCGGACTTAGAGAATTTTGCGACCTGAGCCAGATTAGATATGATATGATTAGATAAGACTGATAAGATATTGTTAGTGCGGCAATGTCGAAGTCGAAACCAAAAAAAAGGGTGCTGTGAGTAGCAAGATTTATTTATCAGTTCGTTTCTAACTTCCCTCCATCCTCGGAAAGCAGTTACATCCGGCAAGAACACCCATTGTCTGCATTGTTTGGCCCAAAACGTGGTATGTTGCTTTTGTTTGTGCCGGCGCATCACCTGATCACCCTCCTTGCTTGCCACCATCGCTCAGCATGCCCCCCACTCGCACTCGTGCCCCGTTGCCGCGAATCACCGATCCCTACTGGCCGTGGGAGGAGCCCGAGGACGACAGCGAGATTATGGCCGTTGAAAAGGTCCGAGTCGCTCACAACTCCCGAGTCTGTCGACTCAAAAGAATATACAGTAAGCTAGTCAGCATCAATGCAGCATGCTTCCCGCCGCTAACGTTTACCAGAGAAAGCTGCTGCTTCCAACTCCGCCAAGGCCGAAGCTGCACTGCGGAAATACGAGAGTGAAGGTGCATACATTTTAACCCGCCGCTCAGATTGTTACTTACCAAAGATTACAGAACTCCGCTACGAGAGACTATACGGCAAGTTCGTCCCCGACGCCGAGAACGCCGCGTGGTTTAGACGGAAAGCACCTCGGGTGGAGGAACTACTGGTGGCAAGAGCGGCGGCAGGTACGTGCCTGGAAACGCAGCCAGAGACGTTGAATTTGACACCAGTTTAGCTGATGCCACCAGTCATGATGAGCCGTGCATGCAGCGGTACTTGACCCTCGGTACGTACAAATCTTTTTTTTTTTTTGCTATGTGCCACTGACAATCCCTGTGATACCAGCAACTGAATTCGAAACCGACTTTGGCCACCAGTTCAGCGCAAAGGACGGCACAGACTACCATTTCGACCGTATGGCGTACCACGCGGCAGAGGCCAACGCGCTCAAGGCGAGATACGGGGACGACGATGTCAAGATCGGGGACATCGTCACCCAGCCGCTGGTTTTCAACATATACAATCCCTACCCCGAAACCCACCCGCGACGGGGGGACTTTGACGCAAGATGTACGTAGTCCTTCCTTCTTCCTGATCGATGTTAATTTGTTAATTTTGACGGACCTCTAGTGCGCGACCTTAGCGCGCTGTGTCGCGCAGTCGACAGTGCTGCCGCGCCAATCCCGGCGACCGCGGACGGGGTTGTGCCATTTCGCATTGTGAATGAGCTGGCTGATGCATCGTCCCTGGCAGAGCAGCGGCATGGGTACTACGATGGTGAGCTTTTACGCTTTTTTTGCACATACTTTCTAATTAAATTTCCCAGCATTGTACGCACAGGAATACATTTACAAAGTGTTTCGCCATCATTGGGAGGAACTGAACGACTATGTTGGCGAGAAGCGCGAGAACCCGTATACACCGTTTGTACTGCGCGCACCGCTATGGTAGATAGATAGATAGATGTGGAGTTATAGTTAGACATCGATCGACAATATGCGTTATAGTAAAGTCAAATGTGGAAATGCCGTGACAGGCATAGCCACCTGATTGACACATTGCGAGCCTCATGGCATGTAAATATAGAAACAATATAGAAACAATACGCTTAGTGAGTGGCCCTCGGCAAATCTGCCCGCTTAACAACACATTGCTGAATTCTCCCCCATTGCTTCCCCCTCTAGCTTTGCCACCTTTGCCATCGCTACCGAAATGCGCTGGAGCACCTCCGAATTGTCGCGGCCTAGTAGTGCCGCGAGCAGCCCTGTGCGCGGCGCGCCGTTGATCAAAATAGCGACACCTGCGAACCAGCTGAAGAAAGATAAACCACGCGAGCCTAAAGCAATCATCTACGGTGCCAACGGCCAAACGTTCACTCAGCGGCGCCTGCGAGCACTGCCTGCAGCTGGACCCACGCAAGGATCACCACGACGTCAAGAACCAGACCATCCAGCCCGGGCCGTGGACTTCACACTTTTCGACGATACTCATTTCGATCATACTCACAACCCCCCGGGTGCTGCGGCTGTGACCCGAACGAAACAGTGGAACCGCTGGACTAACGACGTCATTCCGGCCCTGGTACCAATCTTGATGGAGGTCCTGCAGCGCACGAAGTCGCTTCGGGATACCACCTCTCTGGTGGAGCTAGGAGCACCAACGCCTTGCTTCTGTATCAAGCGCAATCTCAAGGTTGCTATAGTACGGATGACGGGTAAGAACTTTTTTTTTCTAAGCGCGTCTACGGCCGACTAATGTCAACTACGCAGCGATTGAGCACTGCAGCGTTGGTGTCTGCGACTGTAACCCGGCGCCGATGCAGCTGGTCAGAGCGGGCTTGTTCCCATGCTCTCCTCTGCATCCGACTTTGGCCGTGGATATGCAGGTACTGGACTTTGCGATGGAATTATTTCTCCATCTGCCACCGAACAATACCGCATGGTGCAACGCGTTGGAAGCGTTCTTGGGCAGTCGCGGATTTAAATTGACGACCAAGGTGCGCTAACATGACCAAGCCTCACCGTTCCCAAACTAATAATATCGCCCCAGGATACACTCCGAATTCGCTTTGGCAACGCACTCGAATGGTACATCCATTTGCGCCATGCCGTCAAGGCCAAGATCGACGCGCTGCTCGCCTGTGGAAGGGCAGTCATTCGCAAGGAGGAGTCGGAGGTGGAGAAGCCCCCCTCACCTCCAGCCACGCCTCGCGCGACCACTCCCAATCCCAGCCGTACCGTTCCGTCCACGCCGACAGGTCGTACGGTGCCACCGCGTCCTTCCCCCACGAAACGTCGGGGCCGATCGCGTTCCAAAAAGCGCCGCAGGGATGATGACAGCGATGAAGAAGACGATGAGGAGGTCCCCCCGCCTTCAAACCCATTCCCTGAGCCTCCACCGCTGACCTCTGTCACCGACTACCTCCTGGAGCGATGTCCATTATGCTTCGGGGGGCTACAACACGACCCATCGCAGCTGGTGGACGTGTACGTCTGCGCCGACGCCTGCTTTACGCAGAAGCGCAGGCGAAAGAACGGTGGGCGGGATCCGCCACAAACGCACCCGCGTAGTCTTTTTGTCGCTGAGTCCCTAGCCAATCAAATGGGAGCTCATGTGGATGAAGTGCGCCCATCCAAAAAGCCGGCGCTGGTGAGGAAGCAACGTCGAAAGGAAGAGGAGGAGGAGGAGGACAACTACGAAGATCCGAAACTCAAGGTGCCACGGTCCGTGCTGGATGGCTGCCAGTCGTCTTTCAAGGCGGCGGATGAAAAACGGGAGAAAGCGAGCACCAAGTTCTTCGACGACACGGGTATCATGGGGCTGCTGTGCCGCCATGATCGGGTACTGTGGTTGGTCAACATGCGCACGGCGGGGGAGAAGCAGTATTATGTGCTGCTCCTGCTCGAGATGCTTTTCCAGCATCTGCCACCCAATATTCGCGTAGGTGTGCTATACGACATTGCATGTCAGCTCCATCGCTCCTGTGTCAAGTTTGGGTTTCTTGACAGGTACATGGACCGCATCCGCTTTGCCGTCTCTGTGTTCCACGCATTTGGACACCAGTGGCCTTGTCAAATAATATACCATCCTCTCAAATGCGCGGGCTTCGGGTTCACGAATGGGGAAGGCTGTGAGCGCTTCTGGCATTCCATTAGCAAGCTCATCGGGTACTTGAGGGTCTCTGGGGTGCGTCATACTTTGTGTTCTGGTTTGCAGCTGAATCTCGATATTTTATTCAAACAGTATCACCATCGACTTTACACGATCGACAGCCAAGTCGAGCATGCAGACAAGGCCAGCCTCGGGCGGCTCGCACAATGGATTGTTCGACGTACACAGAACTGCGAGGAGAAGCTTCGCCAAGCGCTGAGCGACCTCGCGGAGTCTGGATACGCCGAGTTGCTCCTTCGGGAAGAGTGGGAGAAGCAGATCGCCGCGCAGACAAAACCGATTAAACGTATGTGTTATTTTTCATGTACAGGCTGATGACAAGCTCATATTATCTAATTTTTAGGACGTTCCAAAGACCAGGGGATGGCGGCCATTGAACAAGTCCTTCTCCTGCGCAAAAAAGCTGCGCTAGCCTTTGAACAGGTAGCGTCGCTCAAGGAGATCCTGCAGGATAGCGACTCAACAGCAGCGGAGCTCCTCTACGCCGAGGAGGGGGTGGCCACCGCCGAAAAAGCATGGCGCATGGCGAAAAATCGAGCTCGTAACCTGGAGGAAACGCTGGGCGTGAACGACTCGGAGGTCCTGAGAGACATGCTGTTCGCAGAATACTACTCAGAACGAATGAATGCGAGGGCGGTGAAGGAGCGGTTATGGGTGAGACTGAGAGACCGCAAGTTCGAGCTGAGTGTCATCGAGCGCTCAGTCCGCCGGACAACAAGCGGTATGTGCAGGGTTTGCATATGGGCCTTGGACGGGACTGACAAACTGACAGAGAATCAACGGAACGAGCACGCAGGTGCAGCAATCAAGCGGCGCGAGCCGGGGATCGCGAAACTCAGCGCCACCTACAACAAGATATGTGCGAAGATCGCTTCGCTCATTGCGACTGGCAAGGCACCGAGAGGGGCAGTTGCTCCAGAGCCTGTCCCGACGAAAGGCCTTTACCAGCTAGATGTGGACGACGCCATCTGGCAAAACCTCGGCCTAGACGACGAGGAGCTGGGGTCGACGCCGCCCTTATGGCTGCGCAACGAGAAGGTCAAATCTGGCATCAGGGCATTGTTACAGAAGGATCGATGTGAGGAGGAGGCCCCCACTCTCCTGCGCGAGCGCCGATCCCTTCAGATCTGGTTCGCGAGGGAGTGGAAAACGGTGGAGCGAGAGATTGCGCAAACTGCTGACGGTAAGCTTGGAATCTATTGTGCGAGATGAGTCTGATGGTCGTTTATTAACAGCTGCTACACGCTATCAATTCGAGCTTAGGCGCAATGAACTGCTCCAGCTCTGCGTCCTTTGGAAGAAGTCAATCGACCAGCTGGCAGATGTGGCCGACTTGCCGAATTGGGGCCCGACGCCCGCCGAACTGCTGCAATGTCAGATTGAAAACGTGACGGCGACTTGGGGCGATGGAGAGCTGCCAGCCGATGAAGTCGCGGATTTGGCAGGGGATGAGGATGACGATGGGATGTATGAGGTGGTGGCAGCGCTGGAACGGGCGGATAACCATAGGGGTGCAGACGAGAACGACGACCTAGCAGAATGGGCTTCAGATGAGGAAGACTTTTTTACGAACTAGAACGTATGTAAATTACTATATTTTTTGGGTACATTAATTGCAGCTATAGGTATGTGCCACCGGAGACGTTGGTGGCACCACAGGACAATGGAATTACATATGTGGATAAGGTATCGTTGAACGCCCGTTGGGGATTTCAAATGTGGCCGCCGATCGCACATTGTGCAAGCAAGGCTGAATTCAGCTTTGGTT
Source organism: Mycena crocata (assembly GCA_029281795.1). Taxonomy (NCBI): domain Eukaryota; kingdom Fungi; phylum Basidiomycota; class Agaricomycetes; order Agaricales; family Mycenaceae; genus Mycena; species Mycena crocata. The sequence goes on from JARJCP010000075.1 coordinate 18,590, forward strand.
GGACAATGTGCGATTTGCCGAGCTCGGTGAACGGCGCTGCGGAAGGCAGTATAAAAGGGACAGTAATGTGAGCGCTTTTGCATCTTCTCCCCTACTTGCATTCATTCCATGTCTACCCAGGCCGTCCTCACTGCATACTTTACTCCCCCTGTCGGAGGCTTGCGCGAAACCACGATCCACCCTCGCAATGGTGGGGCTCGCCGTCGTTATCGCGGCCTTATGGGCCGCGTCCAGACAGTCCTATCTCAGTTCTGGACCCCAGGAACTCCCGTTACTCGTCAACTCCAGGATCACGCAGGGCCGCTTCGAACCCCCAACCGCCTCCCGACTCTGTCTCCAGATCGACGCCCGCTGCCATTTTCCGCACCCACCACGGAGGCGGAAATGCGTATGAACGTCGCGGCGGTTCTGCAACGACTCCCGGCCCACCGAGCCGCATTACGTTCGTGGTGGCAAGAGACAGAGGCTGGTAAGTAAATCTTTTTGTTGTTGTGCTTCGCCAATGTATAGGCGCTGACGACGGTCGGGACTTACAGTGGAGCGCAATCACGATCGCAATCGCGAGGCCGCCGATTGGATGGTCAACTCTGAGTGGATGGGGGAGCAATGGTGTGACGGTGCGTGTTGATACTGTTGCCCCTGCAGGCCACTGCTAATTGTTTTCTTTCGTTGCAGGGGAGGAAGTTTGGCTGGATACTTTGGGACCCAGGGCGCGTGTGTGTTATGGTGCGTGGCATTTTTCCTTTGCGAGCCTCGCCTGTTTGACCTGATTTATAGAGGAGAGCGTCAATATATCTCTCATCCTGAACGCGAGTGGCGAGTTCGACCGCCTCTGCGGCGACGGTGTGGCGGCCTTCGAGGCTGCCATGGCGGCGGATGCCGCCTCCATCGCGGACGACATGACCGACCGACAATCTGCATCAGATTCCCTCAAGGGCTCCGACATCGGCAGGGCCTCGACTACCAACACCAGCGTCGAGGGTACTCTGAGCAGTGCTAGCAGCATGCCGTCCCTGCTGCCTATGAGCGACGCGGGCGGGCCTACTGCTTGGCCTAATGCTCACGACAGGATGGTTGCGCTCAGGGCCCAGGTGCACACGGCCACCCTGCGGAGCGCCATTCTGGCTGCGTCGCCCGATCTCCAAGATCATGAGGTGACTCACCGTCTGGTGGATTTTTACTCCGCAGGTGAGACAACCGCGTACAGAGTCGCTCAGTGGCTCGGGGGAATACGGGTCGAAAAGAATCACCTTGGATAGTGTGTTGCTTTTTTCGCCTCCTTACAAATGTGTACCGTACTGTAGCTCATGGTTGTTTTTGTCTTTAAATACTGCGCTTCGTTTTTTGTTCTTCGCCACATGTATTTTTACGGTCTCTTGGCCTTATTTTTGCTACAAAAATGTACCATGGGAAAATATTCTGACGTTTGATCGGCGTTTTGAAAGGGATCGGCGGTACATGGGAAAAGGATCGGCGTTTGACGTCATCGCGGCAAAGTAAGTGTTCGGTTTCTAAGCGGGCCGTTAATAACGCTCGTTTATTTTGAAGGCACTTCGACAACGATCTGAAGGAAATGCAGTGGGTGTACACCAATTTTTTAGAAGATATATATTACAGGGAGGAAGAACAAATAATGGCAACAATGGGAACCGGGCTAATTACAATGAATACAAGGAAGCGTTCAGTCTGTACCCAGGCCGTTACTGACGTTGCAAGTAAGGCTAGTTGATTTGCGAAGCACCTCGACAATGATCCTGAAGGAAATACAAGGGGTGTACACCAATTCTGTAGAAGATATGTGGTAGGGATAATTACAACGACGAACGGAACAGTGCTAATTAGAATTATACAGTGTACTACAGCAGGAAAGAACCACAGGTTCATTATAGGTATGTTACAATCAGGGAAATTAAGTTAACTAACTAACTATATACGATAGAATAGATTTCGGCTGGACGTTCAAAATTAAAGCCACTCGTTCATGGGATAACTAGAAGACGTGAGTGCTGACGATAGAGAGAAGCAGTGAATATAAACTCACAAGCGCAAGTCGGGTTCGCCGGCTTGTATCATCTCATAGCGGATAATGGCCAAAAGTCTGCTACTGGTAACAATAGCGCTGACGTCGGAGTACTCGCGATGGCGCTTGATACAGGATCGTCCCAAACAGGTTCGTCGCAAACATAGGGCTCCATGCCGTTTGAGCGCCAAATGGACCCTCCGCTCTGAAAAAAAGGTAAAGAAACTGAGATTAGGGGTGGGAAACAACATACCAACGTGCATGCGACGATTGCAGAAGAAGAACCCATGCCAGACATTCTGTTGGGTCAAAGACTGGCACGGGGAGTACTGGGAAACACGTCTGGGGAGCCAATTGGTATGTCCAGCCTTCAATTTGATGTTTTTGAGCAAAGGTGGGATGGGTTCTGTCGTTTGTGGTCGCTGTGCCCCGGGCCCGGGTAGACGTTGGCTGGTGATATACAGGCCCCCAGGTGCATCGTTGGGATATGTCCGCGCTACTTGGGACCTGGAAATGGTTAAGTTGACGCCCAGACTTGCTGAAAGGAATACTGACATGGTGGTAAGAAATAACGTGGGTGAGGGTGAATCCTGACCAACGGTCAGCATAAAAGTGAGCAAGGTATGTTCAAAAGAGCCTTACTGTGCAGTTTCTAATGGGACATGGGATGTAGGGAGGTGAATGAATGAGTTTTGGTGCTACTACAGGTGTGTTATCTGATTCGACACAAGCGCGTTTTCCCATTATATCACTAGAGATCTAAGCGTGGCTCAGGGGTCACGATAGAATTCGGCAACTTTCTATGTACTCGGTACACGCGTTGGTGACTCTTGAAAAACCAAGCTGAAAACGGGACTGGAATAAACAAAGGACAACAACCGCTACGGTCCGGATATGGCAATTTTGATGTGGAGGGACAGAAAAGGCGGGTAAATTGTGTTTGCAGGTTTAAATATTGTGTACGTACTGGTAAGGATTACCTGAGTTGAATCGATGCATTTTCTGGGAATGCAAACACGAAATGAGAATGCATTGAGAATTAAGGGATGATGGATGTATCCATGCTGCAGACGCATGATGTGGGTGCATCCAGATACAGCGTGGACGTATCCATTGAACCGTGCAAATAATGCAGTATAGAACCAAATAAAGATCTGGCAGTGTCCATAGAACAGATTGGACATGTCCTTACTGGGACCAAACAAATGAGTGGATGTTTCCACAATATGAGCTAGGGTTATGTGGATGCATCCAGGTGGAAAGGGGAAAAAACCACTGGATGTATCCACTGTTGAAAAAAAAAAAGACTGGACACATCCACTTATTGGATATTATAAGTGGACATGTCCACTTGACATTTTATTACACAGTGGACGTATCCACATGCCTTGGACACGTCCAGTCTGTTAAACAAAAAAAAGTGGTTGTATCCACAGTAAATAAATTACCAGTTTGGATATTTCCACCACTATATGGCCATGTCCACAGGCGGAGAAAAAGAGAAGGTGGACATGTCCATAATGAATCCCTGGATCTGTCCATTTAGAGCCATTGGATATGTCCAGAGGTTGGCTGTGGTATACGATTCGAGCAGGCAGTTGCATTAGGGGGGCAAATATTCACCAGGCGGGGGTATACCGAGCCAGGCGGGCAAATATTCACCAGGCGGTGGTATACCGAGCAAGGCAGGCCAATATTCACCAGACGGTGGTATATCGAGCCAGGTGGGTGAATATTCACCAGGCGGTGGTATACCGAGCAAGGCGGGCAAATATTCACCAGGCGGTGGCATATCGAGCGAGGCAGGCGAATATTCACCAGGCGGGGGTATACCGAGCAAGGCAGGCGAATATCTGCCAGGCGGGGGTATACCGAGCAAGGCAGGCGAATATCTGCCAGGCGGGGGTATATCGAGCCAGGCGGGCAAATATTCACCAGCGGTTATATCGAGCCAGGGGTGAATATTCACCAGGCGGTGGTATACCGAGCAAGGCGGGCAATATTCACCAGGCGGTGGTATATCGAGCGAGGCAGGCGAATATTCACCAGGCGGTGGTATACGAGCAAGGCGGGCAAATATCTGCCAGGCGGGGGTATATCGAGCCAGGCGGGCAAATATTCACCAACGGTATATATCGAGCCAGGGGTGAATATTCACCAGGCGGTGGTATATCGAGCCAGGCGGCAAATATTCACCAGGCGGGTTATACCGAGCAGGGGAATATTCACCAGGCGGGTGGTATACCGAGCCAGGTGGGCAATATTCACCAGGCGGTGGTATATCGAGCAAGGCGGCGAATATTCACCAGGCGGGAGGTATACCGAGCAAGGCGGCGAATATCACTGCCAGGGGGTATATCGAGCGAGGCAGGCGAATATTCACCAGGCGGTGGTATACCGAGCAGGCAGGCGAATATCTGCCAGGCGGGGGTATACCGAGCAAGGCAGGCGAATATCTGCCAGCGGGGGTATATCGAGCCAGGCGGCAATATTCACCAGACGGTATTATATCGAGCCAGGTGGGTGAATATCACCAGGCGGTGGTATACCGAGCAAGGCGGCAAATATCTGCCAGGCGGGGGTATCGAGCCAGGCGGGCAAATATTCACCACGGTATTATATCGAGCCAGGGGGTGAATATTCACCAGGCGGTGGTTATATCGAGCCAGGCAGGCAAATATTCACCAGGCGGGGTTATACCGAGCCAGGCGGGCAAATATTCACCAGGCGGGGGTATACCGAGCCAGGGGGCAAATATTCACCAGGCGGTGGTTATACCGAGCAAGGCAGGCGAATATTCACCAGGCGGAGGTATACCGAGCAAGGCAGGCGAATATCTGCCAGGCGGGGGTATATCGCGAGGCAGGCGAATATTCACCAGGCGGGGGTTTATACCGAGCAAGGCAGGCGAATATTCACCAGGCGGGACCCACCAAAAGGGCCCCAGAAATCCCCAAAACGATCTGATATTACTACCTACAGGTACAGGATAATATACTAGCCCCACAAGCCACCAAAAGGGCCCCGCAGAGCCCCAGAAATCCCAAAAACGAGCTGGCCCTATAGGCAGCCGTGGACACGTCCACTGTGGCCGTGACGTGACACTGGGTGGATGTGTCCACGGCTGGTGGATATGTCCACATGGGTGGTATTTGACCACAATATGGACCCCTCCTAGGCGCATCCTCTCCCATAATGAAATGAGGCTATAAGGCCCAGGTTAGTACTAGCCTGAAGTGCCTCCTGCGTGTCCCATCCTAGTCACAATCCTATTCAAATTTTGAAAGTGTTCCCAAACGAACCGTCTGATTCCACTATTCTCGGGAATTGTTTCATACGTCCCATCCTTCCTCTGGTACCTAGTCCCAGGTCCTCGTACCGGTACGTCATCAATGTACGGCCAAGTTACGTGCGGGATCTCATCCCTGAGGATGTAAGTAACATCCTCATGGAATATAGGAACTGAGTTTGTCCAGCCCTGAGGTAGTTTAACCAACCTTAAGGCCCCGAAAGGAGTTTGAAACGTAGTGTAATCCCTTGAGTCCTCATGAATAGTCCTGTGGTTATATCCAGAATACAAGTCTAAGCAACCACCGCAGGCGCGCCCAGCAAAATGGTTTGCTAATTCCTCGGCGCCTGGTGGTACCCCTGAGTGAGCTATAGTGGCCGCGTTTAGTGGCTCTAAAGAGTGTACCAATCTTATAGACTTCCCGTCACTCTTTAATACACTAAAGTACTTTGTCCTATAAGACCCGTTTGACGGTTCATATATATTCGAGTCTATACTGGCCCTAAGTACCTTACATACTTCTTCTAATTGTCCTGGAGGAATGGGTATGTTCCTTTCCACCCATACCTTGTGATCTTTTAATATTGGAAACCGTACTGGCGGGAAGAATTCTTCTTTGAATTCTCCTCTTTCAGCATCGGTCCAAGCGAAATTCTGCTCATGCAGCATCATGAAGTAGTGCATGAGTTTCCTTTCGCCTGGCCACAAGAATTCCTCATCGTGTAATTTATCTACTATCTCTTTTCTCTCTTGAGTGTACCGCCCAGTGGGTTCAAAATCGGGCGGATCTTCAGGTAGGACCGGCATATCTTTCAATGGGTCCCCCGTGATATTCCTTACTATTCTGTATTCCTCTGGTAGTTCCTGCAAGACCGGCCTAACTTTTAACGCTACCGGTTTGTACTTTTTACCAGCATAAACAGAGGCAACAGGCGCGCCTGAGTGTTTTGTTGGCGCGCGCCCGGCCTCCATAGGTCCTGGCAATACCCAATCTGCGTATTCACAGCAATTGCATCGCGCGCCTTGCGCATGATGCTTATGCGCCTTGTGAGGACGCTTTTCTTCAAATTCCTTTGGAATTTCTTTGTCCGTCCCGGGTATGTGTGGTCCGTCAGTCGTTTGAACCACGTATGTCCCGTTCACATCTCGTCTGGGATTGCTCATTCCCATAAATTCCTGAAACAAGGCTACTGCTGGATCGTCATCCTTGATGTATGGCAAGGTTTGCTCAGTATAGAGCGCTGCCAATACGTCTTTAGAAAACTTGCCATCAACCTCAACCGAATGCTGAGTGGCTTTTATCCAACCTTGTCCACTTTCATCAATCTCGACTATTGCAGCAAACTCTCGTTGATCGTCTATCAATTCCTTGAGTTTTTCTAAAAATTTGCCTCTGTCTCTTCGGGCGCCTTGTTTTCTGTTTCCTCCTTTGCAGGTTTGGTCCTCTGAATCCTTCTTATGGCTCCTCGAGCGTGAGTTGGCAAAGTGCAACGGCGCTTCGAGACCGGGTCTGTTAGAGTGACCATTTGATTTCCATTGGCCTCATTCTGAACAGTGCTGGCCGTCAAGATATCAAAAGGGCGCCCTAGTAGCACTTTGTATGCTGGGTCCTTTATAACATGGACTTGTAGGAATATTGTGATGTCCCCAAATCTATAGGGAATATTCTTGGCTAGGCCCACTGTTTTCTCTACTTGTCCATTAGCGCTTTGCATAAAGATAGTAATATCCGGGTCCCAAGGGACCCCCATATCCATTGCAGTGGCCAATGCCATGGACACTATCTGGGACCCTCCGTCTAGGATGGCCTCTTCCTCACCCTGCCCATTAATGAGCGGGTATAACACTCTTAAGGCAGCCGAATCCTTCCCGATGAGCTGGTCTTCCATCATCACAAAGATTTTCTTAGGCGCCTGGCCTTTTGGTAGTTTAGCCAAGTATTGCAGGACAGGGTCGTTTGCTACAATCGCCCCTGCTGGTACTAAGCCGTTCGCGTTCTTAGTGACCATAAACTGCGGATAGCACTCAGGTAGTTGCCTAGTACTTATCGCATCTACATGGACAAACTGATCTTGGACCAGTTCTTCCTCTTCTTCGAAAGGGAACACCTCATAAGGCTCCGGAATTTCTTCCGCGCCCTCTTGAAAGTGTACCCTAGTCGACTCTTCAGGCGCTATCCGCCTCTTAGTGACCAGGCTCTTTGTGTCCCTTTGAATACTGGGTGCAACCGCCATTAGGTCTTCAAAAGTAATGGGTATAAAGGTCTTCTTTATACTCTCAAGTATCGACCGGGCGCTAGCTTCCCTCATCTGTTCTATGGGTGCCCTCAATCGGTAAGCCACGTCTGCCATGTCCACCATTGGGTTTATATTAGAGGCAGGAGCTCTGGGTCCTTTCTCGCGCGCCTTGTCCAACAGCTCGCTTTCGCGCGCCTTGTTTTCAAGAGGTTCGCTTTCGCGCGCCTTGTTGGTCTTTGATGGTACCTCTCGTGTTTTCTCACGGTTCGAGAATTCAATTGGTGGCACATCTTTGAAAGGCAAGTCCTTTTTCTCCGGACGCGTCTCCTCATCGTCCGAGCTTTCTCCTTCATACTCAGCCACGATTCTGGCGCGCCTGGCCTCTTTTTCAACTTCCGGCCTATCGGTAGCCTTTGTTCTCGTCCCAATGTTCTTTGTCCTTTCAGGCGCTGGGCGCTTTTGCTTATTCAGGTCCTCCAGGGGTTTCGCCGAAGACTTCAGGTCTTGTCTTCCCCCTTTCCTCGAACCATTCAGAAACCCTTCTCTTCAGGCGCCCTATTCGGGTTGGCCCTGGTTTGCGCCACGTACTGGGGTTGTACTTGGGGCACCATATTCAAAAACTGCTGAGGCTGCATTTGGTGTGCCACGCTATTCAGAGTCGCTATGGCCGCCATTACATGCCCAAAGTCTGGGGTTTCGGCTGCCATAGGAGTTGGTTGAGCAACTCCTTGGCTCTGTTTTTGGACTAGTTGAATAGCCCTTGCCTCTTTCTGCGTTGCTTGTACCAACTGCTTCTTGAGGTTAGCTTCTGCCACTTTCAGGGAGAGGATTTCATCATCTCTAGTGTCATAGTCCTCTTGGTCTCCTTGTAATACGTCCTCAACATCCGTGGCTACCGCATAGGACGACATTACATTACCAAGGAAATGCTGCTGAGTCGTATTTCTCTTATAATAGTCCTCAATGAATTCTTTCTTTGACTTTCCACCTCTAGGTACGAACAGAGGTGTTCCGTCTCCTAGCTGGTCTTTGCCATTTGTTATTTTAAGCTTGCCTTCTTCTAACAGTCGGCGACGATGTTCACAATCTGCTATGAAATGTCCCGACTGATGACAGAAATGACAGGTCATTAAGTCACTAGTGGCTACCGGCCGCCAGGCTGGCCTCTCTACTGGAGTTTGGCGCAATTCTGGTCCTCTAGACTGCCCTTGAGACAGGGTCTTCACAATCTGCTCCATTTGAGACTTCTGTGAGGTCCTTATTTCGTCCAACAGGTGTACTTTGAACTGGTTCAACTCCTCTCTATCTACGGCGTGCTTCTTTTCCCATTCTAAATGAATGGCCGCTGTCTCGACTTTTGGGAGTTTGGGCGCTACACCTATTGTGGCAAGGCTGGCGCCGCTATCATACTCTCCCCTATCAGCACTGCCTTTTGATATTAACTGGGCTACCCGAACTATGTCCTCAAACAGAAAACGGTTTACTTCTCGGGCAGCTATCCGGGCTTTTCGTGCCTCGACCGCTACCGCATCAGTAGGGTCTACGGGTTGAGAATCAATATTGATCTCCTCTATGTCCAGGCGCGCCCAGATTCTGGCTACAAAATCTGGGGTAAGCTTCTCTAGGAAGCGAGCTATCGCCGTTTTATTGTTAAGTTGCGACGGGACTAGTTTCTTTATCTCGATCTGCAGTGGTCTGATCAATTCCATAAGTTCGTCTTGATCATCCGCACTGATTTCTTGCATAGGAAACTTTCGCAATAGTTTATTCAATAAACCTATTGAGCCCTTCTTTGCATCCCGCACTGATGGGTACAAATCTATCACATCTTTAACAAAAGTCTGGTGGTCTCCTTTCAAAAACGAAGGGAGACCCATCCACTCTTGTCTGACGCTAAAGTCGGTATATTCTACCAACTTTGCATTTTGCTCATCCGCCGGGGTTTTGGCAATTGAGATCAGGCGCGCCATATGCTCGAGAAACTGTTGTAGTTCCTCTGGCTTTTTAGAGTCAAAATGGGGCGCATTGCGTTCCCATGACTCGGGAATTTTATGAAGTGAGGAGGACATGTTTATGTTCCTCGAGGAGAGTGGGGTATTGGTTTCGAAAGCTGGAGTGCGTGGGAGAACAGGGGATTCCCCTGGCAAGATTTGGTTGTTTAGAGGATTATCCTCTGGCGCGCCTTGTTCGATTGGAACAGGAAGGCGCGGAGAACTAGACTCGGCTGTTTGGCTCTGTTCTAGTCTCTGTTTTTGCAACTCGAAATTTGATTCAACTCGCGAAAGTGTTTGTGCTGCGGCTGCCGTGCGGGCGCTCGCTGCTGGGTTTGAGATCGGGCGCGCGGATGACTCCGACTCGCTTCTTTCTCTATTCCTCGGTCTAGATAAGGGGCGGTTCCAATATAGTCCGTCCGTTGCGCTCAGCTGAGGCGGTGGAGGGTAGCTAAAGAAGGTGGCTTCCTCAGGGCTAGAAGATCCGGAGCTAGGGCTCGACAGATTGTAGGGCTTTTAATTTTATACTCCAAGTGCTATCAGAGTTTTTATTCAACCTAGGTTGACTTCTTTCGGAGGCCAACTAATTTTTCCTTGCAGGAATATCCCTTTTTATAAAAACTGTTCCCCTCGCGGTGGGCTCCAGATGAAACGGTGCACTGACGTGCAGCTGTGAAATCTAATGCCAACTAATGAGAGACGAAGTCTACTCAAAAACCAACACCAAACTCAACAACTAACAACTACTCAATACTTCGTGTGTGTTCGAGGGGGGTGGGTCACGTATCGACCGTCAATTTCAATGCAAAGGTAGGTTTCCACAAGTCTGATAGGTTTGGGACTGCCAAAAGGTAACTGCTAATAACTCCTACTCAATAATGAGAAGGGTAGGGTTTCTCGATGCGCGCCGTTTTACAACGTGCTTTAAGGTGGGAATCCACAGACGGCCAGAAAAGGTTTCTAAGTTCTTTAAGTTTGTTTCCCAATTACTGATAGATGGCCCCTAGTGCTTCAAAGGAAGGTACTAGTCCCAACCACTTCAAAGGCTATAATCCAATGCAAGTTGTTCTCAAGTAAAAGGTAATCCTTGTTTAAGAGGTCTCGAAAATCCAATCTATTCAATCTAACAGAAATCCAACACCTAATTGCAGTATAGATGCGTAACGAGCCGAAGACCCGGAGCTACTGGAACCCTTGTATCCGAGTAAGGCTGAGTTTACAAGACTTTGACGAGAGGCGTCTCAAAAGTCAGCTGTTTAGGCTGCACTCTTAAGCTGATATCCACTAGTCGTGCCAAATAACGGGGGCTTCACTGATCTGTCTACTACATTTGAAGGAGCTTTATATACTACTGCTACTTGGTTTTCTAAGATTACAAACGGATGAACGAGCGGATTTATAAGTTTACATTGAAGCGAGTGTGTGGCCGCCATTTAGACAGATTGGTCAGTGTTCAGATGTCCTGTTGTCCATAAGAAGCATCGACCCAAGTGCTTCTCTCCTCCTCAGCCATTCCAATGCTAGGTTGAGCCTCGGTTGTTCCTTGTCCGTATTACAGAGCTCTCTTGTTTTTAGTAAGCTTCTTATGTCCACCTGACTGATCCTTATGAGCGCGTCGCGTCGTGACGCGACTTAGTCACGTGGCCGTTATTCAACTCGAGATCTGCGCGCCTTGTCCTTGTAATCTCAACCAGGCGCGTACGCATAGCCTTTCTCTTAGTTTTGTCTCTTAGTTCCTTCCATTGGCCTTTGGTATTTATCCTAGTGCTGGTATTGACACCGAGCTTGTAGCACCGTGTTCAGATGCTCCTTGCCGGGTGAGTCCTTAACCTCAGCTTTGGCCCTTTCGTTTCAAGTTACCTTCTCCGGCCCCAGTTTGGAGGTACCGTTGGAGATTACTCTACTGCTCCGGCTCTTGTTTAACTGAATCAACACATCTCGGGACTTTAATGCTCCGTCCCAGGCTTCAAGACTAGCATCCTCTAGTATTTACTATGTCCTTAGCAAGCTTTAACAGACTTGTAAGGATCGCGAAAATGAACGATTTCAAGCTTGTACAGAGTACGGCGTATCACCGCCCCTTTGCCCTCTTTCCCCCTCGTCGTCCACTTCCTCGAGCGTAACCATGAGCATCTTCTGGCTCTGGTGACGCGTCCATCAGTACAAGGCGGAGAGATTCTGCAGTGAGAAGGACCACACGAGCGAGGAGCGCTTCCAAGTGCGCTCCGTCGTCACCTCGCTATTATATCTATTCGCGCGCATACAGATGGCAGTTCAAATCACACTTCGAGGCGCACGTCCTGGTCGTGTGTTGGTTGGTGGATAAACGCCAACGCTGCTCGCGATAAACTCAAGGTGCGTAGTAACAGTAGTTGCATCCGTTCTGCCGCCTGACTTGACCTGGGCCACAAACACTTGGCACAGGATCCACCCCGTTCTTTGCTCGCTTCCCGCGCCGTCTGTGCGCTTGCGCTTGATGAAGAGACTCGTCCGAACGCGTTCGGGACTTGAACATGTCACTGACGGCCTTAGCTTAGCCAAATTTCATCCGTAGCCCCACATTTCGTCGTGCCTCGTCGCGGCCGGACCGACACCAAGTTCCTCTTACGGAGCATTTCTCTGCCTCAACTCACTCTCCCTCATTCCTCACATCAGTTCCGCCTTCACGCCGCCACATCGACGGATTCTCCGCTACATGTCGTTCCATGCATTCGACATCTTGGCACGACTTCACGCCGGAAATCTTCATACTTTACTGCTCTTCTGTGATCTATGGCATCGTTACTCCGCCCCACCCTCGATATTCTTCGCCTCCACCGAAGTGCAGATCCAAATCTACTATCTCGCTCGAATCATCTTCGCGTCCGCGCATCAACTAATCAATGCCTTCCGCGACTTGCACAAACGCGCGGCATCCTTTAACAACCCACGTTGAAACTCCCTTAATCTGTCAAGTATGCCCCTACACCGGCCGGACATCGACTTGTTTCTCTGACGTCTAGGACTCTTACCACTAGAGTCACATTGACTTTCAACTGACCTTCTCTGCGCTGCTTCGCCATAACGAAATACTTTCTCCGCATCGTGTCGGTTTCCGAACATCAAAGCTTCCGATGACCTTCTCTGTGCAGCCTGGCAAGATTGTTTCTCCGCCCTGCCGTCCCGTCAATATTGGTCTCCTCGACACAACTCAAGTTCCCGGACCCCCGAATCCAGCTCGGATCGTTTTCATTTAATCACACCAATTCGTCGGATGGCTTCAACACGGTGACTCATCCATACTCCCTCAATCATTCAAGTATGTCTCATCCTCGCCCGTCAGGACCTCACTCGTTTCTATGGATTCTTCGCATCGGAAGTGTCTCCATGCAGTCAAATAATATTCTAAGGACCGTCTTACTCGCCCCGAATCGCTTTCCCGCATTCCTCGGTGCGAACCATTTCTCGTGATTTATCCCTCTAACCGTGTCTCTCCATTCATCCCTCAAATCATTCCGCCTATCTGTCTGACCTTATCGCGTCTAACATTGCATGAGTTTCCACTCAACTGAATCCGAACCGGGGATGTCTCATCAGGGAAATGCTCCTTCGGTAATTTACCTGGATTACGGGTAACTGGAGGTAATTTTACCATTTTACCGCCATTACACCAATTACCTACTTTGGAACGGTCCCTATAAATCCGGCCTGATTATACACCCATTACCTCGGTTTACCTATCCTTCACCTAGGTATTATCCTCATCTTTTCCCATTTTCTATCGCTGAAATCCTTTTGAAATGTGACAAATAATGTTTATATTCAAGGCAGAGCTACTGATACAAGACGGAGTAACAACGGTGGACTAGCGAATGACGTTGAGTGCATCCGAAGCTGTCTCGGACCAGTGAACGGGAATGCAACATCTCTTCTTGACAACTTCCACGGAAGCGGCAGGCGAAACGACCCAACTGTATGCAAATAAATTAACCTGTGTGTGAGTGACATTCAAGCATGATACGACGGCGGATCCGATGCCGTCTCGGCTTGCAGCGGAGAACGGTGATGCAATATTGTTACACCATGGTTCAGAGAAGCGGCAGGACCTGGTTATAAATAAATGAACATATGAGCCAAGTTCAAGAGCGAGACGGAGAAGACGTACCATGACGAAGATGTTAGGACCTGGGTTCGTATGTACATACAATCGATAAACAAACCTGTCAAGGAACGGCATTGAGTAAAAAAGAAATGTACGCACCAGTTTGATACGAGATCCATAGCAACAACTAAAGTCACACACCTGATGTCCCGGATCTGACAGTGAGGTTCGCTGTCGTATTGAATCAGCATAGCATGGTATGAACCTGGTGCATAGCACACACCGATACTGGTAACTGGGCCGGCTTCCCTCAAGAACAAATATGTCTACCACAGCTATAAGCAACACTGTCAATTGCAGGAATAACATGTCGAGCACCCTCGGTACCGGAGGCCGGTTACTAAAAGCAAAGAATGTGGTAGTGGACAAATAGTCGGCACACAAGGTGACACACCGACAGGCAATATGTGGTGAATGTAGATACATGCTGAGACGGGGTTTAGGCAAGGATAGGTCTCTGAGAGGCTCCAATACTTACAGAGGAGCTTAGAAGCGAAGCTGAGTTGGTCTGCGGTTGCTGGATATGGCGGAGGACGATGGACGCAGCGAGGAAGATGGGGGAAAAGGAAGAAAGGTGTTTAACGTTGTTGTCATTTTCATCAAAACGAACCATTTTTCTGTGCACACGTGGTGATTACGTGCTTTTCGCGGCCACGTGCACGCTAGGGCCGGCTCATCAAAGACTTCGGAAAGCATTGCGGAGATTTCGAAAAAGTGTCTGGTTGTTGTTTGGTGCGAAAGGGGTGATTGGGGCCATCATTGGAAGTGTTCTCTTAAATATACAGCATTGTGTGCTGGTTTTGAAGGTCTCTGGGAATAAAATGAGAGGTAAAAAGGGTAATCAAGGTAATTTGGGTGAATTACCCTAAATTACCTACCACCATCCAAATTTAGGGGTATTTCAGGTAAATTACCGAAAGAGGTTTTCCCTGATGCTGTAGGAATGTAACCACCTGTATCCAGCAACTTCTCGCTATCTTGTAACTACCAGCTCGCAACATGTACGTATTGCCCTCGGATACTTTACAACCGTCTCAACCCCCGCCAAACCAACGGACCGATGTGAGCCTGGCACTGGAACTGTTCCTCCCATCTAATCCTCCCTTAACTCATGTCACCTCTGTGAAAGTTGAACCCCCCATTATGATATGATGAGCCGCTTGTCCCACGTCAAAGTGTGCCTCCCCACAGATTCGACATGACCGCCCCACCGTCGATATTCTCCCTCAACTCCAACCTCAACGACGCTCGAGCTCGTCGTTATCCTGTGAGCTGGGCTAGTTCGTTCCTGACGAAAGTAAACCGTGCGCTGGTTTGTTTTTGATGAAACAAATGTATTGCGAACATACCTCGTCCGAATCTCAAGCATGTCCGCCTCCGCTTCGGCTGCGTCTCCACCTCGAGGCTGCGGCGGTCATGATACCGATCAATGCTGGGTGAGAAAGAAAGTGCATCCGATGTATGACGTCACGCATCTCTGTTTTCTCCTCCCACCACTCGTTTCGAATCTCCTCCCCTTTCTGCCGCCCCGCCCCTTTGCCGTCCTTCCCATTCGTCGTCCATTTCTTCGAGCGTAACCATGAGCGTCATCTGGGGACGCGTCCATCAGTACAGCTGGCACGAGGTGGGAGACGGAGGGATTTCGCAGTGAGAAGGACCACACGAACGAGGAGCGCTTCCAAGTGTGCTCTTCTTATCTATTCACGCGAATACAGGCGCCAGTTCGAAGGCCGTGTTTTGGTGGGTGGACAAACGGCAAATTCAAGGTGCGTAGTTGCATTTGCTTCGCCTCCTGACTTGACTCGTCGCACAAACGCACCTGGTACACGATGCCCTATCTCCTCCGCATCTCGTTGTGGCAGCAGCCCACTCGTCCCCGACGCACTGTTTTTCCGCCCTGCATGATGCGGGGGGTGGACGAGGAAATGAGATGGCGAGGAGAGAGCTGCATTGCCGGAGGATACTGCGAAGCGAAAAAGATTGACGTGCCCCTCGCTTTCACCAATCCCTTCCTGTCCGTGCTTGAGCACTCACTATCCCCGCAGGCAGTCCTGCTAGGTGCGCGGCCATCGCCTGGATTCTACGTCTCCTCGACACTCAATCCTGGTGCGCTCACTCTCCTACTTGCACCCCGGCCTCACATTCACTTACAGCTGCTTCGACACTGACTCAAAGATGTCGGGCTCGGTCGAAGGTGTAGGTGCGTCATCTACCTGCCTTTCCTGAGCCGTCACCTATGCATTCTTGTTGTGCTTTCCAGCTTCATCGTTCCCACTCCCGCACAAAATTCCTGGTCGTAACCATTCCGCATTCCGTCCTGGTTGCAGCGGGCGTGTACTGCACTTGCAGTCCGGGCAGTGTCTCTCTGCAGTCCCCTCCCGCGTGCACCGCCGGGCGTATGTAAACGGGTGGATAAAATGAATAGGACCGCTCGTGTAACTTTGTCGTTCCAGCTCTTATTGTCTCGCTTGTAGCCACCGATCTTCGCTCGCTTTCCGCCTAACTCTCCCTAACTCCATTGACTCCATCCATGGCTGTGCCACCCGTACGACTCTGCTGCCATCTCTCGCTCGTCTTTATTCGGCGCTTCCAGTGGTGCTTTCTCGTCGTACCCCATTCTCGTCGCACGCTTGCCGACCAATTTTCGCAGGTCGGTCGCGGACGGACTCTCCCCTTGCTCCGTACATTCTCAGCTCCATCGATTCTCCCCTCTAACGGTGCATCGTTTCCTTCCCGGCTCTCCCGTTCGCGAGAGGCCCTCATGTGTATGTATTTCACGCGCGAACACGCAGCGTAACGTTCCACCGAACTACTCAACCCTCAGGTCTTTCTGATCCCGTTTTGCAGCCGACTATAATCGTGCCTCCGCACTGGATCCTCCCGGCGGCCATAGGGCATTCCTCGTATCGCGGTGACCAGTGCGGGTGTCATGTACTCATCGCTGGGCTCGTGCCGCGCTCATGTGTTATGTCGTTCGTCAACTGCGGGTTATCCTCGCGCAGCCTCTCATTCTCATCAGCAAGCTACAAATTCCTCGTTTACCAATTTATAGATATATATACAGTACGTCCCGTTCGGCCCATGCGCATCTGAACAAAGAACTCCGTCTCCCTCTTTTGACTTCCTCTGCTTCTCTCCCTTCTTGGCTACTCCGTTTCGCTTTCTTGATCCCTCATGTCCGCTTCAACTCGCTGCCCGCTTCAAGTCTGGCGCACCACTCAAGACTGCGTTAACGCAAGACCGGCTCTTACGAATCCTACACGTACACTGTAGCCCAATCCAGCCCGAGGTAGATTCGTGTCTAGTTTGCGGTGAGTTGCTCTCATACTGTATCCTCCTTGCTGTACATCCTGCACATCCTCAGGTTTTCTGCTGGTCAATTCATCGGATGTCGTGCACGGCGCACCCCTGCTATCTGTGATCCGAGCAAGATGAGATATTGGCAGGGGAACGGGGTCCGACTCCCCACGTCCGAATGTGTTGCTTTTTTTTTCATTTGGCGGAGAGGTTTAATCATTCTTGATAATCCCCTAGCGCGGTCGTCTGTGGGTTGCCAATTGATTAAACGGTATGTGCCAAGATTCATCTCACTAAGTGAATTGAATCGAATTTCGACGACAGAATCAGCGAGAAATCAAGTCTCTGACATCCGGCTATGTTGTCCGAATTCCGCGGCGTCAAGGATTCCACTCTTTCTCTCATCCTAGACGCTTCAGCTGTTCAGCAGTCAGTACCGGGTGGATCTATGTGTATTCCTGTCTTCAATCTGAATTACCATTGACAGACCTTTAGGGTACATCCAATGTCGTGTGCGCATTTCTAAACTCACAGAAATTGATGAGATCCAGAGTTATTCAAGTCGCCTCCCTCGCATTGCATCCACACTCACATACGCGATATCTCATCCAGGATTCCCCGCCACTCGCTAATTGAGACCCCCTTATTGAGCTCCCATTCACGTAGAATCAGACCTGTTAGCGTGCAAACACATCTGCATTCCGTAAATGTTAAGAGAAGCATCGTTTCATGCAGAGACCCCGTTCGATTCGGGAGCAGGTTCTTCAATGTTTGTTTATCTCCGTTTTCACTGACCGTCACCTCGAGAAAATGTATGCGTGGGTCACGCTCATTTATGAAGGTCATTCAACCAAATTTGGATGTCAAGCTCCTCTTCAAATAAGACGAGAGCTGTGTGGATCTGTGTGAAGGAAGGCCTTACCACTGAGAAAACCGGTCAACTCGGGGGGTCAGATGGTCAGCTCGCTGTGCAATGCGTTTTGCCTGGCGGTCCTGGGGTTTGCAGGGATAAACACAGATTTGCAATCTGTTACTCAATTGAGCAAATATTCAACCAAACCAAGTACTATCCCACAACTGAACGCCCCTCGTGAACATATCTACTCGGAGTACCCCACATATCGAGTTAAAGGGAAGGGTACCTGATGGCGCGTGGACGCATCTGATGTAATTGCACCAAACTCCTTCCTTCTATGTGAGGGCAGGGCCCCCGGTCGACTCGGGATCAGGTCGTGATGAAGCATTGATATGGTTTTTACATCCAGACCCAACTCTATCCCGGGCTCACGCTCTTGAAGTTATCCCAACCCACGGAGACAGCATTCAATCAAACACTCACCAGTCAACAATGGGTGGTACCTCGACTGTGTGACCTCCGCCCGCATTTGAGAATGAACAAACCTGATGGCTTGAGGATGTGGATGCATCTGCCCGCAGTTCACAGGCCCCTGGGATGCAGAGGCCCCATTCGATTGGGAATCAAGTCATATTCAGGGGAACAGTTATTTTTCTTCCATTTCTGTGCACCGTAAACATGGCCAGAAGCAGCCGCAATTTGATTGTATTCCCTGGTTCAGTGTGATTTCGACCGTGAGCATTTCACCAAACATTCAAGCACCCCATTGATTTGTTGTATAATCGGACATGTTTATCCTATGTTCGGGTAAAATCAGACCTGGTGGGGTGTGGACGTGGCAAGGCGGGACCGGTGCGAGCCCGTGGCTGCCCGTTCGACTCGGGATCAGGTCATGGCGGGGTCACTGGTTATTTGCCTTTTTTGATGTCTTCGTCGATTTCGGTGGCTTTCTGGAACAGACGAAGATTCACCATCTGTTACTTGTTCCAACGTACGGTGGGCAAGTATTTTCTATGCACCGTATACTCTACTACTGTACTATTGAGTTCAATTCGACATGGGGTGTGACCCGTGACGTTTTGAACCAAATTCGACAGCGGACAACCGACGGTGGTGACCGTGACCGGTGGCCAAAATTCAACAATTTTCAACACGAAAACTCGAAAAAACAGTGTTTCCAGGCGAACCCTTGGTGGTGTCACGGTGGACCAATTCGACACCCCGATGCGGTGACGCGTGACATTTGCCAAAGTTCGACACCGACAAGGGTGCCCGTGACCCGTGACTGTCGAACTGAACTTAATAGTACAGTAGTAGTGTTCGCACCACGTTTCAAGGGTTGAGATGTCATGTTTGAGTTGGCCAAAATGCTCCTCGCAAACGCTGATTGATGAAGATGATTCTACGACCAGCTTGTTTCAAGCAACCAGCGGAGGGGCCCACTTTGACCAGTGTTCGTCCTAAGGGTTAAGGCATTGATTCGCTTAAGACTTAACGATCCCTTAAGTTAACCCTTAGGGATTCTCAGATTTTTTTCGAACCCTTAAGGAAGTCTTAAGGCTTCACCCGGGATATTCCGACCTCCGACAGATCATTTTATGATCTCCATCATTGCAATCTTCTCAATCTCTTCCTCGCCGACGTCCATCGTCGAGACCGCTGTGATGATTAGTCCGCCTAATCTGCTCTGGAATTTTTTCTACAGAGGCGATACCATGGTGAACACAAGTCACTGGGATACCTACCGCAAAGGTTGTGCCCATCATCACCAAGAATACATTCCGTAGTATTGAATGATGTTGTACTCAGGCAGAATCGAGCCGAAAATGGGCTACCAAAACCGTGGGAAACATTGCTTAACCCTTAAAATGAACCCTTAAATCATTAAGACTTAAGACATCAAGCCTTAGAGATTTTTCAGACGTCAATTAATGCCTTAAGGGCGAACACTGACTTTGACAGACGTGACGCGAAAATTGAGGTCCACGTGCCCGTGTTTGATGCCAACAACCGTTGCAGACAAGTTGCAGACCAACTCGGGCAAACATTTCCTCTTTCTTTCCGCTCTCATCACGGTAAGCGCGATTGCTAGCGGCCGATTTTCTCTGCATCTCGCCGCGAGGGCAGCCACTCGTCCGCGGCAAACCCCTCGAGGAGAATGCAATGTGAGTAAGGCTCCAACCGTTTTCGTTTATAACCGTTTATAAACGGTAAAAACCATTTAATTGAACCGTTTAGTTTACGGACCCCTGTAAATGGTAAACAAACGGTTTATAAACGGTTTAAATGGTTCTCAGGTTTAACTGCATACAATTGAACCCCCAGTCCAGTTCATACCAATATTGAGGGTCTAAATGTCTTCAGAGAGTGTGTGTATGCATTGATGGGACTCGCCAGAGCAGTACCGAGTTTGTAGACCCAACTTGGGTCCAGTTA
The DNA here is from genome assembly GCA_029281795.1 of Mycena crocata. Lineage (NCBI taxonomy): Eukaryota > Fungi > Basidiomycota > Agaricomycetes > Agaricales > Mycenaceae > Mycena > Mycena crocata. Next base: position 38,857 of record JARJCP010000075.1, read on the forward strand.
GGAGAACATTTCCTGATTCGGACCAGATTGATGGGTGTGTGATTTGTGCCAACAAGGCCTCATATGCCCCGTCGGAGTGCCCAAATGACTCTGGAGCATCGTTTCGGTGTTCTAAAAAGCCATTGAATTGTTCCACCAACATTGCACTCAGTAGTTACTTGATTCAGAGGTACCTGCCGAAAAATCTGGTTATAAACGTTTGAAAACGGTTTATAAACAGTATTTTATTGTTTCCATTTAGTTTACGGACCCCCGTAAACAAAAACTAAATGGTTGGAGCCTTAAATGTGAGGCAGATTGAGATGCGTCATCTTTGATTCGCTTCCAACAACTTACTTACCTCCAGTTCATTCAAAGCTGCTTGGCGACTGACATTCACCCGTTCAAAATATGCTGTAGGATTCAAAGTCTGTGTCTTCGCGCTTCCTCTCTGAAGCTTTTTGTCGTTCTATTCGCATTTTTCACTCTCGAAGGATGGCTTTGCGTCGCGATTGACCCCATATTCCGTCCTGGATGTGGCTACGGCGGGTTGGTACTACATAGCAGGTTGGATAGAAACGCCGACGAAGGTTTATGGTCTTCGGATTCGCTGATTATCTCACATACAGCCACCAATTGCCACCGGTCGACTCTCCTAGCTCGCTCGATGCGACGTGCCCGTCCTTGATATTCACAAGACTCTTCTTCCGTCCGGGCCTCCTGCTCGGCGCTTCCACTGGCGCTTTCTTATGGTATCGGATTCTCTTTGTGCGCTCGCCAACCGATTCTCCCAGCTCGGTTGCGGACGGACTCTCCCACCTCGCTCCTTACATTCTCAGCTCTATCGATTCTCCTCGCTTGCTCTGTGCCTCATTTCCTTTCCGGCCCTCCCGTTCGTGAGAGCTCGGGGATTGAACTCAACGCGGGGGATACGCGGCGTAATGTTTCAATCCAACAAACACCCTCATCTCAACTTTTCTGATCGCATTTTGGAGCGGACTTTATGCAGTCCTGCCCTCCGCGGCCCTTCCCCGTCATCTGTGCGGGGTGCCGTGTATTCGTCGCCTGGGCTCCTACCGTGCTCGGGTCTTCTCTCCTTAGTGGCTCAGTGTGTATTGCCCCCTTATGCATTTGCTCGCCGATCATCCTCGCGCAGCCTCGCACTCTCATCGCGAAGCTATGAAATTCCCCGTTCGCCGCGTTTACAGATACACGTACAGTACGCCCCTCTCGGCCCATGCGCAACTTAACAAAGAATTTTCTTGCTAACAATCCGTTTTCCTCTTCCCTCCTGCACCATTTCACTCGTCATTCTGATTCCCGCCGTTAATTTCACAGGTACTTATTCCACACTCCAGGTTGTGAACGCATTCCCCCCTTAGTCCGCCCATTCCACTCCTTTATTCCCAATTCCCACTGCTCTCATTCATCTCCACTGTAATAATGTAATAACTTCAACGGTAACTTGATCACATCCCTGTTCCAACTGTGACTACTCGAACTGAAATCCCATACCAGTCTGTTGGTACCCTCCACAAGCGTTGGACTTCAATTTCGCTCGTCCAGCGTCGCGGTCTTGTCCCTCGTCAATCAATGTACTGCCCCATCCACTCTCTCGCAGGAATTAATCCTTCGAGTGTTGGCGCAAGACCCCATCCTGCACGTACTGCGGGCATCATCGAAGCTCGGCACTCGGCGCCCAGTCGAGTCCAATTAAAATTCGTCTGCTTTGGTACGCACTGAAACTGTAATTTAGAGCGGACGTTACGCACGGTGCATTGCTGCAGTCAGTCATAGCACATATCAGCAGCTAATGGGGTTCGACTCCCCGCACCCGCCTAGATACTCGGAGGCTGCCCAAAGCTTTTTGTTATTTCTTCGTTGTTTGAGCGGCAGATTAGAAGCAAGGAGCTTTTTCTTGACCAATCTACGCGGCACAGATCATCAAGCATGCAAGGCGACGGACTTGACATCCTATTTCTGCCGGTCACAGCTGACTCAAGTATTGCTTGATCTAGCATGCGTCGGATGTTTGATTTCAAGCGGACGGCGTACACGGTGTAGCACTGCATTCAATGATACAATGGCTCTGCGCAATATCAGCAGCTGGTTGGGGGTTCGACTCCCTGCGACCGCCTAAAGGGAGTGTGGTTGATTCTGCTTTTGTTATTTCTGACCTTCGTCGCGTGGCAATATTTCCAGGTTTGCGGCAAGCACGTTCTTGTTTGACAATTCATATGACGTTAATTCAAAACTATCACAAGATAGGCCTTCGCTACGCTCCGGCCCAACTACATGTACGGCACTGGGCAAAGTGAAAATGGCCAAGCGTCAATCCAAACTCATTAGGTATCTATTTCGGGAAGAATCGCTCCGGGAAGTTACAGTCTTCATCTTGGCGCCCTGCAGCACAATTTCGCGCAGTCGGAGGATTACACCCGATCGATAGCAGGGTTCAATAGCTTGTTGAGTCTTTACGATGTGATGTTTTGCGAATTGCAACTGCTGTTCAATTTAACAGCTTTCAAATGATGGTTGCCCAAAAACAGAAGCTAAGAAAAACTGTAGCTGTTGGTGAGAGTAAAATTCCAAAGGCAGATGTCTGGTTTGTTCTTGGCTTGTTCTTGGCTGGTTTTTGGGTGAATCAAAACTGCGGAAAGGTAAACAAAAGCCGGTCATCTCGTTAAAGGAACGAAATATCCATGGAATGCAAACGGCTTTGTTTCCCATCCCGCTGCAGCCTGCCAGATGCCGCCTGAACTCTTCCAGTTTGGTCGCTCTTTAAGTCTCTTGAACCCGCTTGAACTTTGAACTCAGAGATTGCATCAGCTGAATATTCAAACACTCGCCATTGATTTGAGTGAACATCTGAACAGGCCTTGGGTGTGTATCTATCTACTGCAATGTATTTAGCTCCCATGTAGGTAGAAATAGACCTGATGGCGTCTGGACGCCTCTGCCAACCATTAGATTTTCTGCTATTGCAAGCAGAAGCCCCCGTCCGACTGAATCGACTCGGGATCAGGTCGTACAGGGGTATCGGGCTCGATTTTTTCCTTCACTCATTCCTCCATTTACGAGGCATGATGAGATTGCCAGAGATGCCAAAACAACACCACACGAGTACACTTTGATTCGCTATCGCTATCGTTCATAAAAAATGTCCATTTGAGTGAAAGGTGAAGTTGCAACTTGTGGGGTTCAAGTTCCACGGCAGTGAGCCAAAATCTAATGCTCGTGAGCTCCAATTTGCCGGGATTCAGTGGTTAACAGGCCAGTGGCATCCCACGGAAACACGCGCTAAAACGCGACGCGAGGATTTACGTCCACGTGTCCGTGTTTGATGGCAACAACGCCAACTTGCACAAACACTCGCCCTCCTCCTTCCCGCCGACGAGTCTCACCACGACAAACACACTTCCCAAAGACGATTCTTTTTCCGCGATTACCTGCACGGCCAGCCCGCTTGTCTCTCTGGGATGCCCTTTTGCTGGCCTGTGGGACGATCAAGCTCAATGGGAAGGAGGAAGCGTCAGGACATCCAAGACACGTCGACAGGCCCCGTGAAGCTCCTGCCAAGGATTGTCCGGAAATTAAGCTTTTTGAGGGCGAAAATTTGCGATTTCCTTGTCCGAAGTTAAGCTTTTTGAGGCCCAAAAATCGAAAACCTTGTCCGGTCGTAAGCTTTTCGAGCGGACTTTGGAGCAAAAAAAATCGGATCTCTCGGACTTGATCCTCACTTTTCCCCAGCGGACCCGGGGGCACCCGAGTATAAGTCTCTCACAGATGTCGCCGTGAATCCGAAATCGTGATGCCTTCTATCAACCTTCTATTCTCCGGCTTCGATTGACACCTCTGTACGGTTCTATCTAATTCTGTTTCTCAATCGTCTTCACTGGTTGAAATTGAGTCGACCGCCTCTGAGCTTGAATCTCTTGCAAGGGAGGGAACGAAGAAACAATCCAAAAACAACCAACCGCTAACTACACTAGGAATCTTCAAGTCATTACAAGTCGAAGGATATTCATTTGTACAAAATGTTTTTGAACTTGTCGGTTGGAACGTTTGCCTCAACTTGCTCTTTGCCCTTCGTTGCGGCTATCAATGCCCGCCCATTTTGGAAGCGGCGTTGTGTTGGACATCCCTCACCGAACCGGGTGAAGTTTCCCGGGAGGCCAAAAAGCTGACAATAAGGATACCTGGGCGAATTGCGTAGAATTGACGGTGTAATGTGACGGCGGGAAAAAAATCGCATTTATTGCCAAATTTTCGAAAATTTTACTTGCACGTGACGACCCCTGTCCGACTTAAGCTTTTTGAGGCTCAAGGCGCCCCAAATCGTAAGCTTTTTGAGGCGGAAATCTGGAAAATTTCCCGACAATCCTTGGCAGGAGCTTCGCGGGGCCTACGTCGACGCGATAAAGCGGGAGGGGACGCATTGCAGAAAGGGGGGAATTCTTACCGAGGAAGATTGAGGTGCGCTCTCTCCATTTTGGTTTCACCAGCTGAGTGCCTCGCCCATCCGAGCCCTGCTGCATTCTCATGGGGATTCGGCACAGGCTTCCTCCGCTTCCCCTTAAACTCCGTGCGCAGGCTCTTGAACCCCCGCCCCCCCCCCCCTTCACATCTATCTAGATATTAATCTGTGCACCCACCCAACCAGTGTACCCCGAAGGGAGGTGTATCTCGGCTTGGATAATCATGCATCATGTTACATCGTTTGTATGCTTGTACAATTCCTGGCTTAATACTGCTCCGAGTTCTAGCTTCACCACTCCCACGACGAGGTCCTGCGTCGCGATCAACCCACGTTTCGACCTGACGGCGGCTGCGGCGGGCGTGGACTACCACGCACTACGGGTTGCCTTTCTCTCTCTGCAGTCCTCCCCCGCGTGCAGCGCAGAGCCTATGTCTACGGGTGTCTACGGGTGGATCGGGTCAATGGTATCGACGAAAGTGCGTCCTTCTCAGCTCCCTGTTTACTGATCTTACGGTTTTCAGTCGCTGATCTTGGCACCCAGCCCGCTTGATGCCATGTCCCTGTGTCTACTCCTCGCAGGAGGTGCATCTCATTACGGGGGCATGCGGCGTACTTTCCGTCCCCAGCGGCTTCGCTGTCCTCCACTTACCGATCCCGTGTTGCTACAGAAGCTTGGCCTTTATGAGAAGACTGCAGTTCAGTCTGTGGGGTCATCCGGGCGGTGCGTTTGGTCTGGAGGTACAGCGCGCCGTCCGTCGTGTCCTTCTTACTGTGAGTTGATCCTCTGTCGGCGTTTGCTTCTGTCATCGCCTGGGCACGGTCGTGCATCGGCCGTGGGCATTCTCACTTCCCAGCCCATCTATGTACGTCCCAGTCTGGCCTTTCCCCCAAAATCAAGTCCGTCTCAGTCTTCCTTATTCCTCCGTTCTCATCTCATCTTCATTACTCCATTCTCTCCTCGTTCCTACTCCATCTCGTTCCTCATTCCTCATTCATCCTTCCACCCATCCCACTCGTTCACGCCACTTCACCCATCTTTCTTCGATTTTACTTCAAGTATCTTAGACTCCTTTATTTCCTCTCGCCTTCTACAGTAATACATCCTCAACCTAACCCTTCCCTGTTTTAGGTGCTCAGTATATCTGATTCCACAACCGGACGCCTCTCGATCAAGTAACTGCTTGCCAAGGTATCTTAGCCTTTATTCAAATGGAATCAGTCCTGTTGGCGTGTTGATGCACCTGCATTAACTTTGAGCGCAGCCGCGAGAATGCTGTAGATCTCCCGTTCCATCCGGGATCAGGTCTTAGTCGTGGGCAGTCGGAACAGTTTTTTTTACCCTTCTATTACCGCCAATTTTGAAGAGCGTTTTACAACAGTGGTTCGCACTTCCATCCAGAGTGCGCTTCGAGCAGGTATACGCTCCCACATACGTACGCCTTGGTCTTTTGAATCTGGACACAAGGCAGTTTACGATGTTGAAGGTGTGTTTTTTGGTGCGTCCCGGGCAGCGGGAACATTTTTCCGATCCTCAGCAGTTTCCCTTTCACTTGCGTACAACGTGAGGTACTCAGTGGGTATAGAGGATAGCGTTTAATGCGGACGCGGTGCCGGGTGCACCACTGCGTTTAATGACGCCATGCAAAGTGCGCATCTGCACCTCATGCGGTTCGACTCCCCGCATCCGCCTGCCTGGTTGGTATCGCTTTTCTTTCTTCTTCTTCTGGCGTTCACAGGATGAGGCAGGGGTAGTCCCGTTCGACAATGCGTACAAAAAGAAACTAACGTCTGGCATACGACACGACGTATTTCGCATCCTACGAAATGCTATTGAATGCAGCACGTCCTGAATGTGTGTTTCGAAGCGGAGATCGTGCTTGCTGCACTGCTGCAGTCGATGGTGACATCTATGCCGAATTTAAATCAGCAGCTGGTAGGGTTCGATTCCCCACGTCCGCCCCTCCGGCTGCTAGACACCTTTCTTTTCTGTTATTCCCGGGTACGGCCTTCGTTGCATGAGCATCGGATTGCAGGTAGGCTTTACTTTTACAGTCTATGTGACACAGACCATCATTCATGCGACACAACAGACAATCCCTTGCTCAGATTCCAATTAAGTCAAATGCTTCCTTCAAGTCCGTCTGCTACGGCTCAAATATGTAGCTTTGAGCGGTTCCAGCCCGGAGCCGGCTTGGCAAGTTTGTTTCAACTTACACGGCATTGAATGTATGATTCAAGCGGACCTCGTGCAAGGCGCGCCACGGGAGCCAGTCGGTTAGGCACTTGGAATGCGCTGCAGGGGTTCGACTCCCTGTTTCCGCTTTGAAATCGCTTATTTGAAGCCTTTTTTTTTTTTTTTTTTTTGGTTTGGCCTCACCGGGATAATTGGGGTGGAGCTCCGAGAGGTAGATGATTTAATTTTCTTTTGAGATCAGTGCCAAGTTAATAGTTTGCATCATCCACGACCATTCGGCACGATATTTCGCATCTAGCGCTGCCGTAATGAGAGTTCAGTTGAGTACTAGTCAAATATCACTGGTTTGGCTCGCACTGAATCTGTTCTTTTGGAGCGGAGGTCGTGCACGGTGCACGGTTGCAAACCATCGGAAAGAATTGCAGATCCTTCATATCAGCAACTTGTGGGGTTCGACTCCCCGCGTCCGCCGAGGGAAAATAATATAATTTCATTATTCTTTTCTTCCCTCTGGTCTGTTACTATGGGAAGGGGGCTGGCAAGTATTTTCAAAGAAAGAACATGCACTGGGCATGGGTAAGTACAGCTGACCTGTTTAGCAACCGGGCAAAAAAAAACTAACGCATGCAATTAACTCGGCGGCCCACAATGGAATGCAAGCCGACATATAAAATACACGGCTGTAGACTTTCGCGTTCAATATCAAGTCCACTAAATTTGGGTGGTGGTTGAAAACGGGTTACGGATTTGCGACCCGGCGAAACCCGAGATGTGGTTGTGTATATGTTTTGATGACATCACTCAGTCGTCGCTCCTGCTTCCACCAAGCTTCCACCATCTCTTCTGCTTTTGAACCGACCAATCGTTTCAACTTCAGGCAGGAAGACTAGAAGAACTTTCCTCTCCCTTCCTGCCGCCGGCGCCTCTTTGCCCTCCTTCCCCGTCGCCATCCACTTCCCTCGAGCATACTCATGAGCACCTTCTGGGACGCATCGGTGCAGCAGTCCCGAGTGGGAGACGGAGATCCTGAGAAGGACCACGCTATTCTTTCGACTCACACCCTTCGAAGTGCACATCGGCATTAGAAACGCCGGTCCCGGCGATGCATTAATTGGCGGACAAACGGCAATGCTCCCGTGGTAAACTCAAGGTGCGCAATTGCATGCGCTCGGCCGCCTGACTTGACCCGTCGCATAATGCATTTGGTACAAAATCCGCCCCATGCTCGCTAGCGTCTGTGCGCTTGCACTTGGCGAAGAGACTCGCTCGAACGGTGTGTGTTACAGTCTCCGTGTTCTGGACTTACGGATTTCGCCAACTGCCTTAGCTTGCCGCCGAACTTCTTTCCTACCTACATTTGGTGCCCTCAACTCGTTTTATGGATCCTTCGCACCACACTGGTTCCCACCAAATCACTACTTGGGTTCGTTTGCCTGGATGGGGCGCCTCAACTCACTCTCCCGCATTCCTGAAATCATTCCGCCTTCACCCCATCTCACCGACAGCTTCTCTGCTACGTATCGTCCACGCATTCCTCATCTCACGGCCCGAAGCCTCCATCCTTTAATTCTTTTCTGTCGTCCGTTCTCCGCCCACCGTCAATGCTTCAATTCAATTCAAGTTTTCAGATCACGAATCTAGCCTGAATCATCTTCGCTTCTGCACATCAAGTCCTCCGGTAACTTCAACTTCGCAACGCGCGCAAACTCACGACTTTCATCCATACTCCCTCATTTCTTTAAGCATGTCTCTACCCCGGCCGGACCTCGACTCGTTTCTCTGACGTCTAAGACTGTTCACACTAGACTCAAATCGACTTACGACGTCGGATGAAACCTTGATTCTCTCGACCTCCTCTATGCTGCTTGGCCCTAGCGAAAGCCATTCTCCGCCCCACAGTCGATATTCTTCGCCTCAAGTCAAGTCATGGCTGTGGACCCTCAAACCTAGCTCGAACCGTTTCCGTTTACCTGCATCAACTAGTCGGATAACTTCAACGCAACTCGGGCAAACCCACCGCATGCCTTGATCGAATTTCATGGCTACATATACTTTATCTTTTCGTCATGCGTCATCCCCGCCGCCGATTCCCGGGCCGGACCTCAACTCGTTTGTCGGGTTCCTTCGCTCGACGTCTAGGGCTCTTTCCATCAAGTGGACTCAGATCGAGTTGCGACGCCGGTCCTTCTCTGTGTTTTTCTTCTGCCCCACAATCAACATTCTTGGTCTCAACTCCGGCCTGCATTGCGATTCTCTGACTCGAATCATTTTCGTTTGCGCACAACAGGTCTTCCGATGACGTCGGCGGAGCTCGCGCCAACCCACGACATGCTTGGCTCGATTTTTAGGCACTCCCTCATTTCGTCAAGTACGCCTAATCTCTGTGGACCTCAGTTCGTTTTTCTGGATTCTTCGCATCCCAGTCTCTTCGCATCCCAGTTGTCTCCACCCAAGTTACTCTCGCGGATCGTGTTGCGGGCTGCGGTGGCTCGACTCCCTTTCCCTCATTCTTCGGCACAAATCATCTCTCCAACATTTCCGCACTGTGCTGCACGCATTCATCCGTCGTCTCGCGTCTCAGCAATAACGGACTCCTGCTGAGCTGAGTCCACACACGGGATGTCTGCAAATATACAAAGCGTACAGATCCGTTTCGCAATTCTGTGACTACCACCTCGTAACATCGGTACGTACTTGTGGAGGGTTTTCACTTCGTCCCGGTCGAGGATGATTATGGTTTGTTCCCGGTCGAGGGTGAATATGCTCCGTTGGGGATAATATAAGGGACAAATACCCAGATACCCGCCAACTCAATCGTCATTGGGGATACATGGTTGGTCAGTATTTTACGTATCATATTTTTCCACGGTTTCTAACGTACGGCAGGGGCGATTCTGCACCATGAGATAAACAATCGACTGTTTCGTCAAAGCCAGGAGACTTAATCCCGAAGCGGCCATGGGTGAGACTGCGTTCGGATATCACAGACGGGGGGGGGTACGTTGCGTCTTTTTCAACTGGAACACCGCATTAATTGAACTCATTCAACCCTTGAGCGTACACGGGGAATCTGCCCCGGCCGCCACACGGGCCACAGCGCTGCATTCGCTACCATGCCTCGGCACAGATGAGTCAATTCTTCCCTTTGCTGAAGCAGACGTTGTGCACTACCAAATTAGGAGCCTACCATATCAGAAGCTAGCTTCATTGCGTGCTGATTTTATTAGTTTCGGTACAACGACGTTTTGGACGTAGACTCCGGCGACACAGCACCCAAGCACTTATCATGAGAGCCGGGCAACCTCTTTTCGCCGCTGAGCGTTGCAGATCCAGGTTGGCAAGTACGGTTTAATCAGACTGTGTTGAAGCGACTAACGGCAGAGTAAGTCTGGGAAGAATTTCAAAGCATCAGTTACTACCGTGCTGATTCTTTGAACGCTGCAAGGCCGGTAGTTCCTGTCGTTTGTTCACCTGTTCCGCTCGGTTGAAATTTGATCGGTACAGGGTATCTATTTTCAAGCGGATGTTGTGTATGGTGCGCCGCTGCAGTCAATTCATGAAAGCTGCCTGCTGGGACACCATCAGAAATTGATATGGGTTCGACTGCCGTGTCCGCCTTCACCAAGTTTTGTGCTTTTCTTGTTTTCTTCTGACCTTTCTTGTAGGATGATGATTCATGCTCACAGTAAGCACGATTTGGTTGACAATCCATGCGACGCAATACTTCAAATCCTACTCCTACCGTTTGTCTTGCCAAATCAAATATTGCTTGGTTTGCAGCACTGGATGTATAGTTTTGAGGGTGCATCGCTGCACCACTGCGTTTGATCGTAATGTTCAAACCAATTCAGCAGCTAGGTCTACTCCTCATGGCCGCCGGGAAAGGTCGTAAAGTCTTTGTTATTCCCGCAGAACTTTGATCGCAACGACGCCAGTCCAGAAATTTGAACTGGAGAAGTCATATTAATGGCGAGGTAGATCTTTCCTTGGCCTTGAGCCTCATTGAGTACCTGCTGATGCACGGCAGTAGATTCCCGTATATCAGAATGTTGGCGAGGTCTTCAACTAAAATGTAAGTCCTGGCTGCGCACGGTGCCGGTTCGCACTTATATAAAGCTTTCACGAAGATTCAGCGGAGCTTGCCCGTTCGGCTCGGGCCCGGGCCGTAACGCGATATTGAACCCGTTTTTGCCATGCAATGACATTCCATCGTTTGCACCTCCACAAAACCTGGCAGAAACTGTAAGTTTGAACTACAATAGAACTAATATATATTACATGCACTACTCATGCCAGTGGCATTAGAGGGAGTGGTTGAGTGTCCGAACAGAGAACTGCTGGGGAAATGCACCAGTCGCTCCCCGTATGTGCTCACACCACATGTCCACTGTCCAATTTCAGGAATTGGCGTCTTCCGCATCGCCGCTGCTCCCAAACTACAAGCCTCCCCCTGTTATCTCTCAGATGCTTGTGCAACCGCTGCGTTTCTGACTCCTCATCTTGACGAAATGCGCACCGTGCACGCCTCTAGTACAATCGCATTCTACTGTGGGTGTGCGGCTACCTCCAGCGCACGGTTCTTCTCGCTGTCTCCGGTACCAGAATTAGGGTCTCAACGTATCGGATACATAAAGGGCTTGCTTCTCGCAGGATGGATCACATATCTGATTCAAACCATGTTACGATGCCCTTGACGACTTCACAACCATCCATGCACCTCGGTGCGCTCTCCTTCAAGCCCACCAATAGCCTCTGCTCAGATTCAACTCCCCTTCCCTGGCTTCCTAGTGCCATGATCAACGAGGTCAAGCACACGCTGGAACATCGAATCGCAGTCCTTTGAATGCAGAACCAGTTTTAAGTCCTCCTCGATCGAGCTTCGTTGCATAATTATTGATTACGTCCATAGCAGGCATCTTTTGAATATATCCGTGCGACCCAGTCTGAACTAAGTTTGCACGCAACACTTTGCGGCATACTACCATCATTCTATGTCTACAATCTGACTGACTTGCACCGCACTGAATGTGTAATTTGAAACGGAAGTCGTGCAGGGTGCGCCGCTGCCTCTATCAATCTGGCGAAGGTATATTAGCAGCTGGCACGGTTCGACTCCTGCGTCCGCATTCTCTACTCTTCTTTGTGTTTTGTTCTTTTGAGGTAGTTTGGATCACGCTGTTTGTGTCGCAAGATAACCATTCCCCTTAAGACACTCTGGAATGTTTGTTCGGCAAATACATGCACAGGTTTGCGTGGCCGGAATTACGTATGTGGCGTACGGGGTGTGTGATTCGCTTCCTGTTTTCCTGTGGCGTCTTGTGGATGTCAATCACTCCTTGTCCAGAACCCACGACGCAGCAAATACCGGAACAACACTGAGGATGACACCATGCATTCACCTTTCCACGCCATATTCCATACAAACACCGTGCCTTCGGATACCGAGTGCGAAGAGATTCGAACGTTCATTGCAGAACCTCAGAGGCAGGCTGCAGCTCACCATGTGGAGATTACCCAGGTCCAACGTACCCTCGATGATCTCATGCGGAAGATGGATGTGCTAACTTCCTTTATTGACCCACACCTTGCTCTGGTTTCCCCGGCTCGCAGGCTGCCTGACGATATTGTTCGTGGTATCCTTATTGCGTGCCTTCCAACCACCCACAATGCAGTTGTGAGCCCGGCCGCTGCCCCGCTTCTCCTTTGTCACATATGTAGCAGTTGGAGGGCCCTTGCCCTGTCGACTCCGCAGCTATGGGCCACCTTGCACATCGTCGTTCCAAGCGTCGACAGTTTGAAGCCTCTCGTGGATGTGGCCACAACGTGGCTATCCCGTTCAGGGGCCCTTCCTCTGTCCATTTCTGTGGTGGGGAATGCATGATGCATCATTCCTGTATGAGCCTGGGGCCGAGAATGCAAACATGTCAGCCTTCCTGGCGTCGCTTTGCCCTTTTGCCTCGCGATGGAAAAACATCCGCGTGGTTCCCCCTAACGCGGCCCGTTTTGAATGGCTTGCTGATATTGTCGCCGAAGATGTTCCTCTGTTGGAAACGATTAGCTTCCACCCCGGTTGCCCCACGGATCCATATGTGTCGCCTCCATGGGAGTCCCTTTCGCTCTTAACTGCGCCCAGCATCCGGAAACTTTCAATTAGTGGCGGATCGACTCTGACAGGCCTTCCCATTGCATATGCAAGCCTCACAGAACTCACTATAGGCTGTCCAAATCACACGTGGGGAATATCTACAAGTCATGACGCCGTGGCACTATTGCGACAATGTTCAGCACTGGAGAGATGCAAACTCTTCCTCAAGGGTCCGCACGTCGTTGCAGAAGATGTTATGGTTGCACCTGTGCATCTGCCCCATCTTTCGTATCTTGCTCTTGAAGATGGTACTTGGACTAACACCGTCCATGATCTATTTGTATCGATTCTCTTCCCGAATCTACGGTCTTTATCATACCGAAGCTGCAGGTCTTTCAGAACCCCACTGCCTTCAATGTTCATGCAATCTCTCGAGCGCCTACAAATCGATACCGATGTGCCCAGCAGCGACCTCCTTCGGTTTCTTCAACTCCTTCCCGTTCTTCGGGAACTACACATCATTGGAGAGCCACTGGTAGTCGTTGATGATGAGGTGACTCCAAATTATGGTGATGCGGCATTTCTGTCCCATTTCATACCAGGACCCAAACCTGTCCTATGTCCCAATCTATCCATCCTGAAATTGGACAATTTCGACAGGGTTTCAGATGAGGGACTTGTCGACTTTATTCGAGCAAGAGCAAGTCCCCATCTTGAATCTGTAGCTCGTCTCTCACGGTTCACGGCGTCCCTCAACCGAAACCCCACATTGGATGTCTTTTCTACCGTACAGTCGCTGATTGACGCCGGTTTGCAGTTAACACTCGAATATACTCCGTATTGGGTTCCTGCTCATTCTCCATGGGATTCTGTAACAGACGATTCAGATCAAATGTTCTGAATTGTTCTACCTTCCGGCATCCGGACATCGGGTAGTTTTGATATTACAGACGGACCACTGATGCGTAGCTGCTTGTGTGTCTTTCTGACAAAACTGTAACGCTATATGCCCACTGTATACAACCGATTGTCATGCTCCCGTCAAGCTCTCGTGAGTTGTTGCTGCTTGCAACAATGGGCGAGCGTGAGAATCAAGCCACAGTGCCAACCATTTGTAGCAAATTTGTAGTGTCATTTGTAGTTTCTCTCTCTAAACTGTGAGACACAGCAGGGGCCTCGCAGCTAAAATCATTCCATGTACATGCAGAAGTTCAATATCGAACCCAATTTTTAAAATTTGATTCGTGGTTGAAAACAGCTCCACGGCCCGACTGAACCCGAGATGTGGTGGTTGTGTGTGTGTTTTGATGGCATCGCTCACGCCTCACCAGCTTTTCTTCTTCCTCCCTCCACCATCAATCTCTTCCTTCGTGCCCCCACCCGACTTCCACACTCCCCTTGGCCGCTGATCGACACCTCCCCACCTTGCCACTGGCTGTGTGAGCTATGGCTGATCAGCTTCTCATTATTCTTCGGATTACATGTATCATATCGCATTCCCGCTGGTCGCAGCTCGCCTCCGAAACGATTCCACTTGCAGTGCCTGCGGAGCGCTTCGCAGACAAGCAATCCCCTGAACCGTATGTACACACAACCGGGGCAAATGCGACTCCTCATGCACACGCGGCTTGTCATTTTGGAATCCGGCGGATTTTGAGAAGGACCAAATCGGCGGTGCCACGAGCAAGGAGCACTTCTTGCAAGTACACTCAGTCGTTACCGCGTTATTCTATCTATTTACACGCATACAGACCCCAGTCCGAGGCGGGCAGTTCGTGGGTCGGTTGGCGGACAAACGGCAACGCTGCTCGCGATAACACTCAGGTTGTGTAGTTGCATGGGTTCCGCCGTCTGGCTTGACTCATGGCGCAAACGCACATGGTACAAGATCCACTCCGTGCCCCATCTCCTTCGCATCTGGTCGTGGGAGCAGCCCACTCGTCCCGACGCACTGTATTTCCGCCCTGCATGATGCGCAACCTCGAGGGAAAGGCCAAGGAGGTGGATGGCACAGGATGCGAAGCGAGACGGATTGAGGTGCGTCCCCGGCCTTGCATTCACCGATTCCCTTCATGTCCGTGCTTATATCCCCGCAGGTAGTCCTGCTACGTGCGCGGCCATCGCCTGGATTCTACATCTCCTCAACTTCCCCCTCAATCCTAGTGTGCGCACTTTCCTAGCCGCGCATTCACTTAGAGCCGCCTAGGCGATCGACACTTACTCCTTCCACATGCCTCCTCGTAGTGCTTTCCACCTTCGCCATTCCCACTCCCTCACGAAATCATTGGTTATAGTCATTCCGCATTCCGTCCTGGTTGCAGCGGGCGTGTACTGCACTTGCAGTCCGGGCAGTGTTTCTCTGCAGTCCCCTCTCGCGTGCACCGCCGGGCATATGTAAACGGTGCCGGTGGAAAGGTCGTTCCAGCACTTATTGTCTCGCTTGTAACCACCGAACGCCGCAGCTCGCTTTCCGCCTAACTCTCCCTAACTCGATTGACTCGTCGTCTCAATTTGTACAATCCGCAAAACTCTTCTGCCATCTCTCACATGTATCTGTTCGGCGCTTTCATTGGTGCTTCCTCGTCGTACCAGATTCTCGTCGCACGCTTGCGGACCGATTCTCCTAGCTCTTTTGCGGACCGGACTCTCCCACTTCGCTCCTTACATCTCCATCGATTCTCCCCTCTAACGGTGCATCGTTTCCTTCCCGGCTCTCCCGTTTGCGAGAGGCGCTCAGCTGTATGTATTTAACACGCGTCGTAACGTTCCAACAAACACCCTCATCTCGGGGTTTTCTCACCCCATTTTGCAGCAGACTGGAATCCCGTCTCCGCACTGGATCCTCCCGGCGGGGCGCCTCGTATCGCCGTGACCTGTGCGGGTGTCATCTACTCATCGCTGGGCTCGTGCCGCGCTCGTGTGTTCTGTCGTTCGTCAACTGCCGGTTATTTTGGCGCAGCCGCTCATTCTCATCCCCAATCTGCAAATTCGTCGTGCGCCGTGTTTATAGATATACATACAGTACGTCCCGCTCGGCCCATCCGCAACTGCACAAAGAACTGTGTCTCGCTCTTTTCATTTCCTCCGCGTCTCTCCCTTCTTGCCTGTGTACTCCGTATCGCTTTCTTGGTTCCTCTCGTCCGTTTCAACTCGAGTCTGGCGCACCACTCAAGACTGAAGATCTTACTGCGTACGCTGCCATCGAATCCTAAGGCTACACGTCCAATGTAGCCCAATCCTGCCCGAGGTAGATTTGCGTCTAGTTTGCGGTGAGCGGCTGTTTTCCAACGCGTCTACGGTTAAGTTGAAATCGGCCAGGGAGCCCTTGCGAAAATTCGCCTAGGAGACTTCAGAGACCGAGGTAATTACGAGCGCTGCTCTCTTGCTGTATCCGTGTCCTCCTTGCTGCACAGACTACACATCCTCGGGTTTTCTGCGGGTCAATTCGTCGGATGTCGTGCACGGCGCACCCCTGCTATCTGTGATACGAGCAAGATGAGCATATTCGCAGGTGAACGGGGTTCGACTCCCCGCGTCCGAATGGAAATGTGGTATCGACCCTTTTTTTGGCGGAGAGGTTTAACCATTCTTGATAATCCCCTAGCCCGGTCGTCTGTGTGTTGGTTGCCAATTGATTAACCAGTACCGTACGTACCAAGATTAATCTCACTGAGTAGAGCTTATTCGCAAACGGTATAAAAACTTTTGTATCAACGCTGATTGGCTGAAAATCGTGGTAGGTAGGTAGGTAGGTAGATTTACACGGCACGGTCCAACTCATGAACGCCGGTTCCAGGGATTCCCCCGATGTACACGCACTATATATGTAATACACCATCGTCCCTGGGCCTTGTCAGAACTCCTCTCACCGAGCTCACGGTCGCAGCAATCAGTCGTAGACTTCAACACTCGCCGCGGTAGAGCGAAAAGAACGCTGGAAGACGAAAATTCCTCTCGAACTTAACACAACTTAACTTCCACGGCAAACGAAGGAGTATGGAAAGTCCTGAGGATGTACTAACTGCCTCTAGGTGCTTCTGTGTGTCCTTACCATTGTTGAAATGCCGCATGGATGAAGCAACTTGAGCTGTTCCGTTGTGATGAGGCTCACGGTATGTGTGTAGGAGGTAGAGCTTTCCGACCAGTCCCTCTCCTCTTGAAACCATTCCAGAAAAGCGATGGTGTAATTCTTACATCTTCGACAGAATCATGCCTTGTAAGAACCAGAATTAAGCTGTGGAATGGTGGTCGTGTTGCAACATTAGGGAGATGCTAACGACGAGTTGGAGGCAGCAGACTTTGAAAGGCGTAATCCAAGTTTTGTGAATAAGCGGGAGAAGCTAGATCAACGGAGCAAATTGCGATTTCGGCAGATGAAGGTAGCGGGGCTTTTACAGAGTTGTTTTACGTGTACGACTTCACTTCACAGGTATCCATGGATCCAGTTGATTTTGACGCAGGCGGTATATTGACTGTGTGAGCTCTTTAGGCGTGAACCTTCTGATAGCGATGCCAATTGCAATGTGATGATCATGAGGTGAAGTAGTGCGTGTGGTTAGCAAAGCAAAATAGCGCCGTGGGCGGAACATATATTACACACGGATGAAACAGACGCCTGCACTCGTCGCCCTCAATGTCCCTGTTCGAGCGCTCACCGCCGTGGGATGCAGCAGAAGTCGACGCCGGATCGGCCGAAGACCGGAGACAGGATCCAGGGGAGGCGAACAGCATGAGAAGGCGTCCGGCGAAGCACGGAAAACTCATCAGCCCGTAATCTCCCGGGTGACCAGCAACTACATCTCTGCGCGAGTTTGGGCGCTTGAGCCATGTAAGTTGCTGACAAAGGGTGGCTATGAAGTGGCGGTGCTTGCTGACTAAGGGAACGGCGACGAAGAGGCAAATGGAATACGAGGACGACGGCGGAGACGACCAGACCCACAGCAGTGAAACAAAATTTGGTGTACATCGAGCCGTCTGTTGCAATGTCGTGGCATGATGAAAATTGAGGGGCGTACTGTACTATTTCGACCAAGTATTCGTGGGGTGTGACCAGTGACCCCAAGTATTCATTTTTGAAGTATTCACCGCTGGCTGGGACCTGTGACCAAATTTTCAAGTATTCATTTTCTAAAATTTTAATAGCAATCCCTCACTGCTGAGGGCTCGAAAACACATTGATTCTCTCATTTCTTGTGCTATTGGCATTGCAATTTGTGAAAAAACAAGGCCATATGCATCAATATCCAGACCATAGTGGTGCGGAGAAAATTTTGGTTTTTGGACCTCCAAAAATCATGAAACGGCCAAGTATTCGTGGCCCATGGTGACCTGTGACTTTTTCACCAAGTATTCAGTTCAGCCGGCCGTGTGACTAGTGACTGAATACTTGGTCGAAATAGTACAGTAGCTCCAGATTGAGCTGGATGCAAGGCCACAAAAGTGGATGTAGTATTTTTTGACTTCTACTTTTCCGACGACGCAAGCATCTTTGTCACAAGCGGCTCATGTAGGTAGCTCCGAGGACTACTGTGTGCACTTTCGGCAGGAACAGAGTGGCTGGGAGACCTCAAGGCAAACTTCGACTTTGAGATGATGGTGGTGGGACAAGGATGGAGGATTCGTGGAGCAGCCAATCAGCGTCGATATCCGTTGATACAAAATCGTTTCGTATCGTTTGCGAATAAGCTCTAGTAAATTGAATTGAATTTCGTGAACAGAATCAGCGAGGAATCAAACCTCTGACATTCCTATGTTGTCCAAATTCCGCGGCGCCAAGGATTCCACTCTTTCTCACATCCCAGACGCTTCAGCTGTTCAGCAGTTCAGTGCAGGGTGGATCTACGTATATTCCTGTCCTCAATCTGAATCACCAGACCTTTAGGATACATGTCGTGTGCGCATTAGTAAATTCACAGAAATTGATGTGATCCAGCTTTATTCAACTCACCTCCCTCGTATTAAACTCACAATGACATACGCGATATCTCATCCAGGATTCCCCGCCACTCGCTAATTGAGACCCCCTTATTGAGCTCCCATTCACGTAGAATCAGACCTGTTGGCGTGCAAACGCATCTGCCTTCCGTAACTGTTAAGAGAAGCATCGTTTCATGCAGAGACCCTGTTCGATTCGGGAGCAGGTTCTTTAATGTTTGTTTATCTCCTTTTTAACTCGATATCTGCGGCCCGTCACCTCGAGAAAATGTATGTGTGGGTCACGCTCTTTTTTTGGTGCCCATTCAACCAAAATCCTGGATGTCAAGCTCCTCTTCAAATAAGACGAGAGCTGTGTGGATCTGTGCGAAGGAAGGCCTCAGCACCGAATAATGCCGAGAACCCGGTCGACTCGGGTGCCAGCTCGCTGTGCAAAGTTTTGCCTGGCGGTCCTGGGGTTTGCAGGGAGAAACGCAGATTTGCAATCTGTTACTCACTTGAGCAAATATTCAACCAAACCAAGTACCATCCCACAATTGAACGCGCTTCGTGGACATATCTCCTCGGAGTACCCCACATATTGAGCAGAAACTTAAAGGGAAGGGTACCTAATGGCGTGCGGACACATCTATTCCAATTGCGCGAAAATCCATGCTTCTACGTGAAGACAGAGCCCCCGTTCGACTCCGGAGCAGGTCATGATGAAGCATTGATATGGTTTTTACGTCCACTTTCATCATTGACCCAACTCCATCCCGGGCTCACGCTCTTGAAGTTATCCCAACCCACGGAGACAGCATTCAATCAAACACTCACCAGTGAACAATGGGTGGCACCTCGACTATGTGACCTCCGCCCGCATCCGAGAATGAACAAACCCGATGGCTTGAGGATGCGGATGCATCTGCCCTCAGTTCACAGGCCCCTGGGAATCTGGGATGCAGAGGCCCCATTCGATTGGGAATCAAGTCATATTCAGGGGACCTGTTATTTCTCTGCCATTTATGTGCAGTGCAAACATGGTCAGAAGCAGCCGCAATTTGATTGTATTCCCTGGTTCAATGTGATTTCGACCGTGAGCATTTCACCAAACATTCAAGCACCCCATTGATTTGTTGTATAAGCGGACATGTTTATCCTATGTTCGGGTAAAATCAGACCTGGTGGCGTGTGGACGCGACTGCCCTATGTAAGGCCAAAGCGGGAACGTTGCAAGGTAGTTAGCCCGTTCGACTCGGGATCAGGTCATGACGGGGTCACTGGTTATTTGTCTTTTTCGTGTCTCAAAAATATCTTTCCTCGTCCATTTCGATGGGTTTCTGGGAAATACAGAGATTCACCATCTTTCCCTTGTTCTGATATAAATAACACGGTGGGCAAGTCAGGGCAAGTATTGCTATGCACCCTATAATCTGTTCGTAGTCTTTTTGCATGTTTTTCACGGGTTAAGATGCTGTGTTTGAGTTGCTACCAAAATGATCCTCGACAAGATGATTTTACAACCAGCTCGTTCCAAAGCAACCGGCAGATGGGTCCCCTTTGACAAATGTGACGCGAAAATTCTCGTTCACGTGTCCGTGTTTGATGGCAACAACATCGCAGGCCAGCTTGCACAAACATGGTCCTCCGTCTTTCCAGCAACTCACTGTGTTTGCTGCAAAATATCTGTAAGGCGGATATCCCAGCAGATATCCAAAATATCACAAGGTATCCACCACGTTGATATCTCGTGTATCACCGTGCAGACACCCGGGTAGACAGCAACTCTGTCTGACAGTATCCACTACGCAGATACTTGAGATATCGCAAGGTGTCCACCAGTGTGGATAGCTCACATGTTATCCACCAGATATTCCTGGATAGCACAGTTGTCTCTTTGTTATCCACCGGTAGATATCTCAAATAGTCACATTCTGTGATTTAACCTGCCCGAAAACCTAATTATCCTACAATGGATAGTCACTCTATCGTCCGAATTGGATTACCGCCCGAATCGAGATCATTTATTGCAGTTTAGTTAGATTAGATTACATCATGTCGCCATCAATCCCGTTATTTCCCGCCATCAACCCGCCATTGCCACCCGCCGCTCCCTATACTTAGACGGAATTTTCAATCCAGAACTCCATGGTGTCGAGATGATTCGGTGTGGCACGGCGGAGGTCTCGCTTGAGCTGCTGTTTCTTGTGCTTTGCCGCCGTAACTGGAGTGCAGAGAAGATGGGTATGCTCGTAGTTGGGGAAGCCTTTGCACTGCGAATAGGCAGACGGCATTTTGGACGTGATATACGAGGAATGTACTTAGTATAGCACCTGGTCGCCTTTTGAACTGCCCACCAAGAATTCAAGAGATGTCTGGTAGATTATACTCGGAGTATCCGTCTGAAGGATACCTGGAGGGATACTTGAGGTATCATCTCCCATGGTGGTTAGCGCAAGATATGTCGACAGACATCAACTGATACCATGATGGATACCTTGGATATCTCCAGCAGCAGATAATCTGTGTATCTACCCATCAATATTGCCCGACAGCGTCGGACACTTTCGGACACCCCAGGAATCACAAGCTATCCACCCCGGCGGATATTTTGCAGCAAACGCAGTGACTCTCGCCAAAGAAAACGCAGCTGCGGCCAACCACCGGTATTTTTACGCCTTCCGATTGCACACCGGTAGAACTGAGCTCTCTCCTCAAGCCTATGGGACGATCAAGCTCAATGGAAAGCAGGAGCCGTGTCGGCCAAGTGTTGGCACGATCATGGAGGGGAGGGGGAGGAGGGTCGCATCACTACGAAGCGAGGCATGTTTAGTTGTGTTCTCTGCGATTCGTTTTGACTAACTTTGACTTGTCACTTGATCCACTGACTCGTTCCTACAAACACATGCTTGCGCGCCTACTGACTCCGCAAGCAGTCCTGCTGCATGCACCGATGACATCCGGCACAGGCTACGTCTCCTCAACTTCCCTTGAGCTGCTTGCGCACTGATACCCGCCCATCCATGTTGAGAGTAAGGTCGGCCGTACCGACAAAGCTGCATCCATCCTGCTCCCCACTTACTGTAGGTAGTACTTGCTGAGCTCGCCCTTGGATGCAACTTGCTCTTCTATGGGCGATATACTGTGCAAAAATTCAGCATATTTTGTATGGGCGATATATTGTGCAAAAATACAGCATATTTTACAGGGTTTTTGACTGCAACTTACAAGCCGTTTCCGGAGCGACAGACAAGTGAACATGGAAAATCTCTACTTACATCCTCCCATGTTGCTTGCATCTTGCGTGATTCACTTACATCTGCCAAAACACTCACTTCTTCAACATTGATTGCCGGAGATGATTGCATCAGCCCGGCTTCATTACTATATCGAGCGAAACACAGTAATTCGGAAATAACTCGTTTTAGCGGATTCTGTGCCTCATCGGATGGGCAGTTTTCAGATTGGAAGCAAGTATTGAATGTCCTGCACCTGGTATGGGTATTGTCGTGATTGCCTGGAGTAAGAAGGCCGAAGTCTGTAGTCTATTTCAGATGATACTCTACAGTTTTATTACCATCCTTTCTTTGGAAAGTGTCCATACCAGGAGCTTAAACTATGCTTGTAGGATGGTTTCTAATGCATTCAGAACGTTTCTGTGGGGCACACTCGAAGAACAACCCAGTTTCCGTTTATGGATTTCGGCACTATTGTTGCCATCAATGTTGCGATCAGGCCCAGAATCTTCAAGACAATTCAACCAAGTTAGAGGGCTTGCAGGAAATAAGGACAGGTTGTATGTGACTAGTCACCAGATGTAATTGCTTCAGGCAAGATGTCAGCTAACTTGGAAAAACGGCAGGTTGCAAGCAAAAACCCTGTGTTCAGTGGTGGAATGTAAGTGTTTAATTTTTGCACACTATATGTGCCATAATTTTGCAGGGTTTTCACTGACAACTTACAAGCTGTTTAGTGAAGTTACTGACAGTGGCAGGTGAAATTTCTTTCCTTACATCTCCCATGTTGCTTACATCTTGTGTAGTTTACTTACATCGTCCAAAACACTTACATCTCCAACACTGATTGCCGGAAATGATTGCATCAGGCCGGCTTCAGGCTATATCGGGTGAAACCCAATAATCTGCAAGTAACTCATTTTTGTAGACTCTGTGCTCTATCGGATGGGCAGCTTGAGGATCAGAAGCACGAATTGAATGACCTACACTTGGTATGGTCATTCTCGTGATTAATTGCAGTAATCACGACGAAGTCCGGAGTCTATTTCAGATGATACTCTACACTTTTATTGACCTCATTTCTTCGCAAAGTGGTAATACCAGGGACTCAACTACGCATGTAGGATAATTTATAATGCATTCAAGACGCTTCTGTTGGGCACACTCGAAAAACAAACCAATTGCTGTTTATGGATTTCGGCACCACTGTTGCCATCAATGTTGCGATCAGGCCCAGAATCTTCAAGAAAATTCAACCAAGTCAAGGGCCTTGCAGGAAATACAAGACAGGTTGTATCTGACCACTCAACAGATGTAATAGCTTCAGGTAAGATGTCAGCTAACTTGAAAAACGGCAAGTTGTAAGCAAAAACCCTGTGTTCAATGGGGAGATGTAAGTGTTTGATTTTTGCACACTATATGTGCCATACTCTTCCAGTCAGTCACTTGCACCTTCCCTCGCATCAACTCACCGGTCGTCAAGCAACCTGATATGTTGCGCGACAGGATCCTGAAGGTCTGTCGTCTGCGCTATTTCTGCGTTCCTGGCTTATGAATCTTCGTTTCGTTATTCCCACTCCCTACAGGACTTCGTTGCAACACGAGGATTCCGAATTCTGTCCAGAGGGTCTTCATATGTCTGCAGTTTGTGCAGTGTAGGCTACGCTCACGAAGGTGCGTCTTTCCCGGTCCCTGTTCACTGATTCTCTCACTAGCAGTCACTAGCTCCCGCAGCTCGCTTGCAGACCGACTCTCCCAGATCGCTCGATGTGTGGTCTCCGTTTCTGCCAAATCCCGCTTCGCCGTTTCGGTCCCCACCTTCCCGGGCGCTGCAGGGTTCATATTCTAGAGCCCACCCGATGGTGTGACGGTGAGATCTCCAGCAGCTTCTTCGGATCCAAGTCTGCAAGGGGGTGCAGGTCCGTGAATTTCGGGACAGATGCCAGTTTTTGAAAATTTCAAGATCTTGGTGAACCAACCGACCGTAGCCATCCCCATATAGCAATCTATCACGTGTTTTCATCCGGCCAATTCCGAATCAGTTCAATTTTTTGCACCGCAGCCCGACAGCACATGTTAGGACGTATTGTATGCTCGAGGATGATTTTACAAGTTAGCAGATAGTTTTTTATTTGACAATCTGCTCAGTGGTATTTTATTAATACTGCCGTTGTTTTATCAACCCACCAAACGGTGCTTTCAACTAGTCTCTCCTAGACAGACACTACAACAATTACTTACCTCGTTCCTCGGTTTGTTGAAGTCTGTTGCTTACCGCGGGGGTCCGATCGGGCTAGAAAGTTATTACATAATCTTTTGGCGGGTGCTGACCTAATTTGCTCCAATCACTTGGCAAATCTTCATAAATTGACCGTTTTCGATGTTGAATAGCGAGACTTCTCCTCGATTCCTGCAAAATCTGAAGAGGCAGAAGTCTTGCCAGTAAGACAAAGTGATGATCTGCACCGTTCCGTGGCAGAAACACCGAGGTGTTAACGCTATAAACCTGCTTGGTAATAAGATTTTAGCCCAATCGGACCCGATCGATAACAACAGGACTAGCTTTCAACTACGTCCAGACTCCTGCTGCTTCATCGTAATGCAGGCCTTGCAGTACCAACCTTTTGGAACACTTCCGACATTTAGATACTCCAAATGATACTGCAATAAATCGTCGAATGAAAGTTCAAAGAAGTTGCGGAACATCCAACTGCATATTCCCTTTTAGGGAACCATGGACAATGCTGACAAATGAAGGCGTGTTCATTTCTTCCGGGTGTCTCTGCATCTTAGAGACCTTTCCGGAGGTGGTGGCGACATTTTCTGGCTGTTTTCGGGCCAAAAAACATGTCTCCCAGAAAAAGATTTTGGGCTTCGTGGCTGAACCAACCGACCGGCAGGTGGTACCGGGATTCACAGACCTGCACCCCCTTGCAAGTCTGTAGTACGTGGTCTTTATCAATCTTTGCCGCAGTTCGAATATTGGTATCGCAGATTTACCCCACTTAGTGCGGGCGCGTTCACGCGCCACCAGGTCCGATTTATGTGAATGTGGGATCAATAGGTCCGAATGTATACTGTAGCGGTAATCAAGTCAATGACGGGTGGTTGAATATTTGGTGAGATGCTCGTGGTCTCAATCAGCAGGAGGCTGCTCACAGCGGAATACAATAAATATTGAGGTTGGTCATGGCGATGTTTGCAATACACAGAGGAAAGAATTCCCGGACCAAGGACTAAATAACTATTTCGGCAGGACAATGGCCTTGTCGGCACTGTCCCAGGTACACGCGTTCAGGCCAACGCGCACAAGGATCAATGTCGGCACGATGTTCTGAAAGCCACATCAGCCAACGACCACGAGAAACGGAAATCCCTCATGCTGACCACTGCATGTGTCAACAAGACGAAGGAGCATTCTGAAAATACCACCATCTATTCCGAAATGAGGATTCCGGAAGGAGCTCTTCAATGGAGTATATATACTCACAAATGCCGATGATTTATCCATGATGTTCAGGGCGATTATGTGCGGTAGCCCACAGACCAAGTATAGGGCACCGGATTCCAGTCTGTTTGGGTCGGGGTTCGGTGTTACGGTGTAACATTGTGCAGTAGCAGTTTTTCGCCCGCTCACATCATTGCCAGCGCAGTATCATATGTTTGTCGCAAGTGCCCAAAGCGTACGACGAGGGCTGAGCGTTTGACGTACCAGATCCTCCCAGCTGGAAAATGAACACGGAGGTTGCATGCAGAACAGGGGCTCACCAGATAGAGAGACCAAGCCAATAATTGTAATCGCAGCCATGCCATATGGCACTTTGATGTCGATATAGGGCTGCTGGATGATAGACGCGTACTTCAGCGTAAAAATTAGCGCCGCCACTGTAGAATAATGGCTCAATTTTCGAAACGATCTGGTCGAGGAAGGACCTACCCAAACATGTCAGCATTGACATCACAGGTAGAACCAGAACCATTTTGCACGACCCCCAGATAACATAGCAGCGGTATAGCTCCGGAAAATATCCTTCAGACAGAGGAAAGAAAGCTGAGGCAATGACCATACAAACAGGAGATCGGACACTAAACTAAACCGACATCAGATTTGGAAGAATGAAGGAGTAGGGTTTCAACTGACTTGTTCGTTGCCACAAAGATATTCTGGGCCAGAGTCAGTCCTTGGAACAATTTTGATAGATGGCGAAAGGTGTCGGAAATAGAGCTATATCCCTGCTGGATGAACAATTGTGTCATGCGCGTCAAGACGGCGCTGCGTAGGAGCTCAATAAGAGCCCCACACGTCCCGAGGAAAAACATAAGAGAGGCTGTCGCAAAAAGGACCCGTTGTCCCACTGGATTGCGACGACGGAGAGTGAAGATGGAGAACCAGAACAAAATAACATACGGCGCTGAACTACCGTTTAGTCTGGTACAGGGTGTGATACTTGTGTGATATAAACCTCACCGTAGAGCACAAGTGTCGTCTGTAGACATTTTCTCCTGTGAATCCTTTTCATGTCGCCAGAATTTGCGACTTACGCAGGCGCCGGCCACACCAGAGATCATTTGGTTCCACAGATACTGGAATTCAGCAGCTTGGGTTGGATCCATGAGGGTGGGTTGAAGGAGATGACACACTGAGGCCTCCAGGAGGTATATATGCCGCCACAGGAGGGGCCACTTCTCAGTATCATGATACATCTGAAACCTCCCGGTCCGTGATAATGGGAAAATGTGAGCACATTAATATCTGCTTAATCTCACGATCGGACCCAGATATTGAACAGCTGTCCCGAACGACTCAGGTGTGCCGTGACATCGGGGCAGAAGTGAATGATCTCAGGCTGAACTCCGAGACCAGATTCTTGATGTCCTATTCAATAATCAGAATCAGCGGATATGAGTGCCAGGAAGTGAAAATGGTCAATGCGCAACGTTTTAGTGTGGGCATTTTGAGGGTGAGATGTATAAACGGGACCAAATACAGGCATGAAGTGGAAGAATGACTATGAAAGCGGTACATCACCCATTCTGGATGCGCCAGCACCTAATCCGCAATTGTATATAATCTCGAGGAGGATTATGGCGGTACTGGATGGAACATGGAGGCTTGGTACGTACTGCTTTCATACGGCGAGTGGGAATGATGATTCTGGAACGATGAACGCGGGTAAACATAAGCAAGGAAGCACGAACGAAAGGCGGGTACTGGTAGATGACGCACCTTCCGATTCTGCGGAGGTACCTAACAGCAGAGAGGGAGGACATTTGATGGGCGGGTGTCGGTGCGCAAGCAGCCCAAGGGAAGTTGAGGAGACGTAGCCTGTGCCGGATGTCATCGGCGCATGCAGCAGGACTGCTTGCGGAGTCAGTAGGCGCGCAAGCATGCGTTCGTAGGAACGAGTCAGTGGATCAAGTCAAAGTCAGTCAAAACGAATCGCAGAGAGAACACAACTAAACGTGCCTCGCTTCGTAGTGATGCGTCCCTCCTCCCCCTCCCCTCCATGATCGTGCCGACACGGCTCCTGCTTTCCATTGAGCTTGATCGTCCCATAGGCTTGAGTAGAGAGCTCAGTTCTACCGGTGTGCAATCGGAATGCGGAAAAATACTGGTGGTTGGCCGCAGCTGCGTTTTCCTTGGTGAGAGTTGCTGGAAAGACAGAGGACCATGTTTGTGCAAGCTGGCCTGCGATGTTGTTGCCATCAAACACGGGCACGTGGACCTGGATTTTCGCGTCGCGTCTGTCAAAGTGGACCCATCTGCCGGATGCTTTGGAACACGCTGGTCGTAAAATCATCTTGTTCGATTGGAGTTTGCGACGAGTATTTTGGCAGCAATTCAAACACAGCATCTCAACGCTTGAAACGTGGTGCGAACACTAGATTATACGGTGCATACAAAATACTTGCCCACCGTACGTTGGAACAGGTGAAAGATGGCGAATCTGCGTCTGTTCCAAAAAGCCACCGAAATCGACGAAGACATCAAAAAGGCAAATAACCAGTGACCCCGCCATGACCTGATCCCGAGTCGAACGGGCAGCCACGGGTCCCGCCTTGCCACGAAGGGCAGCCGCGTCCACACCCCACCAGGTCTGATTTTACCTGAACGTACGATAAAGATGTGTGATTGTACAACAAATCAATGGTGCTTGAATGTTTGGTGAAATGCTCACGGTCGAAATCACATTGAACCAGGGAATACAATCAAATTGCGGCTGCTTCTGGCCATGTTTACGCTGCACAGAAATGGAAGAAAAATAACTGTTCCCCTGAATATGACTTGATTCCCAATCGAATGGGCCTCTGCATCCCAGGGGCCTGTGAACTGAGGGCAGACGCATCCACATCCTCAAGCCATCAGGCCCAGTGAAAACGCCGGGCAGCCAGATCGAGCCAGCGGCAGCCACATCAAACCACTCGAGGATGGCTCGAGGATTTGCCCATAGCCCGATCTGGCTCGAGAATTCGTTGCAACAAACTGAGCCATATAAATTGGCAATCGAGCCACATTGAGCCACATCAAGCTATCTAATCCAGCCTATCCCGCCGCTGGCCGCTGCTTTGCATTCCCGCTCCCGCTCCCGCCCGCTCCTGCTACGCCATCCTTCGCCCTGCCGCGCTGCCCTGCCGTGCTAGTAGCTACCCGCACACATGTTGTCGTCCAGGGCACCCAGTACTGGCATATGTTACCGTCTCGATTAGCGCTGTCAAGTAATTCCTGATAAATAAATGTATGAGCATAGGATCCGTGGCGTATAAATTGAGTAGACCTGGTATACGAAGCATATTTCCTCACTGTATCGCAGAAGAAAACAATATAAGCGTCGGGGGAGGTACATATGCAGGACCACTGACCTCCATTGCAATATTCTAGTACTGATTTCGGTTTTGATAAGGCGATATTTCGAACGGATAATTGAAATCTGTGTGGGCGTCAGAATGAGAAAGGATCAACGGAACGCGACCTTACCTAGTGCCGAACAAATCCGAAATTGAAACTACATTGTTATTTTAGCATGCTTCACTGCAGCACATACTTTTGCGCACCATATTCAAGCCGAAGCAGCAGCCACCGCTTGAGATTTAGCGGCCTTCTTCGCAGTAATCCGTTGTGCACTCAAGTCCGTCCATTTCTGGATGATTGTCAGGTAGACGATGGCGGAAAAGAAGAGAGGGTGCACCTTGCGCTGCTCCGCAGACAACGCGCTGAAGATGGTGTCAAATTCATCCGTTGTAATGGGGGTGTTGGTTTTGAGATAGTCCAAGTAGAATAGATTCCTTGAAGTCGTATGTAAGCTTTGGGCTC
This sequence comes from Mycena crocata, assembly GCA_029281795.1. Classification (NCBI taxonomy): domain Eukaryota; kingdom Fungi; phylum Basidiomycota; class Agaricomycetes; order Agaricales; family Mycenaceae; genus Mycena; species Mycena crocata. Next base: position 68,056 of record JARJCP010000075.1, read on the forward strand.
AAGAACCGAGTTAGAACGTACGCGGGGCTAAGAGAGTCCTTGTTAGCACGTTTCTTCGCTTTAGGTTTTCCTATGGGCGCGGGTACAGACGGCGCAGATGGCGCTATTGGAATATCTCAGCACAATATCGACGCTAAAACGAACATACTTGGAAGGCCATTGCTGCGTTCAGCCGGCCCGGTGGCAATTCCGAATGCTTCGTCTCTAGTGAACAAGATATAGGTCTCGGATAGTTGTTCAAGTAAACCGAAGCTTACAGAGGATTTATAATGCGAATGGGCTCGGGGAGCTATTTACCATAATGAGAATAAAATGGGTGTCGGTTCAACGATGTAGGGAAAGACTCACCACAGTTTCCCCAGTCGCCGAGGTTATAGCACTCCCTGAACCCGTCGCAATCGTTTGTGCTGCTGCTTCGGCCGATAGTACAGGCATAGATCCAGACATGACATCGGCAGAGGGATCGGGAGTTGTTGGAGTAACCTCCCGCAGAGCGGTAACAGGTGGAGGAGCCGGCGTGTTTACAATAGGAGAAATCGGGTCGAGCTGCACTGACTCGTCAAGCTGAGAGGATCCGGCAGACTCATCCGGCACCGGAGTTTCCTCGATGCGGCGCTTCTTGGCCTCCGCTGAAGGGATGAAAATATTCTTGCGCTTTGAATTTGGTTTGGAACGAGAGGCGGACACGGGCTCGTCCTCAGGCTCGTCGTCCTCGTCGTCACTGGAAGGAGAGAGCGATGCCGCAGAGCAGGTACAGATACAAACACAGTCTGGGTGGCGGGCTGAGGACGTCTCTGGTGTGACTTTCTTCTTGATATTTTTATTGTACCAACTCGAGTATGTGTCGGTGGCGAGTTGATCAACTTTCCAGTGAGAGCGACAGAGGCGAAGACTAGGGTGATGCACGTACATCTGCGCACGGTGGTAATTGAGAACGACAAGCGACGCTTTCCCCCACGTCTTGGGCAGGTCTTTCGGGCTCGTGCTTTGAATCTCGCGATAGATCGCGAGTTGAGTCTTTCTCATCGCTTCTGCTTCTCGGCCAGAAGCTACTGTACCGTCTTCCTTTTCGATGTAGCAAGACATGACATTGATGTCTTGTGCGACGCGCGTGTTGCCGCGTTTCGGAGGCTGCGCGTTGAGGGTAGTTGTTTTTTTGGCCTTATTTGCAATTTTGTTATAGGTGGATCGGTCCCAGAAACGGACATTGGGGTAGGACGCAGGATCGGCCAGGTCAAGTGAGTTCGCACCAATGGCAAGTGGATGTGTGATGGGTACATCAGAAGGGGATAGCGCCTGGCGATGAGGGGGAGGGCTTGGGTTCCTAGGAGATAATTACAGCGAAATCACAGAGAGGATAACAGCAAATAACGAACTCTAACATTAGAAGTCGCTCTGTGAGGCGCGTATGTACTGCCAATAAATTAATGTAGGTCTCGTTGTTAGTGTATATGAGTTCAGCATGCGAAGCGTTCCCGATCTATCACTTCTATAAGCAATCCGTACATTCAGAATACGTGACACGCACAAGAAGGAACATCATATTTCAAAGGGTGGCGAATGGGACTGCTGCTGCTGTGAGCTAGAGGCATGCTGCTGGGACAATGGTGGGTATTGGCTGGTGTTCGCTCTGTTTGCGGGCCGGGGCATCGAGTCGTGGGGTCCAGGAAGCGTGTACATGCCAGGGCGAGAGGAAGGGTCCTCATTATCGTTCCAGCCGGAAGATGAGTCTGTTTCTGGAACAAAGGACTGAATTGAATGTTGGTAAGACATCCTTGGAGAGCTGGGTCGGCTTTCTAGAGGTAACGGACCGAGGGACGAGTGAGGAAGAAAGTGTCGATGTGGGAGGACGCAAGCGATGCACGCACACGTGACATTGTCACGTCGTGACAAGTCGCGTCAAATTCGACAGGAATATTTTATGAGTCCCGGGGGACCGCTGGCTAAGCAAATTTGAACCAGCCATAGTAGGCTAGATAGTTCTGTAGTTGCCTCAATGGAAAATTAGCTGTACCACATCAATTCCCACATTTACTCGTGACATTTATTCAACCTATCAGCTATATCCTTCCGTCATTCCATCACATAGGCTGGACGAATTTTGGTGTCTCATTTAATTTAGGTCAATGTCATGTAGATATGCTCAAATATGTTTTTTTCGGAAGCTATTGAGGCCAGTTTCACAGTGGCACAATCCAATTACAGAAAACAGTTCAAGTCTCCAACCTGATATCACACAGGATGATACGAGTTTATTGTGATATAAAACACTATTCTGCATCAACATCGTCCTCTGCACCACCCATTGACGCAATCTCAAGCCCCAGCTTTTCCCCGACAAAATATGTACCATCCCCGCCAATTGGAATCATTGCAATTCCAGCCTGAATTTGCGCCACTTCGATTACTTGTAGATTGTCCTCCCCGAAATAATCGCATTCTGCTACCGTTTCAAAGGACTTTTTCAGGAGCGCAGCATTCGGTGGAGAATAGACAGAAATAAGGGCAAGATTGCGCTCCGTTCCTTTGACTGTTGCTTGGAAGAAGAACTGTACTTCACCATATAGCACGTCGCTATCCTCCGAGTTAAACTGTTGCAGGGATGAGATAGGGGAAAAATGGTCGGAAACAAACTGGTACCTTCAAATTTCTTGCAATTCGGACTGTGAATAGCTTCGACTCTTTCCAAACAGATCGAATGATTTGCCCATTTGGCAGCCGCATCCGTGCCCATCGTGCAGCACGGGGGTTCCAACCAGCATCTGCCATTTCACCTTCTTCTGCCGCCAGATAGTCACTAATTGCTTCTCCATAACGCCCTTCAATGACCTGCTGGTATTCATCATGCGCCGGGAGCAGCACATATCCATTCCCAATATCCTCTGATCCTGTAGGAAGGCCCTTTTCCGGCGGCTCGAGGTTTGGAATCATTACCTTGAGGGCGTTGACCTGGCACCGACGTATTCCTCGCTGCGAGAGGTTAGCATACGCTTTGGAATGCTGCTTAATCTCCTCTCCTAGGTTTCCTATCGTTCGCTCCAGCGTCCATTGGCTCCGATAGCCACCAGGGCCAGTGCGAATGATTTCGGGAACTGTATGGAGAAGCGCATGTACACTTTGGCGACAAAAGTGGAGTCATGAGGGTTTTCGTTGATAATACAGGAGCTCAAACTCCTCGACGAATTCGCAGAACAGGCGGTGTGCCTCCATAAGCTGAGCCCAAAGGATTTTGCGCTGCCAGACAATGCGCAGACCTCGGCTGAGCTTGCAGAAATGGATCCAATATTTTTGAGGGAGAATTTCACGGAGAAGAGCAGGACAGAGGATGTAGAGGTAGGTGATGAATTCTTGTGCTTTGTAGCCGCTATTCAAGCATTCTGCAGGATTTCTCGGTGGTCGATCAAAGCACCCGGGCAGATATTTAGTTGCATTAGCGACATCTTTACCATGTTTTTCCCAGGCCTCGCCAATTAAAACCACCCAATCCCATGTGTTCTTATCGTCCTCCGGGTCGCATTTCATTGTCCCGCGCCAAAGCGAAAGCATTAGATCTGGGACATTAAGTCCGTGGAGATGCATGCAGTCTGAACAAAAACAACGCGGAATGGGGAGGATATGATCGGATGGTAGGCCGCTGAAAATACTGGCTTTGGAGATACCAGTTTCGCGCCTACGATTCTGGTGTTCTGCGTCCGTTTTTGATTCGAGTACAGAGTGTAGACATTCCGAATATTCCGCCACATCGACGGTCGGTAGGTGACGGCCAACGACGTCAGGATGACTGCATCCGGGAACATTGTAGTTGGTGGGTAGGAGGAGGGCGGGGTAATAATGGTTTCCTTGTGGTTTTCTGCGACCCTTCACAGAACAAAATTGGCGGCAGCCGTATGCGCCCATATGGCCCGTCATTCCATCAAGCTCTGCCATCGCTGGTCCATCTGCAGTCTCCAACAGTGAGAATAGGAAAGATGTGTGGACCTTCTTATCAATGGCGTCCCAGATTTTGAGCCCGTCGCGCATGAGAGCCGCTACGTGATGGAGACCTCGGAAAATGAAAGAATCGAGCTGCTTGGGTTTGTTAGGACCAGGGAAGAAACCGCCAGGATAGACACGTTTTTTCTTGTAGCGTGTATCGGGGCAGATGTCACAAACGACCCAGATATACATCCAGCAGTCAGATTGCTTCTGTGTGTACAGCTGAGCGCCATCGATCGAAAACATCAAGACCATATCTTTCTCCCGGATCTTTCCATCCCGAACAGCTTGGAGGTAGTCCGAACCAGAAAAGACGTCATCATAATACGATCTTTTACCTCCGTTATCCTTCATGTCTTTGAGAATTTCAGCCGTCTTTTCTGTTCTGTATCGCATCGCTTTCGCTCCTTCTGGGCTCCGCCAGAGCGCCTGCAACTGCGGACCGAGAAGGATGGTGTGAAACTTCTGCCGGGCAACTTTGGTCTCACCACCGCTTTCTGCAAGTCTTATCGGATCCCAGCGAGTATCCCCGCAGTCCGGGCAGTGATCCAGCTGCTCGTACGGCCCAGTAAATCCTACACAACTCTGCCAGCACATATCATCGGTAACCGATACGACACCTGTCAGATCTTCGATTTTCTGTTTCACAAGGTAATGTGACAGAAGACCAGATTCAGGATAGCGCTGGAGGATGTTGCTTCGGATATCCGTGTAGGCCTGGTCGGAAGCGTTTGTGAGGGATATGAAATTCCGGATAGACAGTATAACATCAGGGTCTTCGACATGAAGCACTTCCTGTATGGGATTCCGTAGTTGGTCCAGAGTATGTGCATCGAGGTTCCCATCGTCGAGCGTCGCGGATTTGAGTGCATTTATGAATGCTTGAGTGATTTTAAATGAATCAAGAACAATGTTCGGTGGGTTCGGTGTAGCATTCGGTGGCGCTGGGGCTGGAACAATCGGAGGAGGTGTTGTGGGCTGGGGATGTGGACTAGAAGGAAGGGAATGATGGGGATCGGGATCAGCGACATCGAGACTCGTGTCTCTCTCGTAGGATTGGGGGCTTAATGTCTCGTTTGGAAGGTTGGGAGGCTGACGCTTCAAACATAGTGTGCTTAGGAATATTTTAATGCTTAGCATTTTTTTAAAAGAATTACCTCTGAATCATCTGCTGGGGCAGCAGCCTTGGGAGTAGATGCACGAGCCGAAGAACGCCCAGTTTTCTGGCGCTTCCGGGAGCTTGAAGCAATAGCAGTATCAGGCAAGGTTCGTTTCACAGTCAGATCCGGAGAGATTTGTAACCCTCGAGACGCAGGGAAAGCATGGGTCAATAGATTGCGGAACGGCGCGTGGCTCGTATATGTGCGGGCGGATACATCTGTCCCGCCTTTGCAATGTTTCGTACAGTTACACCACTGCCGCGGCCGGGTGTCTGTTTTTGGCTGTGACTGTTCGGACATTGATTTGACGAATGTCTACGCGTCTACGCGAAATCTTGCAAGGATGATTGTGGTGTCATGCGGAAGAAAAAGCTAACCCTAACCTAATTGTATTTGTCCTTGCTTCATCTGGCCCGATTGAGCTTGATCTGGCTCGATGTGTCAAAACTGGCTCGATCTGGCTGCCCGGCGTTTTCACTGGGCATCAGGTTTGTTCATTCTCAAATGCGGGCGGAGGTCACATAGTCGAGGTACCACCCATTGTTGACTGGTGAGTGTTTGATTGAATGCTGTCTCCGTGGGTTGGGATAACTTCAAGAGCGTGAGCCCGGGATGGAGTTGGGTCAATGATGAAAGTGGACGTAAAAACCATATCAATGCTTCATCATGACCTGCTCCGGAGTCGAACGGGCGCTCTGTCTTCACGCAGAAGCATGGATTTTCGCGCAATTGGAATAGATGTGTCCGCACGCCATTAGGTACCCTTCCCTTTAAGTTTCTGCTCAATATGTGGGGTACTCCGAGGAGATATGTCTACGAAGCGCGTTCAATTGTGGGATGGTACTTGGTTTGGTTGAATATTTGCTCAAGTGAGTAACAGATTGCAAATCTGAGTTTATCCCTGCAAACCCCAGGACCGCGAGGCAAAACTTTGCACAGCGAGCTGGCACCCGAGTCGACCGGGTTCTCGGCATTATTCGGTGCTGAGGCCTTCCTTCGCACAGATCCACACAGCTCTCGTCTTATTTGAGGAGGAGCTTGACATCCAGGATTTTGGTTGAATGGCCTTCATAGGGCACGGTGAAAATGCCGCCACTGCCGCCAAATTGCCGCTTCTGCCGCCGCCATCAGGAATATTGCCGCCACTCGTCACACATGTCACAGGTGAAGTGCCGCCAACCGCCGCATTAAATTCCACGCATCGAAGGTTTTTGAGAAAACACAATAGGTGGATAGCTATTCGAGTTGACTGTCCTCCCGTGTGTGCGAAACCATCTGTTTCTCAGCCAAAGTTACGATATTTCAAATCTAGTCTTGCGGGGATAATCACCGACTAGTCCAATTTTCGATACCAGCAAGTCAGATTCTTTCCGATTTTCGAGCTCAATCGAGCCGGATATCTTGTGAAGATAGACCCACACGGAAGATAATAAGTTCAACAATATATGTGACTCCTTTTTTTCACTATGGTTGAATTTCCTTGTTCGAACTTGATTCTCAAGGCTTCCCCAATTTTCACTGCGAGGGTCTCCAATGAGATCGGATTCGTCACTCAGAGCAGCGGTATTCACAATATTGGATATATGTGTTTATTTATACCAGGCAACATCAGACATCATGGGGGACAATTGGCGGTACTTTTCAGTTTGCACCGTCCGCTCAGAAAGTTGGACTTGAAAAGCTGACCATGATTGAGGCTGTCAGCTGCCGATGTACCCACAATGCTTGATAGTACATTTCGAGAAAAGGTAATATATTTCGACAGACGGACCACTCGTCACCTCTGAATAAAGGGCCGACTGGGCGAAAGTATCTACCTATTGGCACAAGCAAGACAAAGCTTAGGACGATGCCGCCACTATATATATATTTGCCGCCAACTTGCCGCCAACATTGCCGCCAGCGTGTGACATGTCCCAGAAAAGTGCCGCCACCGCCGCCATAACTGCCGCCGCAAGATTGCAACTGCCGCCACCCTTGCCGCCACTTTTACCGCCACTGCCGCCAACATGCCGCCAAAAAAACTGCCGCCAACGGGTAATTTGCCGCCAACTGCCGCCACAATTCTTGCCGCCAATTCAGAGTTTAACCACCTCAGAGGTAAGTTCATGCCTTTAAATATACACTGCATGTGGTCCCAGATGTGTACTATGTAGTTCAACCTGTTAACAAGTAGCTGCGCCTTCGTATTTGTCAGACAAACAATTGCCGCCAAAAATATTGCCGCCAATTGCCGCCAATGGCGGCAGTGGCGGCAGGTGGCGGCAGTTTCACTTTGCCCTGCGTGACCCGAATTTGCGGTTCGATAAAGGCCTGAGTGACGCGTGACATCGACCAAAATTCGATATCGGTACGCTGGTGCGTGACGCGTGACTATCGACCTGAATGAAAAAATACAGTACTTTTGCCCGGGAGATACGACTCACTTTTGCCCGGGAAACACGACTCACTTTTGCCCGGAAACACGACTCATATCGCTGTCAGTTAGCAGCCTGTATCGCTGTCGGTTAGCAGCCTGTGGCAATGGAGAAAGGCTGTGGGAATGGAGAAAGGCTGTGGAAATGAAGAAACAAGGAGAAACAAAAACCAATCTCAGGCTCGCGGCCACACTCTTGAGTCTTATGACCTGATCCGGAGTCGAACGGGATGGGATGTTTGTATGAGATGTAGGTTTTGCTACGAATACGGAAGGCAGAAGGTACGAATATGGACGGCAGGATGTACGAATGTGGAAGGCAGAATGTACGGATGTGGAAGGCAGAATGTACGAATACACAACGCAGATGGGTCCACATGCACATGGTGTTCGGTCGAGAGGCTAGGATGTGAGGTTAACGTATGGGTTGGTTGGTTGAGGTGCAAGCAGATGGATGTAGCATCGAGGTAAACAGAGGGTTGGAACATCGGGGGGAGATTTTTTTGAATGGTTTTGGGTGAATGTTCCTGGCGTTGCACATGTATCACGTTTGTTGAGCATGTATCGAACTGGATTGTTGAGCATGTATCGAACTGGATGGTTGAGCATTTAACAAACTAGATGGTGCGTGCGAGGATGCTGACAGATATCAACCTCGTACTGCGAAAATCATACGCGTGAGGGCCCGGGGCAAGATCCATCTTGTTCTCCTACTTGTAGCAGTCTCGGCCAAGAGCAGGCGATTTTTTCTTCGATTGATTGACTGTAACTAACGATGATTGACTTGAACTAACCAATGACCGTGAATTTCATTGACAGTAGGAGACGGAAATTCAAAAGCAGTCCGTCAAATTTGCACGCGGACGCCGGGAGTCGAACCCCGGTTAATGCGCACCTCTGGGATGAAAACGGAAGATGTACATGAAAATACCGCTTTGGACAGTACGCCACGTCCGCTGTACTTACATAACTTCGGTTGCGAAGAGTGGTCGAGTGTGCCTCGTTTCGAGGAGCGGGATCTGCGGGGCTGCCGACACGCACCAAATCGTGCGTTGCAAGCCTCGGAGGCAAATCCAGAAGGCGTGCATTGCCTGGATTTGTCCCCTTTGGAACCCCGCACAGTGGGATCCCCCAGCATAGCTGCACGAGTGAGCGGTTTTGTTTATGATGAATGACAAACTTTGAAAGGGAAAAAAGCAACGTCAAACCTCAACCACTCGGATACAACCCTATTAGTAAAGTTCCTGTCGATAGTTCTCATGATTCACAGATAGCGGTGTTACAGTGCATACCACGTGCACGTACCCGTTCATCGTTTAAATTTGTAGGGATTGAGATCAGTGCATGAAGGTGAGTGGGGTTGAACAGCTGAAGATGAAGGACAACCAGAATTTTGTGCTTTGCTTGTTCTCGTGGTCAGTACTTTACGTTTCAAGTCTGTTTTCCCAGCTTTCGAGCACTCATGGGTGGGTTGCGACGTTGAGGGCAGTCGAAAGCTGAAGCTGCTGAACATTGTCACAATTGAAATTGATTCGGTGGAAACAAACCGCTTGGTGTAAGATCTAGAGGTACTCACCACTGGATTAAAACACACCTAAACCCGGCCCCAGATGGGATATTGGGCCTTGGAGACAGGAGCCGCAGCAAAACCAACAGACGCAAAGCGTGAGAAAGCCCATCTGATCTATGATGTCACGCATCTCCGTTTTTTTCTTCCTCCCACCACTCGATCCTGCTTGTTGAATCTCCTCTCCCTTCCCGCCGCCGCGCCCCTTCGCCCTCCTTCCCCGCCGTCGTCTACCTACATTGAGCATAACCAGTATTGGTAGTGGGAGCGGAGCAGTAGGCACCACATGGCACAAGAGGTAACCACCCTTAGAATTTGCCACACAGGGTCGGAAAACTGAAATAAGGCTCTCCCAGACCTACCTACCCTACTAGGCGAGCTTAGGCGAGTGATGTTCCCACGGTATTGACTGCAAAATTTTGATATTGGGCTAGGATCGGGCCCTATCCGGGAGTGATCTGGGAGCATTATTTGCCTCAAGTTTCTGGCTTCAAATGGACTACTAGCTTGGTTGGAAACTACGAAGCCGGCGACCACTCAGAGACTGCATAGAAAATGGTTTTTTTTTTTGACCCTTCTAAACGTGTTTTCAGGGTGCTTTGGCCAAAGTCCGAAAACTGAAATAAGGCCTTCCAAAGGGTACCTACCCTCGGAGGCTGTGTCCCGGGTTCTTCCGGTGGTTACCTCTTGACATGGCACAAACAAGGAGCCTCGCTTCCAAGTGCGCCCCGTCGTTACCTCGCTATCATATCTATCCAAGCACACGCAGCCACCAGTTCACATCGAGTTTCGAGCCCATGTCCAGGCCGTGCACGGACCAACGGCAATGCTCCCCCGTTAAACTCAAGGTGCGTACGTACACATCCTGCATGCGCTCCGCCGCCTGACTCAACTCGTCTCACAGTCGCATTGATCTGCTCGCATCTATCTCCCTAGCCGTCTGGGCGCTTGCACTTGGCGAAGAGACTGGTGTGTGTCGGCATTCTGACTTACGCATGTCGCTAACCAATCGCTAACTGTCTTCCCTTCCCGCCGAATTTTATCCACTCCCACATTTCGTCGCGCCTCCTCCCGGCCGGCCCTCGACTCGTTTTTCTGGATCTTTCGCGCCAAGTTGATCCCCGAAAAGTCACCACTGCGGATCGATTCCGGGCTGCGGCGCCTCAACTCTGCCGCATTCCCCGATCCCTCCCCGTCGCATTGACAGATTATCTGCCATAGATCATCCTACGCATCCGTCATCTCGCATCCTCACGTCGAAACCTCTGTCTCCTCTATTCTGTCAGCCCGGTGTCCGTTCTCCGCCCACTGTCAATGCTTCGCCTCAAACTCAAGTCTCCGAATCCCCTCGCTCACATCGTTTCCGTTTCCGCCCATCAACTTTTCGGTGACCTGAAGGCAACTCGTGCAAGCCCACAACTCGGCTTGACGCACTTTCATCCACGCCGGAACTTCCTTATTTTATGAAGTAGTCTGCCCCAGCCGAACCTCGACTCGCTTCTCTGGGCCCTTCGCCACAAGTAACATATCCACCAAAGTCCAAAGTCACAGGCCCTCGTTAGCCTGCATGCGGCACCTCAGTGCACTTTCCATCTTCTTGACCGCAATGCTCCCTCAAATCATCTCTGCCTGTTCTCGAATCATCTCCGTCTGTTCTGTCAGTGGTTCCTCCGTCGCATCCCAATTATCTCCACGCAGTCCATTTTACGGATCGTTTTCAGTGACGCGGCGCCTCGACTCGCTTTCCTCCAACTCTCGCCATAAATCAACGCTGGATTTGTACCTCAAAATTAAATTTCCTGCCTGCCCGACGGTGCTCTCTGGCATTATGTGCCTTCGTCTTCTCGTCGATATCAAGTTCCCGCCGAACCGACCCGGACCCGTCTGAAACGGTAGACCAGGCTTGCTCGGTTCATTATAAGAAGTACTTCTCGCACTGTCTTAAGTACCAGCTCGCAATATCAGTTCATATTCCCATCGGATAATCTACTATCGCAACCAATCGCAACGCATATTCCCCGCGAATAATTTGCAATCGCCTGAACTTCCACCAAACCAACGCACCAACCCGAACCTGTTCATCTCATCTATCTTATCTCATCCGGTATCAACCCAACCCATCTCTGTGAAACTCGGCCCCATACTATATTGATATGACGAGCTGACTGTTCCAGGTAAAACAAAATCGGGAACGTACCACGCAAGAGCTTTCAGTATGCCGTGTGCGTTTTTAGTATGTATGTGTGCGCTTCCGCGGCTGCGACTCCGTGTCCAAGTCGAAGCTTGGGCGGTCATGATCGATGCTAGTGCTCGCCCACTGTGGTGCCGCTCAAAAGTCAAACTGGATTGTTATGTCCAGTTAGTAGATAACGACTTCATTGGGGGTAGGCCCCGCCGACACATATTGAACTCGCACCCAGGTAGAATAAGACCTGATGGTGCGTGGATGCATGTGCCTTGCATGATAAGAAATGGCTGCCGCGGCCCTGTTCGACTCGGGATCAGGTTATATGTGGTTGTGATATACCTTTTTATCTGTTACTTCCGCGGATTGCTGCTGGCAACCTTTGGGCAGCGTTAAAGACCGGGGCGATCTGGCCTGATGGACTGCAGTGCAAGTTCGGTTCAAAAGATTGGTGACGTCTTGCAAGGTTTACTGGTTTACCAAGGGTGCTTTTTCAAGCCCTACGCTTTAGCGCGTCAGTGTGATATTACTCTCTTTCTGCGTTATCTGAGCTCTCTTTATACGACTACCCACACCCCCTCGGCAGCCCCCACCACTGAGGTGCAAGCGGTTGCTGGAGGTAATCCATGGGGCACGGTTCAAGTTGGTCCGGGTGTATTTGCAATGCAGGCAAAAAACTTATTCCTACTATCTATATAGTAGGTTTTTGTGGTGTCAAAAAACCGTGTTTTTGCATTTTTCGCCATTTCTGACGTCACTGATTCCAGCTCGTAATATTTGCTGATCTTTTTCACTTTCCCATCCGCCAAAATTTTGCGCTCTCGTCAGCTTATTTACACTTCCAACTTTCCCATGGGCCAAAGAATCTTCTCCTTTGTCATTCTCAATTACCTTTTACTCATCCCTGCTTATGTCTTTCCATCACATGCTGTTAATTCGATTGTTCTTCGTCGATCGCTGTGTTTCGCATTAATCAGTGGTTGCCCTGCAATTTCGCCTCCTTCGCCATCCTTCCCTTCTCGCTCTCACTTCCATGGCTCTCTTCGTCGACGGCGTGAATATCGCTAGCGTCTCATACTCTGCCTCACCGCGAACTATTGTTTCTCGCCGCTTGGTGTCCGCTTTGCAGAGTACTCCTGATCGGCCTCTCTTGTTCACAACAACCGTTCCCGGCTACGCTTCTTCCTCCACTCCTCTGCACGTCCTCACCGAGTCTACTCCCTCTCACGATGTCGTACTCGGCCTTGACTGGTCTTCTGCGGTGCGCGAATGCCTGCTTTTTCTGGGCGTCCGCGTCGGCTCCACCTTCAATGCTTGGGAATTCTTCGCTCGTCCAAGTCACCCTCTAGGCGGTGGGTCTTTTTTTCCTCATTGGACTATGTTCCTCTTTTACCTTTCCACTAATTTTTCTCACATTAATAGCACCTGCCGACCATCTCGAATCACGCGCGTTTGGTTTTACTTGCCGTTTCTAACTCTGACGTTCCTTCAGCGTCTATGTTTGCCACACCTCGGCCTCTGCTCCGCAACCCTATATTCAATCGAGGTATTCCCCCTCCTCTCTTACCGTATCAATTTCTTATACGGTCAGAAATCGAGCGCATCTTCGAAAACTTTTCTTCGACATCTCAAGTCGACGTCCCGCCCCTTCGAGGTTCTTTTCACCGCATATTTGCTAAAAACCGGTTTTGAAAGCCCTACCTCACGCAGAACATCATTCGCGTCCCCATGGTCGTCTTGGGTATGGGTCCCCATCCGCCTTCGAGGACCACGGTTTTTGCTTCTCCTTTTCTGCCCTTCCGTTCACTAATAAACATTGTTAGGTTTCGATCCCTCGGGTAGTCCGGACGCTGTTCACGCATCCTCGCTAGCTGTGTTCGGACCGCCCCCCGACTCCGTCGGTCCCCTACCTTCGTGGTCTTCTCTTCAATCACCTTCGTGGTTTACACATGCTCCATCCCATCCCTATCCTATAGTACGCCCCGTTGTCACAGGCGAACAAATAATAATGCGACCTGCCCCTGTTGACCAACCGTCATCGTCCACAATTCCGCACCCTTCTACTGAACAGCCGCCCACTCTGTTGGATACCCTGCTTCTCTCTCCCCTTGCCCACGAAAACATTTTCACTCTTGACCACGCGAGCTTGAGAAAAATGTTGGTATCCCACCACATTCCACATGAAGACCGGACCACAACGTCAGATGCGAGGCATGCCCTGGTGACCCATTTGCTTTGCGGGGATTGCGTCTCGGCTTGTCAGGTGTCTACATCACGACATTCGTGTGATTGCGCCGCCCTTTCCGCAGATTATTCATCCCAACCCTCACTGTCGTATGCAGCTCTTAGCATCTTGTCGTCCGCTTCGACCGATCGTCTTCCACCGTCTCATATAGTTGTCGCAGCTTCTTGTCTCGGTTTGCCATCCTCGGCCTCCTTCACTCTGCCCGACTTTCAGTCTTCCCTCGCGCCTCGTCTCAGAAATCTTGTTTCGGGTCATGCCGGCGTCAACCCTTCGCGTGATTTATTGGACCGCGTAGATTCTCTGTCGAAGGGTACCCTGCTGGCCATCGCAGCCGCTCATGGTCTTTCGGCTATGTTATCGAAGAAAAGACGCATTACAAGAGATGTCTTACGCGACTCCCTGTGGCATCACCTCGGGTCAGGAATGTGCAGTCCCTTCGAAGGGTCTGCCTCTCATCTTGGTTGTTCTTCGTTCACGTCCCAATTCGATCAGTTGTCTGAAGACAGTGACCCGAGCGAAAATCCTGCAACTCGAACGCAACTGTACATTCTTCAGCACCTCTGCCCTGTGCTCAAGCGCGGCGCACTGCAAAGACTCTTGGAATTGCATTCTGTCCCTTACCGGGATACCGACATGACTAAAGAACTTCGCGTCCGAGTCAAGGCATACATCAACCGGTTGCGAGCAGGCAAATATGCCTCCAAAGGTTACGTGCCCGGGACCCGGCGATATCGTTCAAGTCGCGAAAGTGCGCGTCTCAAATCTCAATGGCCTCAGATTGTTCCCGATCATTTAAAAAAGAAACTACTCGCAGATTTCAACTTCGAGATATCGGCGAGTAAATTGGCCAGATTCACGTGCGGCGTTTGTGCGGAAAGTTGCGATATCGACGGTAAGATGGGACTCGGTCTTGATGACTTTGATTTCGATTTACTCCGGAGGCCCGGGTGGGACACAGATACCGGAGATGATGACTCCTCCGATTCCATTGGAAGAAGTCCGTCTCCCATAGATGGCATGGATGTCGACCATTCCTTTTCGCCTCGTTCTTCTGAGACCTCTCCTTCTAGGAGTTCATCACCCACACTTTCCATGAATCTAGACCAATCTTCCCCCACTGACGCTGCTCGGGATGTGAATAGTGACGGCCAGCCTGATGACAGCGATTCCCTTCCTGAGATTCCGCAACCACCTACTCCTTGGTTTGACCCGTGCTGTCCTATGCCCCCCATACCGCGGCCTCGTGAAGGAGAGTTCAGGAGTCTTCTCATTGACGTCGATTGCGTAGAAAGTGACATTGAAACGAACGATCCTATTATCGTTTGCTGTCGTACGTGCCACACCGCTTTGATTAATGACAGGGTTCCTCCTCTGGCCATCGTCAACCGGAATTTCATTGGAGCCATTCCCCCGGAGCTCAAAGATCTTACTGTCGTCGAAGAAGCCATGATTGCTCTCTGTCGTGCCAAATGCTGGATTATTCAGCTACGGGAAGACGGGAAAAAGCCGAACGAAGTCGACACGCCCACGCTTCCTGTCCTGCAACGCGGCATCCGTGGCCATATAATAGTCTACCCCCAGCGCCCGTCTGCTATTGCTCAGAAACTTCCTCTCTCTCTCACGGATATCACGACCCCAATCTGCGTTATATTCGTCGGCTCACACCCCCCAACTCGTGAATGGCTGAAAACCAAGGCTAGGCCTCTAATTGTCCGCAAAGAAGTTGTAATGCGCGCTCTGCACTGGCTCAAGAAACACAATCCTCTTTACCGCGACGTGTTGTTGGATCTTGATGTTCTGAAAGATTTACCTGACGAGACAATTCCCCCCTTCCACATACAACACATTCTTCCCAACGCGGGGATCGACGCCACAACTTCAGACTATGTTCCTGGTTCGGCTTCGCCTCCTGAAGTCCCCAATTTGTCTGATATTCTGCCTCCACCCCCCGCCCAAATTCCTTTCCAAAGCGTTGTGGTTGATGACGTCGACGGTAATGCTCCCTCCAATGAACTACGTGCTGCAGCCATGAAACATATGAAGAAGGCAGGCGCCAATTACGTCGAAATCCCGCACGATCGCGATCCTGTCAACGAGTTCAAAAATCCGGCGTTATTTCCCATGATGTACCCCACATTATTTCCGTATGGCGTAGGTGGCCTGGAAGATCCACATCGTTCCGTTCCTGTGAGTTTTAAAAGGCATGTCAAGCATCTCTTCAATCTTGCAGACCGTCGTTTCCAGGAGCATCCATCGTTTTTGTTTACCGCTTTCAACATGCTGCAGCGAAGAGCTCTTTTGCTCCGCACAAGTTTCAAGGTTAAACGGGCGAACTTCGATTATGTGGCAGCGCAATTTGGAACCATTTCTCCTGCTGTCCTTCATACCGTGTCTGAGCGTGTCGCCGCTGGAGACAGCGTTACCGCCAATTCCCTTGAAGAACGTCGCGTATTACGGCTCATGAAAGAGGTTAGCATCATCAATTCCCATGTCCCCGGGTCCTCGCAATCGAAACTAGTCATGCGCAACGAGATACGTTCCCTTATGATTGAGCACGGCATCCCCAGTTTTTATATCACAATCAACCCAGCTGATGTTTACAATCCCCTAGTCAAGTTTCTGGCAGGAGAAGAGATTGATATCGACAACCTATTGCCCAAAGATGTGCCTGACTACGTCCAGCAAGCGATCGGCATCGCCAAAAACCCCGCCATTGCAGCTCGATTCTTCAACATTTATATGAAAGCTTTCATCAAGGCACTTCTCGGTTGGGATCCTCACGCCGAACAACATGTGGGAGGGATTTTCGGTCCCGTCAAAGCATACTACGGCACTGTCGAGGCTCAGGGTCGGGGAACTTTACATTGTCATATGATGATTTGGTGTACTGGTAGTCTCAATCCGAATGAAATCAAGGCCAAAGCGCTTGAGGAGGACGGTGGCATTGAATTCCAGAAGAAACTCATCGCTTTCATGGAGGATTGTATTTCAACGTCCGTTCCGCCCGAAGCTGACCCAGATCTTGTAACTCCTCTGTCAAATGCCCATCCCTGCGCCACTAGGGGTCCCGGTCCTGATGTCCCTCCAGAGGATGTTGAGAAGGCTCGCGCCAACGATCTGCATAATTTGGTTGAGAGATGTCAGCGCCACCGGCACGGGAATACTTGCTATAAATATTGGAAAGGGTGGCCGGACCCCCGGGATTGTCGATTCGATCTCGATGCCTCAAATGTCAAACCAATCAGTGTTTTCGATCCAGAGACCGGGGAATTCACCCTGCGCTGTCTTGACGGGCTTGTCAACAATTTCAATGAGACCATCATTCAGGCTATTCGATGCAACATGGATCTAAAGTTTATTGCTTCAGGCCCCGCTGCAAAGGCAGTTTTGTACTACATCACAGACTATATCACCAAATCACAACTGCAAGCGCATGTCGCATACGCCGCCCTCGAGCTAGCCGTCAACAAATTAGGCGAGTTCAACCCCGAGACTGATGACCTCACCTCTCGCGCAAAGTCATTGCTTCAAAAATGCGCGCATTCGTTAATCTCGAAACAGGAGTTGTCTGGTCAACAGGTCGCCTCTTATCTGCTGGATTTCGAAGACCATTTTACTAGTCACGAATATGCCAACCTTTACTGGACCAGCATGGAGGCCCACATCGAGAAAGAGTCGCCGAGTCCTGAGTGTTATCCGCCCAAAGCCGAGCCTGCTATTTCACCTGCCGACGCAGATCTCGACATCGATACTCTCATTGGTGACGATCGCTTGGACCCATTGACGGACGGTGCTGGAAATGCTCACGACGACGACCGACTTGATGAGGAAACGCCTGAAGCGGACGCGAATGAAGAGTCTGATTTGATCAACCTTACCGTGGACACCGCTGGCAAGTTAGTCCCAACCGCGAATCAGGCTTGTGACTACCAGGAACGCGGACTATTGTTGGAAGATGTCAATGTCTGGGACTTCGTGGCGCAGACAGTCAAGGAGCGTATCGGTAAGCCTCGGAAGGGAAGCAAAAAGGACCTCGACGAAAGTTATCTTTTCGGTGTCGCACAAGATGAAGAACAAGAGGAGGACATACCTGTGAAGGACAACATCAAGAAGCGCAAAACCAAAAAAAAACCTAGACCTCACCTCGAGCCTGAGCATGCCGACGATTCTGTCCCAGACCCCGACCTCGAAACTTTGAATCGTACGAATATTCTCGACATTGAAGGTACAAGACGACCGAGGGTCCGTTTCTTGGATGGCCATCTAGAAGAGGATACTCATCAGCTTCGAGTTTCCGCTTTTGAGACAAGGAAGGTGCCTGTTCCTATCGGCCCTGCGATACCTCGCCGAGACAAAGAAGCGTCACGGGAAAAACACGCCCGACTGATGCTCATCCTGTTCAAGCCATGGCGACACGCTGAGGACCTTCGCAGCATCAATCAGTCTTGGAGCGATGCATTCCAACAATTCTCTACCACCTGTTCCGAGCACGTCTCCAATTGTATCGAAAACATGCAGATTTTGCATGAATGCAAAGACAGTAGGGATGCCCACTACGCGAACCGACATAACCGTAGAAAAGCGGGGTTGAGTTTGGAGTTGCAAAGAGGGTGCAGAGACTCAAATGAGTTCGGCGAAGAAACAGAGGAAAGCATCTTGGCGCACCTCTCCTCGATGGAAGCGTCACGATCCAACCATTCTGATTTGTCAAAGAGCCAGGTCGTTGAAGCCTTACATTGTGCTGAGGCGTGCGGATTGATTGGTGACCCCCAGCGTCGCGATGGAGATGTGAACCTTGTATCCGGACACGAAGTTGTGCGTGAGAGAAACCCACTGAACGAAAATTTGTGGCAAAAAACCTACGAAGCTCGGAAGGAGAAATTCAAGCAATCTGCTCTCGCGGTTCACGATGACGTCGCACCTGCTTCTGATACTGAGGCCACTTTGCGTGATTGTGGTGGCCTTCAAGCCGCAGCAGGACCATCGATGGAGCCCAGGCTCAGAGACGCCGACAAAGTGTTGAAAAATCGCGCCCCGGCCAGTGACAATGTATCCGTTCCGCCTAGTGTCCAGTCTATCATCGACAGCCACCAGCTCAACACGGAGCAGGCCAGGGCGTTTTCCATTGTGGCCGCGCAGAGGGATTTGAAAAACGAAAAGCCTCTAAGAATGTACCTTGGTGGTCCCGGGGGCACGGGTAAATCCAGGGTTATAAATGCGCTTCGGGATTATTTCGTCGGTTGTGGTGAGGCTCGTCGTTTTCGATTGGCTTCCTACACCGGCGTCGCTGCTCGGAATATATCGGGAATGACTCTTCATTCGGCTCTTATGCTTGGTAGTCAGTTTCGCAATGTGAGGTCGCAAAAATCGAAGAAAGAACTCATGGCTATGTGGGAGGGAGTTGACTTCCTCTTCATTGATGAAATCTCCATGGTTGGCTGTGCTCTGCTTCACGATATCAGCCATGCACTCAGTGTCGCTAAAGGAAATGACCTTGCTTTCGGCGGTATCAATATTGTCTTCGCGGGCGACTTTGCACAGTTGCCACCAGTCTGTCAAGTAAAACTCTACGCCCATTTAGAGAAGAAAGCCATAGCGAAGGCTGCAACCAAGTCCGGGCAGAAAGTTGTTTTTGGAAAACTACTATGGCTTACCGTCGATACCGTTGTCATGTTGTCTGAAAACATGCGACAAAGCGGTCCAGAAAATGCGCCGTTTGTGGACCTCTTGGGGCGACTACGTGATGGTAGATGTACAGATGCTGATTACGCCTTACTCAACACGCGTTTGGCAGCGAATGTGGATGTTGACTGGCGCTCTGAAAAATGGCGTTCTGCTCCCATCATTGTAGCCACTAATGCTGTCAAGGACGCACTGAACATCAAGAAGGCGTACGATTTCGCAGCCGAAACGGGTCAGCCATTGCATTGGTACTACGCATCTGACACTCACTCAAGAGGTAAACCGGTCGAGAGTGAAGAAGTCAAAAACCGATTGATGCAGATGGATTCTGGCAAGACCAATTCTCGTCTTGGAAGAATACCACTTGTAATCGGCATGCCGGTTATGATTTCTCAAAATTTCGACGTTGAAGGTGGCGTGGTGAATGGATGCACCGGAAAACTTGTAAGTGTCAGATACGTCGTTGACGCGGAAGGCTATCGCCATGCTTTGTCCTGCGTGATCGAGGCTCTCGACACAGAGCTCGGCATCATTCCAGAACTACCTGCATATCACGTCGTCAGTTTGCAAGATACAACGGATATTGTGTTCAAGCACCCCCATTCCTTCAAAACGATAACCATCAAGAGAACGCAGTTGCCTCTTCTTCCTGCATTCGCCATAACGGCCCACAAGGCCCAAGGCAAAAGTTTAGACGCCTGCGTTATCAGTTTCTCAGGTTGCAAAGGAACTGAATCGCCATACGTCATGGTTTCCCGAGCTACATCGCTGCAAGGACTCGTCATCCTCACTCCATTCAAGAAGGACAAGATTTGCTGTCGCCAGTCCCAGGATGCACGCACAGAATTTCGTCGACTGAGATATTTGGCGCTGAGTACTGTTGTGAGGTTTGGGTCCAAGGCGGAGGTGTCTGCGGCAGAAAAAGAGCTCAAAAATTCATTTCAGCCTGTGGTTTCAAACGCCGACGACGCTGCTCACCTTACTGCGGCAGCGTTGGAGGCGGGAGGTTTTGATGTCGGAAGTCGCGTCGCCGCGCTCCAGCGTGACAATGCACAGCTTGTCACTCCCGTGACACGTCTGCGCGCCTCCCTCACCGCGCCCATCCCAGGATCTTCGGCCACCCCGGGAGCGAACACCTCCGCGTTCCTTCCAGTGGTGTCGCGTGCCGCCCCACAAAAATCCAGGCCCAAGAAGAGGAAACTGGACGACGGTTCCGTATTGTCGTCTAGCAGCGCCACAGACCCCAAGCGGCGGCCAGCGAAACGACGCAAAGGTTGACGCTAAGTTGCCTGCCATGGCATCCATTTGCCATGATCTGTGCGCTCGATGTCTTTGAATCCCTATCGTTCCGACTCCGATCGTCTATCGTCTTTCTTCCCGTCATCATGCCCTACGCGATTGTGGTCCACAATTTCCACGCTCGTATTCTTTCGCGCTTGGATTCGCTCTCTGCACCCCTGCTTTCCAATGTCTCTTCTGCTACAGATATCCTTGCCACTTCCTCGGTCGGAGATGATTCGACAGGTCACCACATCTACTACATGTCGTCCAACAATCCTCTCCGCCTCTTCCAATGTATTATTGTCGGCGAAGTGAAGGAGATCATCTGTCAGGTCTGTTCTGTGTATTCTGCCGGCGCACTCTCTGATTTATTCGTAGGATTCCGTCGCCGTTGGGCTCAATCTGGGTGTGCCTTCTCCTGCGAGTGCCTTGATGGACGAGGCATTCTCCAAGCAAATGCATTGCCTTCGTAGTATTATAGTCCGTGAATGCGATGGTCGTGAGTCGGTGTGTTGAATTTTGCATGGTCTGACAATGCACTGACGGCGTTCACCGATGGGTAGGGCTCGTCGCCACAGGCTCTTCTGTCGTGGACTCCTGATGCATTCCCCCCGGCGGCAGACTCTTCTCAATTCATTTCCATTTGTATTGGTCCGACTACCCAGGTATGTTTCCTAAACCGCTGCTCTTGCCATCGTCAACTGACTTTTGCAGGTCTCACGGGCAACTCCCCATCGCACTTTCAATCACGTCCGCAAGGCTTCCGATGACTCGTCGATCTCTTCCAGCACTCTGTCCTCGACCGATAACGCCGTTCAGCCCCCTGTTCCTTCGCCATTTCTGGTGGGCGACCTGGTAGCGGTCAAGTGCACTTTCGACCGCTACGATTTTCCGCGTCCCAATTCCCTCGATGGATTGTGGTTAATTCGCGTGAGCTTCCTTCGTTGTCAGTTAATATTCAGTTCCGTTCGTATTCATTCCTTGCCCAGATTTACTCCGTCCTGGCCAGCGATGTGGACATTATCATCTGAGTTTCCCTTGATGCATATTTCACCTACATCTAGTACAGCGTATTCCCCAGTCCAAATTTTAAACCCCTCTCTTTTTTGCCAAGCCACGGAGGAACAGTTGAAAGGACGGCGGCCCATGTAGTTTGAGGTCCGCCCGCTATCGATATTTACTGTTGCGTTCATTTAGCCTCCTGATTGTCAAGTCTTAATAGACCCTCTGTTGGTTGGCATGAGAATTCTCCACCTCTAATTTTGCCATTGGCTGGCATTTTTGCAAACCTCCTGACTGTCCTCCGATAACTATTCAACAGGAATCCCTATGTGGTTTCCCTTTATTTGGTGTGACGTTTTTCTGGCTCGGCATTCATTTGGCCCTTCTCTAAGCTTTTTTTTTTCATGTTTCAAGCCCTTTTCTGCGCCCTGACCTTCTCGATCCTATCTGCCAACCATTCTCGCTAAAAGCAGGCTGTTCTACATGCCTTCATCGCTTCATCAATATGTCAACCGACGACGCTTCCGACAACGCCCCCGCCGGCAATTCCTCTGCTGTTGTTCGTCGACCCTCTATCCTGAACCCTATCTATGCGGCTCGGAATGAAACCGGCCTGTACGACGCCTTTGCCACTCAGATCCAAGTCATGGGGGAGGGCGCCCTCGCCAATCTCGATTACCCCGACAACATCACGAGGAAGATCGAAGCTTGGAACAAGAGCCATGCGTACCTCAACTCATCAGGGGACGAGCTCCGGGTCGCTGTTCTTGGGGAGGTCGCCGGTCCCGCTCTCGGCACCTTGACGCGTTCCATTGGCAACTTTTACGCCCGCAGCGGGGACTCGGTGAGTGGTTCTGCTTCTCTTTACATTGTTTTCCCATTGTTCTGATCCCCGTTCAGTTCAAACCTATCGACGACACCACGAAAGTGAAGGATACAATCGCCCTGACTGTCCCCTCTTGTGCTTCCGTCGCTATGTACAACACCGTTATCAACCAATGCATCGTACTCGGCCAGATTACCGCCGCTGACGCTGACGAGGACAATCGCAAGGGCGATGTGAGTGCTTCGATCTCCGAGCAGGCTATGGGTTCATTTTTTCTTTAGCACCCCATTGTCAAGGATTGGACGAAATCGTCCGTCGACGGTCGCGAGCAGCATGATGTTTTGGTGGTTCACCTTCCCCCAAAATATGCCGTACGTCATTGTCTGTTTTACCCTTTCGTCACAATTTACATCCCATCGCAGGTGCCGTCCGCCGCGGGCGCGCCCAAGATCAAGCGCGTAGCGAAGCGTAGGCTGGATGAGGTCGACGACGATACGCCCGCGCCACCTTCGTCTGATCTTGTGTTCCCAGAGGGTCAGTTAAACCCGGCTCTGTTATCAGCTCGCGTCCTGACTTTGATTTGGCAGGGGACGATATCAAATTGGGTGCACACTACGACCCAAACTTGCTGGAAGATTTCGGCGGAGAGCTTTTTAATCTCCGCAAGGCTAAGCTCGTGCAGCATGATATGCGCGACCCCGAGAACAAATTAATCGCTCCGTGGGACGTGTACAAAGCCCTTCGTCCCGGGACTCTCGTTCTCGCTCTCGTTTCTCTTCATTGTTACAATATGTTGGACAACTTTGGCAAGGAACCCAAGAAGCGCAAGGTATTACTGGTTGTTTTTGACTCTGCTATCGACGCTTGCTGATTCCTTCCAGGTATATCAGATCCAGGCTCATAGTCTTCGCGTTTTGGATGGTACCGACGAGTACGTCGAGCCCCGCACGCCTCCCCTCGCCCCCGACCACTTTGTGCGCAACACCGCCGACATGCCCCGTCGGGCCGCCCCCGCCTCCTTCAAGAACTTCACCGTCCCGTCCCCAACGAAATCGACCCCCACCAAATCTGTGGAGGGTGTTCGCGCACCTTCGGTTGCAGATGAGTTGCCCGGCGACGACGCCATGGACGATGATCTCGAGCCTCGCGATCCCCCCCCCGATTCAACCGGAAAGTCGCGCAAGGGAAATTCGTCTGGCGACGACACCATGGATGAAGACGCCGGCCCCGACGACACCGCTCACGAAGAGACTAGTCGCAAATCTCGTGTAAGGGGCGGTAAGCGCGGTAAGAAGGATTAGCTTCTTTGGTTCGTCCATCCCACTCGTTCTTCCTTCTTGATCTGATGGTTTAATCTTACTTAGGATTTTCAATCTCAGGTTCTTAATGCCCCATCCTCATCTCGGACCTTTCCTCTGCCATTCTTTTTCTGTTTTCTCTCCGGCCTCACCCACGTTCCTGACGAATGAACGCTATTAGTGTATCATGCGCTCTTGCTGTTGATGGCTTCCTGTGTCTTGTAGTATCCTCCTTGGCACGCATACCCCTTACCGCCTCGCTGTTCCGTAGCTAGTCCGTTCAATTTAACGTTTGAAATTTACGCGTGACCGCCATTGAATTGTTAAAGCTGTATTTAAAGCGGTTGCGCCGTGCGCCACCGCGTTATGCCTCCCCCCAAATCCTCTTTTGGCGCTCTCCCATCACAAGGTAAACGCGTTGCGCATTTTAAGCTTCGAGTTCACTCAATGCACTTCAAGCTTCGGGAACATTACGTGGATTTTTCCCAGTTCTCTCCAGCGCGTCCGACAATGGAAAACGGCGTCCTTTGAACGCCCCCGCTCCTTTTTCCCGTACGAAGCCCGCCGCGAATAGTAGCATCAGTCTTCCCGCCGCAGGCACCACAAACGCAGGATTACTGCGCAGCATTCGTCCTCGCAGTACCGCCGTCATCCACCGGTCCCTCGTACCTCCTCTCGTCAGCGCTTTTCCTGGCATACGAGTGGAACGGGAACAACCGCTTGACGTTGAAGATCTTTGGCTTGATCGTAGACGAGGGCCTCCCACCGTCCCCCACTTCCATGCAGACGACCGCTGCGACGTCTGTCTGCAACTCATGTCTCATCCAGTTTTGTGAGCAAAATATTGCATTACACAACTAACCTGGTTGACCTGTTCACCAGTTATACCTGCGGACACGGGCATTGTTATGCGTGCATTCGCATTTGGCTGGAAGAGAATTGGAATTGCCCCGACTGTCGCGCAGTTATAACTCAGTCCCCGTTTAGGATATATGCCGTAGAGGCACACCTTGCCCGTAACTATGGGCATTGGGACTCGTCCGTTGTGGACTACGACTGGGCGGGACTGACTTTCCCAACTCTCGATTCTGCTTAAAATTGTTTACTAAGTACTCCGCAATAACCCCAATTATCTCGCTTCCTATTATTGATCCCAGTTTTCCCGATCCGCTGTCATGTTCGATGATCCTAGTTGTCCCGGTGGATGCTGTGTTCTCTTGGCCTTGAGGCTTGAATCTCTGTTCGCGATCTAGACCACCGGTCACATAAACTGCCGTACCACACCGCTTGCTCAGCCTTCACTGGTAAATCGTCTTCTGCCCATATCAACGTTAAACCGACAATCCGTCTTATGGACCTCCCCCGCGCACGAATGTGGACATTGTCCACCGTTCCCAGCCTGTTACTTCGCTTGGTGCGGCCTTTGCACCTATCTCGTTTGCCTCACTTTATAACCTGACATGTTCAAGGCCTGCTCGATTTGTCTACGGCTTTCTCTATGCGACCGACTGCCCGCGTCACGCTGTCCCGGTCCCTTTCAGGCCCAGTCTTGGGAAGGTCAGATCGATTGTTGATCTCGACTTCACGTCCTGGCTTCCTGACGTCGTAACGGGCCCCGACGGCTCCAAAATCACTGCGTCAGTGCGCATTGCGACTTTTCCCAGATCTGTCGTTCCTTTGGAATTCCAATATACGCTTCTGTTCATCCCCCGCGATTTTCAAGACGACGACCGCTTGAATACGTGCCGTTCCTTGCGTTCCACGAAGGCCTGGTACGACAATATTCTCGTCGTTAAACATGGGAAACGCAAGCCTCATCCACGTCGAGGGCAAAGACGCGTCCCTCGTCGACGGCCTTGTTGCTGAGCGAGTTTCATTTTCATCCTCATTTTATCCCTTATTTTCCCTCTTCTTCGCAGCGGTGCCGATTTCTCCTAATCAAGGTACATTCAACGTTGTGTGCTCCCTTAGTTGATTAGCCATTTTCTCGGGCCTCCGCATGTATACGTCATTTAATTAAACAGCTTTCTGCCGATCTCCTCAATATGGCTTTCTTGTTCCTATGCAATTACGACAACGTTTTAATTACCTACGTCCTTGGTGCGCTCCTCCTTGGCTCGATTCCCGATTTTATGCTCAATATTCATTTTCCTTGGCAGTTACTATCTGCTCCTTTCCGTTCCAGTATCAGCCCCCCTTTCCGTTTCTTTGGCCAGTGCCTGGCTTGGTCTCGGTTCGCGATGTATTCAATGTACCCTTTGGGTTGCGATTGCGATTGCATTCACTCTCCTCAATGTCCAAATCCT
Source organism: Mycena crocata (assembly GCA_029281795.1). Lineage (NCBI taxonomy): Eukaryota > Fungi > Basidiomycota > Agaricomycetes > Agaricales > Mycenaceae > Mycena > Mycena crocata. The sequence goes on from JARJCP010000075.1 coordinate 93,999, forward strand.
CAGCGCCAAGAAACATATCTGTGACGGTGGTTTCCCCCGCACTCGTTATTTATTCCGACAGAGCATTCGTCGTCTTATTCTTCTCATTCCAGCCCCGTCTAATTGCTGTCGTTTTCTTACCGTTTCCAAAACCCAACAGGTATCGTCCTACGTCCATTTCTTTCTGCCTCTTCTGACATCCTCCCTTGCTTCCCTATTTCCGTCTCTTTCGGTTGCGCAATTACGGAAGCTTTACTGCTATAACATTTGTTTAACATCTTGCTGGTTAGTACGGGGTTAGGGTTAGATGGTCCTTTCCGCGTCTAATGGTCCTTTCCGACACTTTGCTAGATGGGGAAACGCAAGGCCCCTTCCCGCAAGGCGGACAGTAAACGGCGTCGCACTCGTTCCTCTTCCACCGTGATGGCGAATACCTTCTTTTATATGCGCGACGTGTTCATCATGGAGTTTCTGATGAAGTGCGACCTCCTCACCATATTCACACTCAGCCACACCGGCGAGTATGCTCGCGACCTGGTGAAGGCGTTCTTCTCTTGCAATCTCCGTCTTCTCGTCGCATTGTTCGTGACGGACGCCTACGTCGACGCTTTTTTCCAGATCCTCGAAACTTCCCTCAGTGGTATCGGCGGCTCCACAGCTTCCTCGGTCCTTACTTATCCTTACCGCCACAAATGGACGCCCACCAACCTCAATATCTTCATGCCCCGCGGCTATCTATTTATTTGGAGGGATTTTTTGGATAGCATTGGACTCGCAGAAATCGACAAGCAGCCTGGTGTGAGCGTTAAACACGCACATACCACCCACCAGCACGTTGTATTTTCGTCTTTTTTGGATGTGCGCTCTTTCACTTTCCTTTTCCCTCCCCTTCTCCCCCGCTGGAAAACGAATTTGCGCTTACGGTTCGGTTTTTGGATCAGGGTTTCACAATTTCGTTGTCCGAGAGTCTCGATTCGTCCATCGTCACTCTTATATCCGGCGCCACCACCACTTGGTGCACCAACCTGTGGACGTGCTCCGATGTGTATATCATGTACATGAAACTCGCCACCGAGAAACGGGCCCTCGAGGGATGGTTTCCCACCTCCGTTCGCTCCGCCGTCACTCTTCACCGCCGCGGGATTCGGAGCTCCATATCGACCACTAGCTGGAGGGAACCGTGTGGAATCAACTGTCCCGTCCGGTGGCGCCACGTCAACAGTAACAAGGGCGTTGGGGTCTTCCGATGGGGAGGTCTACTTAACCAGCACAGCGACAATGTTTCTGTCATTGGGATTCCTGATACTGACGTTGATAGACGCTGGCGCTTGGGGGATATTTGTCGCAATCGTAATTGCCCCGCTTAGAGAGGTAAGCCCTTTTCTACGACTCGACTGAATCGTTTCTGACTTTTCCTTGGGCCTATTCAGCTATTGAGCGCGATTCGTCTCGCTCTTTTCCCCCTTACCGTCTACATGTTCACTCTATCTTTTTTTCTTTCTTTCTTTTTTATTTGTTTTTATTTTTGTGTGGCGCGAGTTGAGTTTTTGTCCTCATATACCCCATACCCTACTCCACACATATTCTATATATAAATCAGTTGTGCGCGTGTGTATTATTCCCTTCTACTCGTTAAGCTTAACGTACATAGAATCGGCATAATTTGAGTTTATTGACTTGTGTTTTCATTCATTCCCGTTCTTGGAGCCACTGTCTTCCGCTGTCTTGTCACGTTTCTGGTCTCGTCGTTCACGCCGATCCTTTGAATTGATGCGCTGGTCTTCTATTTGTTCCTGATTGTCTGCACAGTCTTCTGACTATTGTGTCTCGCTCTTTCTTCTCATGTCTACCCCCTTCCTTCGGCACTATATCGATGCAGGACCCGCATCTCTTGGGTTCGGGAAATATATGCAAGACTTTGAGCCTACCCGCGACTGCTCTATCGGCGAAGGGTCGCTTTTCACATTCAAATCGATCCAGGCTACGCGGCTCTTGGAGACCTCTCCCACATCATCTAGGCGGGGATTCGTGAAGACATACCGCACGTCTGCATTCGGGGAAGTTGACGCTGTATTGCTCAAGGTTAGTTCCTTTTTTACTCTGCGGTTGGGTTTTTTATTTTAATTTTAACATGTGTCGCTCTCCAGGGAGATAAGCGATCTATCTGTCTGCGTCTCAAATGTCCCAGTGATGCTTCTTGTGTGGCGCGAGAGGCGTACAATGCCCAACTTTCTGTGTTGCAGAGCGTTATCGACATGGACTCTCTCTCCACGGTATGCAACCGCTATGATGCTTCCATCTCCCTCTCTCTCCCTCCGTCCCTCTCTCTCTCTCTCTCTCTCTCTCTCTCTCTATCTCTCTCTCTCTCTCTCTCTCTCTCTCTGTATTCCTGGATCTGGGTCAATTTATCGACTATTGCAGGACTCCGATGTTCACGGGACCTGGTTCTGTTCTACGACGATGAACGCCGACCAGCTCCTTCGCCAAGGATGCTTCCATGTGTGTCTCTCCTTTCCTCGTTGAAGTCTTCGATCGCGGCTAACATCATGTTTGTGTCAGATACAAATCGCCCCCCGTTCTGAGGACCATTATGATTATGTATTGGCCACCGCCGCTGTGGGTAGAATTATCGAAGTATACGTCAGCCTTCAACGCATCGATCTACCAGGGGAGAAAGATCACAATGACCGTCGAGTGAGTGAAATCACGACTCTCCCCGCCGGGTTTTCATGCGTCGCAGGAGTATACTCTGTTAGGTCACCAGATCATTCATATGCTTCCACACGAGATTAGCTTTCGCGGCCGGGCATATGTGTGCGACGTGGGCCCTCGGTGTGCGTATTGCAACATTAGAGAAGATTTGTAATTCTTCGTCCTTTTACTGAATTCGCTGCGCTTGGATCTCTTCGTTGATGTCAAGTCTCTATTCGGGGTTGGATCGCATTCGCGCCCGATCATTATCCCAGGTGTCATAGTGTGAATCGACCTTTACTCCTTTCCGTTCGGCAGTAATTAATTCATCATCACTCCCTGTCTCATCCCTGTTTCTTATTAGCACTTGTTGTCCGTTCCCGAACAACCCTCTCGTCTTCCGTCATGTCCTACTCTGCATTATACTCTCATCATCGAGTACACGCTACCACGGTGTTCCCTGAGATAGGTAAGTGGAAGTTGCTCTCTGCTTTGAAGTGCGCATCTCACAATCCCAAGATTTTACAAGGAATCATCCACTTTCTGCTTCTCAGCGCGCCAAGGTTGTAGGTCTTACACGCCTCCCTTACGGCCCCAAATGGCGCACATTCCTTTCCACGTTGGACATCGTCACCTTGTTCAAGTTTTCGCTGCAGTCTTGCGACATCTTTGAAATCGTCATGGAATTTGTTATCGCGAATCAAGAGGACCTGGGCCGACCGGGGGATTGTGAGCCGTCATTCTCAGCGCTTGCTTCCATTAAATCTTCATTGACCGATTGTTTCAAGTGTTGGCCGCGGGCCAGTCTGATTCTGTTGCCGGCGCACCCGTCAAGGTCTTTCCACTCATATTTTCCGACCTTACACTCAGAGATGTGCTACACCTCTCCTGGACGTCATCCAAACATCATTCCATTTTTGGGACGGAGTTCCAGGCCGCTCTCGCCGCCCTGGTTACTTCGTTTGGCCTTTCTTACCCGCAAATTCGCTTCATGCAAACCGCGACACTCACCGTCATCTCAGGGTCTACCATGTCCCATCTGTTGGACGCCGATATCCAGCCCAATAACCTCGATTTCTACTGCCCCAAACCAGCGTATCCATGGGTCGGTCGATTTTTCGAGATTGCGAGTCGGTATCGCCCTGCACGGACGGTCGATCATTGCGACCTCTTCGAGGGCATCTCCGAATGTCTCCAATGGCGGCGTCCTGATATTCACCGCCTCGTCAACGTTTTTTGTTCCGACTCCGACAGCGCACTCGAGTGCATGACGTACTTCCCTTTCTCACATCTCATGGCTGCCGCCACGCACTACGGCGTGTGGTTGGCATACCCCACGAGCTCTACCAAGAAAATCTCTATGCCCAATCGCGATCTCGTCGAGGTCGCCGACCCCGGCAATCGCCAGTGTTTGGAGCGCTTGATCAAGAAGTATCTTTCCCGAAACTACTCCTTCGCCTTTCATCTGGCAAGCCGTCACGTATGCGGTACCGCTCGTGAATGCCCCGTGACCGTCCGCACCACCATCGACGACGGTTGCCTCCAACTGTTTTTCCCCTCCCATCCGTTCGGCGCACCTGTGGCCCCTGCTCATGTCTATCCCGCCGATCGCGCCGTTTCTTGGTCGCTGAACGGCGCGTCCTGTCCGACTGGGGAGCAAGCGCTGTCTGGCGCCGTCCGACCCCGAGCGCATACTCGATGTGAGTTAGTCATACTTCCTCGATGTGTTGATTATCTCATTATCTTTTAGACGTTTGGTGGAGAGTTTCTTTGGAGCGGCTTATCGCGGAATGTATGTCTTCTGTGAAGCCCTAAGCGAGTCATCGTTGCTGGATTTGTTCTCCATGTTGGCTTTGGGAATAATCATTACTTTTCGTGTATTCACTGTCGCCGTCCAGCCCATTTGAGATTGATTATTTTGGTCGTCGCGTTGCATCCATACCCGGTACCGGTATTGAATTGGTCCCGACGCGACACCCCCATAGCCACTGATGTCCTGATCTCGGTTGCGGATCGCCCGTGGCTTGTAAATGTGCGATTGAATCTGCTGTGCCGCCTGCGCGACTCCGTCAGTTGGCTTTCCTCTTGGCAACACATAATTTCGCCTCCACAAACGCGTCAACCCGGCGGTAGCCCCATTCGAGTCGAGGTTCTAGAACAGCGGCATCCCCAGGCAACGGAGAACGCGCCAGCGACTTCGATGCTGGCCGCGCTCAGATTTGGGATTCCTGGATCCGAGACACCCCTGTCCTCCTCTCATGTGCACCGATGTCTCTGACACTCACACAAAGATTTGCTGCGGATCCTGCCTCTTTCATGGCTGGCACAATATACGGCGACCATTGCCTTCCCACACGGGATGCCAGCTTCTTATCTGGGTCCCTCTTCACTTTTAAGGATCTCGACCCGACAACGGAATCTCCTCCCGTTCTAGCAGAGCCAGGTTTCGTAGCGCTCTATATCGGGGAGGTCTTCGGACACTTGAAGGGCGTTCGCAAGCTGGTAAGGTTTTATTCCGCGTGTCTTCCGACCCAACAACTGGAGCGGAGTCTTTAGGGGGATCCCGGACCGACTATCGCAACACTGTGTGCACCTGAGGGAACCACTTGCTGTGTTGCGCACATATTTGGGATGCAAAGGGATGCATTGAGGACTATACTTGATCTCGACTCCACATCAGCGGTGTGTTATTTCTTGAATTTGATGATTATCACTGGCTGAGGTGCGTGGTTACAGGATGGACACGTAACAGCATCGTGGTTTTCCTTCGAGCTGTCCGATTCTGATTTCCCTGCTTCGCCCGGTGTCATTTATGTATGTCCTTTCCTCTTGCCGCTCCTGGTATGTTCTGATTTTTATAAGGTACATATACATGCAGACGACTGGACTGAGTACCTGCGCATTGGACAGAATGTCGCCATTAAGGTGTACATGAAGCGGGTCGACTTCGAGTACGGAAATTTGGTGTTGCAGGTACGTTTTTTCGTTAACTGGAACGATCCTCTTTTTTTTTTTTTTTTTTTCTTTTACGTGAATTAACTTCTCCCAGTTGTACAGTTTAGTGGCCACCGACATTGCGTTGTTATCCCCGACGCAATTGCCTCCCATCGTCCGCCCGTATCTGTGTGATCTTTCCGGGTTTAGTGGTTGTGTTCATTGTCATACTTAAAACCGGCCTCGTGAGTATATCGGAGCTCGTGAACCGCAATGTAATTCGGTTGCTCTACGCGAGACGGGCAATGATCAGTGAGGCAGGCGATGTTTAGTGAGTTGCGTTCTGGAACAGTGCATACCTGAAAATGCTCGTTCTATGATTAGCGAAATCGGGCAAATTGTATCCTGGCGTTTGCCGTGTATCGATCCAAATATATACCACACCACAAGGATGTTTGTGACCGCTAAATGAAACGCCAAGCGTGGCGCGCGTAATGTACTTGAACATACTAAGTAAGCGGATACATGGATGGCTACATACTACATGCACCGACTGCAGCCGAAAAATGGGGTCACATCGCACGAATAATATTCCGTTTTGACAGGCAGGTCTGTGGATCCCAGTGTCCACAGGTCACAGACAGATACTTTGTATCGCTGAGCGGTGGATCAAATGTGTGCTTTATTCGCGCCGATGTCAGACTTACGTGCGTACTTTTCTCAGACTCCTCTTCTTCGCTGTCGACGCGCTCCATACCCGCTATCAACTCGAGTGTTTGACCAGGTACGACAATGTGGGGACCTTGAATGAGGTGCATGGGGATGTGTATCTTCAGATCTTTAGCCAACATCGAGAGATTCAATTGCCCTGCTTACAAAAAAACTTCTCTCCACGGCGCATAGCTCGGAAATTGAGGAAAACCAGTCGGAGGACACCGCGCCGAACTAAATGTCAAGTTACAGAACGATACCGTACTTTGTTCTTAAAAACTTACCAAGAGGGAGGAATCATCGTCCAAAGTGCGACGTAATGTCCGCACCTGCTTATCGAACATATCTTGCGCATAGCACGAAATGTCCGTTGGGCACTCCATCCTGGCAATACACGTTTTCGCCTACCCTTTTGTATGAGCCTAGAATGCAACGATTCCAGACTAAGACGTACCGTGCTTCGGACTGCGGCCACTTTACCAAAAACGTGTGCTAGGTAAGGGCGGAGCATTCCCCGGGAGGAGGACGTTGGAGCCCATTCGGATTGGATGTACTTGGACGTGTAGATACTCCCCGACGCTGTCGCACAGTCTCGGGTTAGTGCAAAGTCGACCCCAGGTGCCCCGTTAGCCAAAAAAATCTTGGTGTCTTCCTGAGAGTCCAATTGGATACGCAGAGCCAGAGGGACAGTCATGGTACAGAAGGATTATTGTCAGGATTTCTTCAAGTGGCCGGTCACTCATGTCAGGAATGGATGACGACGGCCACGTGGCTGATCGATAGCTGTGCACAAGCTGTGCGGGCTCTTCTCTTAGTCTTCGCCTTGTTCATTTTTTTTTCTTTTTCTTTTTCTTTGTTTTCCTCTTCTTTTCTTTCTTCTTCAGTTTGCCGTTAGGTCACGAACTGTTCGACGCCTCACTTGTTCTCACTTCGGATCTTGATATTGAGGAGTTTACCGATTTCGCATTCGCGATCGAAGGCACAACAATTACCAAGTTTCTCGGCGGAGAGGGGGTCATGAAGCTCCTTGTCTAAGATCGATCCACACTCCTTTCACTGGCCTGTCTTTGTCTCTCTGTCTCCCTGTCTCTCCGTCTCTCTCTCTCTCTCTCTCTGTCTCTGTCTCTCTCCCTCTCTGTTCCTCTTACCGCGGCCTATTGCGTCGGCAGCCTCTGTGGCATGGATCGTTTCAAGTGTGGGTACTAATAACCTTTCTTTTACAAACGTCTTCCTCATTGTTGATCCTAGCCTTTCCACCCTCGTGGTACCCTAGTGCTGGAGTCCCCATGTCTGAATTTGGTGCGTGCACGGTCAATGGTGTAAATGTATTCTCATTGATCAGCATTCTGACCATAGCGGACGCCATTGAATCCGACTTGCTATCGTCTATCGACGCATTGCAGGCGATGGAACACGGGCCACTGTGGCAGCAGTTATTTGACAATCATGACATTGTGTCGCTATTCAAGTTGTCCTTGCACTCCGCGGATTTGCTTCGACTGGTCTTTTTGTACGTCGCAACGCGTCCTATCCCCACAGACGTTGGTCCGTCATTTCCTTCTTACAGTAGCCGAATCCCTTTCATCTTTTTGTGAGCAGGCCATTCTGTTACATCCAACGAACTAGGTATGTCATCTTGTCCTCCATTATCAGGTTATTAAATTTCCTCCTCTTTTTAGTTTTTCCTCCTCAGATGCACGATATCGGTCCACCCGCTCAAGTTTCGCGAGGTAGTGCACTTCTCCTTCTTCTCTGTGTCAAGAGCGCTGAAAACATTTTAGTTTCGTCGCCCGACGTTGTCTTTCCGATGGAAATCTTCTCTGAGATCATGTCACATCTGCGCCTGGTAGACCTCGTTCAGTTCGCACAGGTCTGCTCGACCTTTCGGCTTTTCTATCCGAAGCACGTCCAAGCCCTGGTCGACTCCGTGCTGATCGACTTTGGGCTCCGTCCGCTGGAAGTTCGCTTCATGCAGACAGCCACTCTGTCCGTCTTGTCGGGTTCCTGTATTGATCATTTGATGCATGCGCCGACAGACCTTGTCTTCAACAACCTCGAAATTCTTTGTCCGTGTAATGCGCTGCCTTGGGTGTCGAGGTTTCTCGATCTCAGCACATCTTACAAGTTCGTTGGCCATTTTTCAGGCGCCATTGGCCGTGAGGGTATGGATCGGAAGCTGTTGTTTGCCGATCCAGCCCGCAAGAAAACCATTCGCCTTTTCTCATCAGAAACTCCGAGCGCCCTTCATCCCCTTCCTCATGTGGAATTCAGTCATCAGTTTGGGGTCGTCACCCACGCCGGGATCCTTCACTGTTATCCCGTCACAACGTTTGCTGGTCTGACTATGCCCAACCGCCCTATGGTGTATCTTAGTGACCGCATGCTGACGTGGGTTTCGAAGTGCAAGGCGCGAGGCTTCCGTTTCACCCTCGAGTTGGCCGGCACCCACACATGCGGATCTGCGTACGGTTGCCCGTCCACGCCACGAGTGACGTTGGACAAAGGCTGCTTCGTTGCGCCCTTCCCGCGGCAATCATTCGGTCCGGATGTTGGGTGCGGCGTTTACCCTACAGAGTACGCAACGGCTTGGAGTCTGGAAGCCGTGCCATGTCGAACTGGTCGTCAAATGCAAACTCCAGGGACTACCGTCTCTCTTCGCGTGGATCCCATATGTAAATTTCTTAGTCTCTCGTTGCCGCTCTCAATTAACTTTATACACAGACGCCTTTTGGGAGCATCAGTATACAAAGCTAGTAGTTGACGGCATTGTGGATGAGCAGGTTGCTGTCCGGGGGCGCAGGTGACCTACACCAACGTTGTAGTAATTTCTTGACAATTGACATCCTGCGAATCACGACATTCTTGCTCGATCGTGCAAATGGAAAGTCGTCTAGATATTATTTACCCAGATAATCATAATATAGACGCGCATCTGTTGAGAATACTGGTGTTGAACCGACAGTTCGAAATGAAGCCAGTGACACGGAGTCCAATCTATGCCCAATATCCCGTTACCGGCCCCTGTGCGGATGTCACATTTATTTCTGGCACCCGACGAGTCATCGAAACCTCCCTTTCCCATGGCTTCTGAGCTTGCTTTGACTTCGGAACTCGCTGTGGATAACATCCAAGCTTCGGTGAATCAACAGGCCCAGGTGAGATTAATGTTCTTTGTGGATTCTCTGCCCACTCACGAGCGAGCGGATCCAGCCTTTTTCGACTTTTGTTAGAGCGCTTTTTTTTTGCGACGGGCGGTCGTCAGCCAGTGCGCGTGGCTGTCGAAATCCAACGGGACCAGCTCCTGCAATGTTCTCTGGGGGATGTTTCGTACAAACCCTGGCTGTCTGAGCCGTTGCCGAAACACCTGTGGGAGACTATTGACTTCCTCAGATGTACTACCCCTATCAGGCACATACCGACTCGAAATCCGCAATTGTTGCCCAATTCTTATTCCCTTTTTTTCGTGGATCAACAAGGTGACGGATCGACCACGCACGGCTATCTCCACCCGAGAAATGGTTTAATCCATTCTGTTATCGGCGAAAACCACGGCATCTGGCGGGGCAACATTCTTGTTTTCCGTCATGACGGTGGCGGCTTCCAAGATGTGGGTGAAGACGAAGTCGGTCTTCTGACTCGCGTGGTCCATTTGTTAGTCCCCGTTTTCCTGCGCGCCGTTCCGTCTTGCTCACATTTTTTGCCAGCACTATATCCGATTTTCTGGCCGCGCAGGCAGCAGAGCTCACGGAGACAGACACGTGAACGAACCTCAAGAAAGCACGGATTTTTCACGGCTTTTCACGGGATATCACTTTGAATTGAGATGAGATGACGTTACAGTACTAGCCAATTCACGTCTTCATAACCTTCTTATTATTCACCAACGCGAAGTGTAAATATGAGGAGCCTCCGGTCCCCGACTTATCTAGCGGCACCCTTGCTCGTATTCACTCCATCTGCATCTTCTCCATTTGCGCCTGAACTCTCGCAATAACTTCCTCCGTGCGTTGGGTCGCGATATCTAGCTTGAGGACGTCCACACTTTGTAAGTAGCGTTTTTGAATAGCTTCCAATGAATGCGCGAAAATTCGGTACTCCTGGATGAATGTTGAATAGATAACGACCTCTAATGTCTAAAAGACCCACGGTATGCACGACATTGTCAACGTACACGTCCTGTCTGTAGAACGACGCGTCTGCGATTACGGGCCAGCCGATTTCGATCTCGCGAGTGATATGCTGAAAAGGTTTGTTGCCGGCCATGTAAATTTCACCGTGTCTCTTACCTTCGTTGTCTCGTCGCCATAAACGAATATAACGCCTTCGGTCGCGTCTTCGCCGCCCTCAACCCATGGGAGGGAGATAGTCGCGTTCTGTAAAAAAAGAAATTAAATACGAGGATACGGGATCTGTATCTGATTCGCCTTTCTGTGTTCCTGGTCCATGACCGACTGCAGAATATCGATATCGTTGGAGAACAAGTTTTTGCCGCGCGCGGTCGCGATCGGCGAACATCTCAACGTCACGCGGTAAGCTCCAGCGGAAAGTGTGTCCTGTGAACAAATTTAGAGCGAGTCGTCGGCGTCCTTGAAGGAAGACGTACATTGGGCCGGTTTTCTCGAACGCACTCTATATCCTTAATCTCGCCGAAGACGAATGCACGGAAAGGACGACGAACAGTCCTTGGCGAGGTCTTGTAAATGAACGAGTTGCCCTCCGAGTCTGACAGCGACCGTAGCAAAGAAATCTCCATGTCGTTGGGATATGTATAGTCTCCGACAAAAAGAGTAGCGTGGTCATCGCCAGCGCTCTCTGTCGACGACGTTTGGATGGCTTGGATCGCTTCAGCCACGCGACTGCGGATAATAGTAGGTGAAGACATGTGCGAAGCGATGGGACTGCGAGGGTACCCTGAGTGGACTGGTCCCGATTAAGTGAGGCTGTGTTAAAAACACGTGTTTTGGAATGTCCCTCTCCGTCTTGCCACGACAAAGATCTTCATCTGTCAAAAACAAGTTGATATTACATCGGCCAAGCCAGCTCTAGATGTATGCGATTCCTTTCTTTTGCTGACACAGTGTGCAATAGAAATGGGAGCCAATAAATCAGGCATTTTTGCCTGGTCCCTGTCCGTCGCAATCAGGGGCCTTGGCATCAATCGTTGCACTCCTGGCAGTATATGGGCTCCTGAAAGTAATCGTTTAATACCTGGGTTCAACCTATCTTATGCCGTGTACCAATGACTTCATCATCCCAGTTTACAAACTCCCTAACCGTCCCGCAAACGTCCGCTCGCCAGAACTCTTCTCTTGAGTGAGTGGGTCTTTGTGTTGTGGACCTCGATTCACCTCTTGCACAACAAAATAGACACACTCCCCTTGGTATCCTTTCGAGCACCAAGAAGACCAGGCAAACTGCGAGGATGACCACCGGTGGGCGCCCCCCAAGACGGTAAGCTCTTTACGTACACACACAGAACGCTCCCGTTAATCTTCTTCTTCTGTTTTCCTTTAGCCCAATCATCCGTGAAGACGACACGACCTCGGCTTCACTTCCGCAGTGTGTGCACATCGTCTACCTGCTTCGTTTTGCCGATGACTTCCGCAGAGTACCGATGGCACCGTCTCGTAGTAGGCAAACTGCGACCCTGGTCGCTAGTGACAGCCCACCCCCTCCGTGAGTCAGATCATCTCCGCGTAGGCGCGCGTCCGCTGCTCACTCCTTACCAGGCAACCGGATACGGACCGTGTCCATTCGAAGCGTAGTCCATTAGGTAGCGATGTCGCCAAGACTGTGGGTAGAAGACAAACTGCACGGATGAGTACTGGCTGCCGGCCACCTCGCCGGTGAGTCGACATCCTTCTTTCCCTTCCTTTCTGTTCAATGGTTACCAAACCGCTGACGGTGTTTTGCAGAGAACCAGCCATACAGAACAGCGTTCGTCCTCTCTCTGATTCCGACAGGCATTCAGAAAGCAGTTCGGGGTACGTCGAGCTCAATCTACGTTTACGGTGTTTCTGACAGCTTGAAAATAGTCCTGACATTGGCCCACCACTGGGTTCTGCGTACGTCACTCCGTATAAATTTCTCTATCGGTTCTGATTGGCTTTTCTGTAGCCGGTCCCAACTTCCGGCGCCTGAAACCGGTGAAGTGGACAAACCATGCGCAGACACGGTTACTTCGTGAGTGGTTTCTGGGGGGCAACTTGCACTAAATGACTGACTCTCGCAGAGATACCGATTCCAGTATGGGATCGCCGTTTCCTGTTCGTCGGAGGGCATTTACTAAACTTCAACTGCGGGCATTTATTTACTCCTCCACATTTGGCCTTCTTACCAATACAGGTCGTTCGTTTAGACGGGCACAATCTGAGAATTCCGACAGTGCAGGGGATGAGCAAACACAGCCTGTTCCCGGATATCTGTTAGTGTTTTTCCCCATCGCACTGCTTATCAACTCAAATTAGTAGAAGCCTTTCCGGCCGGGGCAGGATCTTCAAACTTGTCAAGAGGTATTGTCAGCCCGTCGACTACTTAGGTCCACATGTTCACAACCTGTTAGCAGAACAGCCTCCTCAGATGAAGCGCATTCCTCCCCTGTGGGTGGTGAAGATTCCAGTGGCCTGGCACGGGGGTACGCCCTCCCTTTCCCGTTCTCTTTTTCTTTTTTTTCTCCTTGTTTTGATAAGTCGCACAGAACTTCAGAATCTTCGTCTCCACCTCCTGACCTCAGAAGAAGTCGTAGAGCCGGGGCCGGTGGCCGCGCACCTCGTGGGTATGCGCAAAATACCGTCGTCCGCCATTAACTCGAGACTGAAGTTTCTACCCGTGTGGCAGCCTTCCCCACCCGACTATTTCTGAATCAGCTGGCGATGAGTCTGATGGCGGCGACAGCATGGGCAGCTTCATTGTGGCGGATGATCTGGATAGGTCTGTTTCATATTCTGTCGTGTCCTCTTATCACTTTGACTCATTAAGTATTCCAGCGACGATTCGCAGGAGGTCGCTGTGACCTATCGAAAGGGAGACATCAGCGCGTATGTTTTCTATCTTGAGGCGCTACTTCTTCTTTTGATGGTGTTTCGGAAGTACAGCACAGGTTCATGTCACGCCACAGAGCCGCACGGGTTCAGTTGCGTGAGTGTGATTATTTGGATTCCCCAATCGCGTCCGCTCACCCTTCATGCCAGACAATCAAGCCGAACCTCGCTAAACACCTCGAAGCGGAAAAGATCCCCTTCCGATCCGAGCCCTCAACGTCGGAAATCAGCTCGACTGCTGGGCGTGTTCGTGAATTTATTTGCCTTCATTTGACTGTGTATACTCACCTCGCGATAATTCCGCAGACACAACCAGGTTTTTTTCGACGACGAAGCAGAGGAATCCGACGAAGGCAGTGGTGGTTCCGATGATTCTGGTAACGACGCTTGAAGAAACAGATGCTTCTATAACTCTCAATTTAACATATCCTCCGCTTACTTTGATTTTTATTATGTTCCCATCCACATGTTTACTGTACTAAGTATACTCGCATACATCACCTGATAGCCTATACGTCTACTCTTGCTGAATTTGTGTGGGTTGGCAGCGATAGTCAAATGTAAAATAATCTTTGATGTGAGACTCGGAGTGCCGAAAAGGAAAAGATCGGCAAAGCGTCAGGGCACCGTGCTCGTGGCACTGTCACTGTCACGTCAGGGGACCGCGGTTGCTTCCTGCCACCATGGTCAATCCTCTCGTTGTCCGCTACTTAACCCATCCCGAACTTCATCTTGCGGGTAATGTCTACGGAGAAGATTTCGCAGCCATCCGGGAAAGCTCAGCTGGCGACTCGACGTCTGTATTCGTGTTCAAGGAATATGGTTCGGTTTTGGTGCCCACGGAGTCTGCAAAAGGGTACCTACGCAACTTCTCGACGTGGGTATTCGGGGAAGTCATAGACTTCCAATCGACGGTATGTTCTTCAGCGCTCATACTGCCAGCCCCTCATCCTTTCTTTAGGAGGACGGGAAGGGACTCTTGATCCAACTCGCATGTCCGACGGAAGTATCGTGCCGCGTACAGAAGTACTTCCACGCTCAACTTAAAGTGTTACGTGACATCGTATCGTCTGACCTTAAAGACTTAGTGCGCAAAGATTATCCTGTCCCATATTCTCGTTTGCTGAATGGTGCGTGAAGGTCGGGGTAGTTTCTTCTAGCTGGGTTAACCCGGAGAGACCTCTCAACGCTTCATGCCCAGACACGTTCTATGTAGGAGTCATCTACTTCCTTGCTCTGCCGTCATGTGCTGAGGAAGTTAATATTCCATAGGTGCTCATTACCAACGTCGATTACACAGTTCATGTGGGCTGCAGGTTGGAATTGAAGGTGGATTTCCGGCGTGTCGATGTGGACGTGAGCGAGCCCCATGAGGTTGAACGCGTACGTCGTTGCTCCGACCCTTTTATTTCGCACTTACCCGCGGGAGCAGGTGTACACAATGTCCAGTTGGCGTTACGAACGGTTGGAAGATGTCGACATCCCTCGTCCTGGGCCCACTTATGAATGTGATCTCAGTACGTATGGTTGTCCGTATTGTGGATGAAATATTTGGTTGGACAATCATTTGATTGCTCCTTTCATCTATCAATTTAGCTCCTAATGTAATCTGTCCTCTACACTGTCTTCGATGATGCCCATCTACAATAACAATCGCCCTGTTCGTGCCCTCAACGTCGTAACGGATGCAACAGAGCCTTCTTTGGGCGACGAACGTCGTGCGAGGGTCATATCCCGGCGTTTGGAACAGGTTAATGAACTGGGATACCCCTGCTGGTGGATCAAAGATTCTATACCCGACTTGAATTCCGAAGCGACCGTTTTCGGGTATGTTATCGGCGAGGTATATACACTCTTGCGGTCGGAAACGATCGGAACGGACTAATTTTTTCTTTCCCTCAAGTACGTCGGTATCTACTCCCGGTTCTGGGAAATTGGACGACCAAGGTTCAATACTCGCTCGCCCTATGCTACTGCAGTAGACAAGGCTTACGCTGAGCAATGCGCCAACATATCTGAGGCCAAGAAAGCTAATGATATGGTGGGTGCACCTACACGTCCACAGAAACTCGCTCAAAAATGCTGCGTAGGTGGATATGTGTGCTGCCGATACGGACCGGAGGCACGGTACCACCTTTAAGATACCGGTCCCAGAAGATTTCATGTCCCCATCTCCCCTGGGCCACAGTGTGTTTTTGCAAGTCAACGTTGAGAGGCTATGGCCAGCAAATACCAAGTTCTTGACGGTACATACTTTTGAGTGTATCCAGTAATGATTGCCAATGGCCTGTTTTAGACTCGATCATTAATTGCCGTTTGACAGAACATCGTTTTACCCACAACCCCTGCAGTTTATCACTATATCCTCTCCGCATGGGGGCCACTCTTCAATGCCTCGGCGAGTTTGTCCGTGAAGCTTTGTACGAGGTCGACTTCGCCGCTGTACGCTCGAAAAGCACGCGCGATGGATTGGGCTCTGTATTCATATACAGACCTCTAAATGGCAGGCAATTACACACAGCGCCAAATCAGAAACCTCATCTGCCCACCTACCGTATGATTTTTGGAGGGTGTGTATCTGAGATCAGGAAAGTAGTAAGTGTCCTCTGCCCGTCGAAAGTACATTATTTAACGAGACATACAGAAGGAAGCCGGGAGGCCCTCAGTGACTCAGATCATATTATCTCTTCCGCCGAATGCAAACGAAACGGGATTGGATTTGCATGCCCGACAGAGTCGCTTCCTCCAAGAAATCCGTGAAATAGATGAGGCACAATGCGTGCGTTCCTGGCAACCCCTGTGCTCAACTCCGCTGACTGCCGCCAGCATCAGCAGTGCAAGAGTCTGTGGGGCATCGGGTCTGAGGCCCACGAGTCCCCGACCGTAGCTGTCAAGTGAGTGCTCTGGCCTCGATGTCTACTTATTTCTGACCACCTCATAGTTTCTTTCTTCCTCGAGACTTTCGGTCACCTATCGGCGGACGAGCTAAATTCTCGATCGACTTCAAAGTGGGTGATGACATAGTTGTAAATGCCTGTCTGTTTCGCACCGACATGCCGAGCGGTGATCAAATTTCTATGGTACACTTTGTTTCGGGGACTACTTATACATTACTAACCTTTGAGGCAGACGTACGACCTGAAAGCCAGCGTGTATGCTATCTTGGAACCAACAGAACTACGATCTGCCGCGTAGTTGATGCAATTTAAGCAGTCGTATGATCGGCTATCTTGGCAGTTTTTTGAACAAATATCTCATTGCCACTCCTATGTATACATCAACATGGTCTCCTCGTTACTCCAACGTGCTTCTGCGGATCCTAAGAGCTTCCTATGCAACGCTATCTATCACGAAGATTATACTCCCACAAGAGACAGAACTTGCGCCAGAGGAGATTCTTTTACATTCAAACACCTTACTGGGCCCGAAATGGCCCCTACTGTTCGCCGACGTGGTCTACTCAGGCCGTATGAGGTTACGATATTTGGTCAAGTCGACATGGTGTACGATCTCGTGAGTTTTTATCAGCAGCTTACTTGCGTCCTGACCGGTCATCGTTTTTCAGCTCGAACGTCGGGGTCTTTTACTTCGCCTAATCTGCCCAGATGAAGTTTCTTGCGCAGTAAAAGAAATGTATTTCGGGCAACTAGACAAGTTGACGGAGATCATAAATATAGACACTCTTTCCATGGTAGGTTCATCTCCTCCGCCACTTTAATACGCTGACACGACTCAGGGTGGATCCGTGGAGACATCCTGGTTCAACACGCTCTACAACGGACGACCATTGTTCCCGGAGAAAGACTGTTTTTATGTATAAGCGCCTTCAGATGCGACGTGATATACTGACCTCTTCTAGGTTGCGATTTTAGTCGATTCTCATCATAATCTGGCACATTTGAGACTCTGCGCGATGATTTCGAGCAATATCCAGATTAGGACGGGAATGAAACGCGTGGATGCCATTCACACAGTGAGCGGTGACCTGCAACGAGTACGTCGCGTGGACTTTGGGTATGTTTTATCTCACCGTTCATAGACATACACCCTTAAAGCGCGCCAGTACGAAAGTCTGGATGATGACGACATCCCCGCTCCCGAAGGAAACAAATGTGACGTTTCTGTACATGGTTGCGCTCACTGTATTTTATAAACCCAGGGTGTATGCCACATCGACATTTTTGTGTATTTGCTGGATTTCGCTTGAATTCCAGGTCGCCCTCAAGAGTTGTCACGTGAGCAATGTCTAGACCCGGACCGCATCGGACCGTAACTCTTTTCTGATGCCCATTTTGTGCCCACTCAGCACTGCCTAATATGTGCGTGGTTTTCAATCTTCCACGGTTGGTCTGTCTTTCGTCTTTGTGGTTTTTCCTTGGCAGCTCATACTACTACGCGTTCGTGTTTCGCTTCTTTCTATGCACAGGATAAACATAAAAATACAGGAGGGAGAAGCCAAGGAAAAGCTTTGAATAATAAGCACAGGGTTCGGTCCTAAACGTTGCCGGTCCTAAACGTTGCCGGTCCTAAACGTTGCATTTAAATGTTGATCACCTCATTCAGTTGGACTGACTTTCAGGGTCTATAACTCATCGAGGGGGATCAACTGGATGGATCGGATGCCCTGACTGACATAGAGCAGGGGCTTCAAGTTGTCCCTTGCGTCGCCCTTTAAGCAACGTGCACGGATTTGCCGTGAGCCAAGCAACTTCCTTTTCCTGTTTCAAACAGAATTATGTCGCGGTTCAAAGGTATGCCTCTTCGCTGATTCATCTTGGGATCTGCACTGATGAACCCAAGACGTCCCGGAGAAGTGGTATCCAGCCACTGTCCCAGTGCCATTTGATAACTCTGGTGAGTGTCGTTTCGTATAATTTTATTCTCGTTATTGATGGGTTGCCCAGTGGATGATGTACCACCATCCGTGCTTTCCAGCGTGGAGCGATTGGCTGTCGTCTCGTATGGCCTCCAATGGGAGAGCGTATTCCATAGTCTCGACATCTTGACCTTGTTCAAGTTGTCGGTGCGGTCTACGGAATTGTTGAAGGTCGTCCTGGCATACGTAAATAGCCAACCAGAAGAAATGAGTGAGTATATATCTCCTTCTCTGCTCTCTTAGCGGCCCGGTTTATTTTCCATGCTCACTTTTCCATTAGTTTTGCTTGGTTTACCCGGAATACCTTCATCGTTAAGCGGCAAGTCGTCGTTAATCCGTACCCCCTCGAACTGACAATCATGGGTTTACAGCGCGTGGACTGCGTATCGACGACTCGACACCTGCGAATGCTGTGGGAGGCGATACCGCCGCTGTCAGAGGCGACTGCGACGGTGTGTGACCGCGTTGACTTCCCCTCCTTTGTCTGACGCTTCTGTACCTTTTAGTCACTTCGGGGCCTGTGTTTCCTGCCGAAATATTTCTTGTCGTCATGGAGCAGTTGAAGGTTCCCGAACTCGTCCAACTGGCGCAAGTGTCGCAGTTTTTCCGTGCCGTGTACCCCAGACGCGTCCAGCAATTGGTAGACGCCGTGCTGCTGGACTTCGGCCTTGAACCTGCCGAAATTCGCTTCATGCAGGCTGCGACGCTGGCAATAATCGCCGGACCCGCAATGTCTGGTTTACTCAGCGGCGTCGAGCCAGTAAGCGGACTTGAAAGTATGGAGTTCATGTGCACTCACAACGCCTTGCCTTGGGTGACGCGCTTCTTCCATCTCGCGACTCCTTTCCGATTTCGCGGGCATTACACTACCGGCTTCCGACGTACAGGCACGGTAGCGTCTTTTCTTTTCAAACACGTTTCCAATCAAAGGACCATCCAACTTTACTCGACTGCGAACCCCAGCGCCTTGCACGGTCTACCCAGCACATGCTTCACTCACCAATTCGGGGCGATCACATACGCGGGGCTCCTCCACATCTATCCCGTATCGACGTTCGCAGGCATATCATTGCCCAATCGACCCATGGTGTCCCTCAGCAATCACCACGAGACACAGTATGTGGCTGGCCAGGTCGCCGATCTGCATCGCCGAGGCTACACCCTCTCCGCCGACTTGCCCGGCCTGCACACTTGCGGTTCCAAACACGGTTGTCCATCGACGCCCCGGACTACCATGGATCGCGGATGCTTTGTGGTCGCTTTTTCGGGACCTCTGGCCGTCGCCGCAGTTGCTGATGTCTATCCAGTCGATTCAGCTACCGCCTGGAATCTTGGCGGCTGTCTGTGCGACACAGGTCGCCAGATGCTTTCTGAAGGGCTTCATATCTCACGCCGTAACGAACCGATTGGTCTGTGTTGCTATTGCTCGTTTTCTTGTATGTGCTAACCGGCTCCTTGATCGCAGTTTCGTGGAAATGGTCCTTCAACCGCATTGTAGAACTCGACCTCAAGTCTCGCGACTTGATGAAGCGCCATCGTCGTAGGTAGTATGTACGCGGTTGCTTGTGATGGCTGGAAAATATAGTGCTCGCTGGCTCGTTTCGACTGTTGCTCGTCTACTTGATTTAATAAAATAAAAATAAAATGGCTTCGGCGACCAATGTTTTTCGAATACAGCCACAGCTATGCGTTGAAACCACAGTATCTGCAAGGTAATACATCACTGTCGCAGGCATACGTTTGCGGTGCGTCCTCCAGGTTATCCTCTTCGACGACAGAGAAAAAGTCTGATCTCATGCCATAGACCTAGGAAATAATTTCAACAACTCCATTCTACGACAGCTTATGTTACTCACCAGACGAGTACCTGAGTCAAGGTCAACATCACGTCTATGCAACGTGACCCAGATACCCAGAACCATCCCCGTGAGGGCGTCGGCGCTCAGTTCCCATTCATTCTCGGGGTCGGAGAGCTCCACCTGTTATATGCATAAGCGAATTGGAGCGTATAGAGAAAGAAACCCGCGTAAAATCCGTCCTCCACGTCGTCCGCTACGTGATCTTCGTGTCTAAACCAACTACTCATTATTGTAACTCCCTGTGGCGCCTGCTGTTAGTCGATCGATTTTGGACATGCTTGGCTACACTTTTACCTCTCTCATTTCAGAAACGAGAATCTCCTCCAGGATCCTCAATTGTCTGGTGTAAGTGGCCTTAATTGAACAAGGTACGCTGTCTGGACAGACGAGCCGGACGATGTACGCCTCACCCAACTTATTTGTCAGTAAGTGTGAGGGTTTGTATTATGCAGTGTGGGAAATTCTCCAACCTGAATCATCGATTTCACCATACCAAAGCAGGAAGGAGTGAAGTTGCGAAGGTGCCCTCGTTGCGTTGCGGACCCATACCACTCTGATCCGGGTGAACTCTCTTTATAAGAGAAGATACTCGAGTTATCCTCGTATGGATCTGAGCCATCACGCGTCGCCGTAAAATCGCCTAATAGAGCGTTGGCCAGCGTTTGTGGGTCACTGGAGCCAGTGAAATGCTCCAGTGGCAAAAGTGACATGGTGGTCGGGAAAAGGCGCGAGGTTCCCGACGATCGGCGCCATTTATCAGTGGCTGTGTAACCTGAGGCTTTTCAATTTTCAACTGGGGCGTACAAAAGAATAAAGTTAAAAGAAAAAGAGCGAGAAAATATAAAACGATTTGGGATTGCGCAGAGAGCCGATATGTCGTCTGGTTAAGTTTCTCCGACTCCCTCGTTTTTCCCCTCATGTTGTCGGCGTTTCCGGCTGCCGATGGAACAGGGGCTTCCACCCTGAGTACTTATATGTGAGATAAGCCGAGTCCTTGCTGCCACACATGTTAGCCCCGATATTTCCTTGCGACGGCCGGGCGAATCCAGATCTTGTCAAGGATTTCATGTCAAACAGATACGACTCATTGACGAACATATCGTGCGTAATTGTCCCTCGAGGTGTTCTGGCGGGCTCACTGCTTGTAGCGCAAGCGGTTCGGAGGAGTCCATAGCCAGCGTCGGCGAATTTCGGGCTACAATCGTAGGCACCATCGACAGCGACCTCTGTACTGTTCTAGATGACAGACGGCCCGATATATCCCATTGCATGCACATCGTATGTCCGGATTGGTCCAGGTTCGGCTGGGACAGATGTACCTTCCATGAGATATACATGGCGCAATGTCGAGAACTGCGTCGCTTGGAATTGGAACAATGCTGCAGTCGCCCTTCATGCGATGTAAGATTCAGGAGTCTCTATTTGCCATTCTCACCATGTGCTAGGCTCGACTACGTTGGGTACAGGGCGATACAATTGTTGTATTCGTGACTGGCGAGACTATATTCTCTTTGTCCACGATTTCGAACCCTCGTGAAGGGCCTTACGCGGACATGTTCCCCGTGGGTACAACTGTTTTGATCGACGCTATCTTCCATTGCGGCAGAGACCACATCGCGCAGAAGGATCGCGTAAGTGACAAAGTTCAATGGCTTGGTGAAAGCTAAATTATTAACAGATTTTCTCAGTTGAAGCGGTCCAGATCCAGAGAATAGATGAAATGACTCATGGATGCCACCATGCCAAAGCAGTTAAGCTGGAATACAGTGATCCCCCACGAGTTAAGCTAGAGTAGAATCCAAAGATGACTTGCACAAGTAAATCTTTCTGCCCGTGTCGAAAGCGGCGTTGCAATTGTTCGCCTACAGCATAACGATATCCCTTACTGTCTGTGACTATAATCCTAAACACCACAAGAAGCGCATACTGCATCATTCTGAACACATTCTTCAGTTATCCGCTCGTCGGATGCCATCACAACCGCCTCGTAGAAGTTCGACCGAAGGCTATAAATCTGGACGTCGATCAGGATGACTTCTGTTCTTCGTCCGAAACTCACCCGTTGTAATTCTCCTTCCGACTTGTATTTGTCGCGGCGCAACAGCGTGGTCCATAGACCTAGTAATTTTCCTTTACCCTGTTCGATGTCGAAGTCCCAGTCGCCCGCATTATCAAGGTAAACCTGAATAGACAATATTGGCACACTTGGTTGTATTTTGCTGCGTCAACTGACATAAAAACACTGGTGCTTCTTGGGTAGATCTTCACCCCGAAACCAGTTTTCATCTGTAGTCCCACCCTGCAAGATTGTTCAGTGAAATCCTTGCTGGTTTCCGACTTACAAGTAAAAGCAACTCTTCGTCTAGAATTTGACGGAGCGCGACCAGCTGATTCAGATATATCGCCTTCATGCGGCAATTGACTCCTTCAGGGATGCTGAGCCTGACTATTCGGTTACTTTCCGCCTATGACCGTGTTAGTAGCGAGGTTGCTCGAGGGAGGGACACTTACATCAAGATCGCCAATCCAATCGATTTGACCAAATACCGACGGCAGATACGTCACCAGCATTCCTCTGGTGGTGTCTCCTGGTGCTGTTTCATAGGCCATAGTTTTATAAGAGAAGAGACAGTCGCCGTTATCTGACATGTCGCGGGTAGGAGCAAAATGCTCCATGAAAACACTAGATGACCCTAGCACGTACATCTCGGTTGCAAAGTCCCGAATTCTGCAGTATGCGGTCATCCAAGAAGAGAAGTGCGTAATGTAGTGGTGAAGCGCGCAATTTCTGTAACCCCTTTATAGCTCTCATGTTGCGGAGTGCCTGAGATGAGGAATTTATCACGCCCCGGGAAGCTGAATCGGGTAGAAAGCTGTGTCGGTCTTGTTCGGACCGGTTGATCGATAAAATTCGGCTGTGTACGGCCGTGCGTCTGCTGGCTCTCCACTACTTTGCTGGCAGCCGCTAGGGCTCATCCACTCTCCTAGGTCTTTACCATGCGTTCTAATTCTGGATTTTCCGTCTTCGCGTTTCCCGGACAAGTGATTCGGCTGCGATCGGCCCATTTAAAAAGATTCATATTTGAAAGGGGTCCAAGTGGTCCAACGAGCTTTCATGCCACCATATTCTATAACTGATTTGCCCGTCGAAATTCTGGACGTCGTGCTGTACGACCATCTCATCGCAACCTGTGACGGCTGGCTCTGTCTCATTCAGCAGAGAAACATCATTCTCGTAATCTGCCGATTTTGGACGTCCCTTGTGCGGGGCTTCCCGCACTATTGGAATGTCATTTCACTCCATCTCTTTCTCCCGCCCGACTTCGTAAAGGGGTGCCTAAAGCACTGCCCTACTGGTCCTTTATCTTTGTCCATCCACATCGACCAATATATCCAAAACTCTTCTCCAATGGGCACTTTCCTCGCTCCACGATGCGCGTCTCTCCCGGTATTCATCACGCAGACATTACCGTTGCTGTCGCATCATTTCCCTCGAGTCACAACGTTACACGTCGAAGGCCATTTCGCGTTCCACATCCTTGACGTTATGTCAGCTTTGGTCAACTACGACACCACTTCCATCGTCGACGCCACATTCATCAGTCAGGCGACTACCATATTGCATCCGTTGGACACCTGCCCCACCTTGCCTATCTTGAAGGTGCTTGTCCTGCGGACCATATTCCCTCTCGCATTGGGTCGTTCGGTCTACACGACGGTGACTTCGCTGAAGATCGGATATCTGCCGTGGCCGTTCTGGTTGGATGCAACGGAGCTCTTATCCGCCCTCGAATGCGCCGTGCAGCTCACTTCTCTCGATTTGGACGACGTGCAGTGCGTGCGTTCGCTGGGTCGAAAGACGATAACCCTCCCGCGGGTTTCACGTTTGCGCTTAGGTTACCGGGATTCCGATCCTACCGACCTCGTCCGTACTATTCACTTCCCTGCGATCACTTCCCTCTGCCTATGTGCCCGTGGCAGGTCTAATTTCCTCGAATCCATGTTCCGAGCATGCCCGCAGCTCTTTGCTGATGTCCACGAATTTCGTCTGAGATGTCGGATGCGTACGGTAGACCTCGACATAATCGCGCCCGGATTACACAATCTTTCCTCGTTTGACATGAGGCATTGTCGTCTGGACTTGAAGCACGCCATCGACGCTCTTCTTTCACCGACGGCTTCGGGATTGCACTCCCTTCGTGTTCTTATCCTTCCCCCCTCATATTCGCTGGTGGCGTTGCAGCGATATTTGCTGGCAGCTAGGGGGCGATTTCATCCCGAGTTCGCGTTGTGGACGCCAATATACAACACTACGGACGCTACGGAATGGAGGATAGAGGGAGAGTCTTTAATATCCACTGTTAAGGTCGACGAGGTGGGGAAGAATTCTCCGTGGATGACTCGTCACAGTGCGCGCCTATAGTTCTCCATACACCGCGCGCCACATTGTACCTTTTGACCATTTTGAAAACTTGCTCACAGTGTAATTGTCCCTTGCTCAATACATTGGTATTCGTTCACACTCAATGGCAAATGTGCGACCCGGAAAAGCTGTGCACTCCCTAACTGCACTCCCTAACCATCAGGGGTCTCCTTGTCCTTAGCATCTACAAATGACTGCGTCGCTGCAGAGCCTCCGGCCTATGGTCTCTTTGGACAGTTATAACGTTAAATTCGCCGCAACTAGGACGACGTCCACCAAGGACGGTTTTGGATCGATCTTCGCGTACCGGCCTCTACAAGGTCGCGACTTTCTTCGCAATGGGGAACACAGACATTGTCCTCGCACGCAGCGGATGGTCTTCGCTGGCTGTGTAACCGCCATGAAAAGACAGGTACGCAACCTTTACTTGTTCGGCGGTGTCTATGACGCTCACTCTTACATTGAAAGAACGATACAGAAAAAATCTTCGGGCAGACCACTTTTGTCACGCTCTCTGCTCCTCCGGATGTCAATGCAGTTGGAGAGGCCCTGTGCGCCCGACAGGAGCGTTTCCTCGCTCAGATACGTGACGCCGACGTCCACGAATCGGTCAGTGTTTCAGACCCCTGCATTGTTACCTGTTCCGACCTGCGAGGATAAACAGGGAGTTCCGTGCGACGTCTGGTGGGGCGAGGAAGCTGTACATCACGAGGTTCCTACTATAGTAATTAGGTATATTTCTTCTGCTTCTTGTCCGTTGCACTAACCGCATTCCAGTTTGACTTTCCCCCGTAACTTGGAAATGGTGCCAGGACGAAGCCGGTACTCGATCAATTTTGCCATTGGAGATGATATAATTGTCGACGCATACATGATCAGGACGGATACGGAGTTGAATGGTGTAATTAAAATGGTCACCGATTTCATCTCCCTCTAGTAAGCTAGAACCTGATCGTTGCCCCAGAGTTATTCCTTGAAGGCGGGTACATACGGTGTGCTGCGGCCTTCGGAGTTGCGAAGCATTTAAGTTCACGGCTTGGTAGACTCGGAGGCTAGACATTTTGCACACATATACTTCAATAGTACTGCCTTCCGTTCAGATGTCGAAGACCCTTGATGAAATGACAAGAGTGCGCGTCAAAAGTAAGCGTCGTATACCACCATTTTTCGCTCTTCTCTAACGACGATCGCTTTTAAGTGTCCATCCTTCGTCCCTCTCGGCTCAGCTCACGCACTTTAAATTCCTTGGCATGAAACCGTCAATCGCACCACGTGGCCACATGCCTGTGACCTCTTTCTCTTCTCTCTTTCTCTCTGTCACCATGCCAAAAGATAGAGTTCGACGACGTTTTCCAGGTGGCCCCAGGAGAAATTGTGCGCTTTAGTTATTCTGGTTTTTGGTTTCAACTTGAGCATGTGGTAGCTACCGCCAACAATAATAGTCGCCGCGGCCGGAGAATCTATCTGACAATGGGAGCGACACAGAGTGAGATTTTGATCATCCGCCTTGGAAATGGATGGCTGAGGATTTTATGTACAGTGAACTTCCAGCAGAGTGTTTACATTTGGACGCCCTTGGTAGCCCCATTAGTGGGCACCGTATACTGGGCGCATTGGGATAGCGCCACAAATGGCTGGGGTCCGGCTGAACTTATCCCCGCGGTACCGTCTATGTCGAATTATGATACCTGCATGCTGGGTGGATGGGGCGGAGGCGGTTGGTCGGACGTAGGAGCCTCGACTGAGTGATGAGCAGCTTACCGTTGAATATCTGCTTCCCGCGTACTGCTCAACGTGTGCTTATTACTTGTGTCGTCCACGCCAATAAAACGGAAAAGGTGAATATGCCTATTCCAGGAATCAGGGACAACTGCACTTGCGACAACCATGGTTAAATCGATTTCTCATGCGCGCATCGCCTGTGATGAAATCGGATGTATGACGGGCAAGAAACAATCACTACCGGCGCGAAACCGGCCCGCTGGTCGGTCTTTACCGTTTAACCCGAATACCCGAAATTCGCCGGGTTGTTGCGTAAGCATTGTGGGTAGGCCAAACGACGGCCTCCTGTATGGTGTATTCAAAACTCCTATGCAAATCAAACACATGTCTTGATTACTATCTCTACACCTGAACCTCCACCTCTTGCACTGTTTCTCCCACCACACAAATTTCCAGCGCCTGTCACCCCCATGCCACAACAACCTTTGAGTCCAGACGACCACGACGACGCGGCGTCTAACGCTACGGTCAATTCATTATATGCTACCACTAGACTTCATCGCTCACCTCTCCCTAGGATGATAGCGTGCCATCCTTGGCGAATGTCAGCGTCAGTGACCCTGATAGCACCGATTCAGACGAGGATCCTTCGCCGCCGGGCGCTGATTCAGACCCGGACCCTCAGCGGAGGCCGCGGCGACAAAGTATACATGACGCTGCCGCTGTCGATCTGCTAGCCCGACTCAATGTCCACACTCCTTGGTACGCTGCCCCGGTGAATATTCCCATCCGCGAGTCAAAGATCTTCTTTGCTAACTCTCCTCAGCATTCTGTTCCGTTCCAGAGTAACTCCGCAGTCAGTGATTGGCTGACGCACATCGAAGACACATTAATCGATTCAGCCACCATCATCGTGAGTAGCAAATATTTATTTTCAAAATTGAGTACTTCTTAATCACGAATACAGTCCACTGATGCCGACGTCTCTGGCGCTCAGCTCAGTCATGGCCGACCCATCGAGGGGATGGATATCAATGCGACCCGCGGCGTTTCAGCCAGCTCCCAGCAAAACACTGTTCAGGCCAACGTAGTCAACCCACCGGCTGAGTTTGGGTCTTTCGTGATTTTTGGCGAAATACAAGGCTTTCCGTCAGGAACCAGAGTCCGTGCAGTACCCGATGTAGGTCTTCTTCACGGACTGACAACCATCTGGTTGACTGATTGATCTTACAGACTCACCAACCGTTCGTTCGGCGCACAGAGGTATGCTATATCGACTACCGTTTGTCGAGGTATTTGGATATAATACCTTCTCAGCGCTTGCCTCGCGCTTCACCGCGCCCCACACCTGACGTCAACCCTTCGGACCGGATGAGGGCCACCTTTATGCATCAAGTCATTACTATGCGGCGCATTGCCGACGAGTAGATGGTTTCCTCGCAGTGCTTATCCATGTCCTTCATCAGGCTGGTTGTGCGCTGAGCCCTTTCTTGCAGGCATAGTTGCTGTAGTCCCAGCGTAGAATTCGAATTTCTCTGTTTCATATTACATCTTGTGGAAAATACATACGCAGTTACATCTCCCCCCGAGCCTTGCGGAGTTCACATACGTACCCGGTCTAATCTCAGTACCCACGGACAAAAATGAGATATTAATCCAAGTGAACTTCTCTGCATCGAAGCGTCCTGGGAAGTCTATACAGCAGTAAACAAAGGCAGTAAGCATAATTTCCGCACGTCGAATGTTATATATCAGCGATTTGCATTGCACTATAATCCATCTGTTCAAATATATGTTCTTGCTACATCGCAGTACCGAGAGCTCAAACCCCCGAAGATCCTCGCTTGCATCTACCACAGATATTGAACAAACTATCGCATACGTAACCTTCGCCCTTTGTCGGGATATCCTCCGGTGTGGCCTCAACTATGAACCGCGAAAGTAAGCAGTAATACTGCAGTCATGCCATTTCCCCTCAGTCCTCTGTTGTACAGGCGTTGAAAAAGCTTACCTTGGTCCAGCTGGCGTCGGTGCGGTGGATTGAAACCAAGAATCGGATGCATTGTCCCACCTGCAACGTCGCCAGGACGGCCTCCTCTTCCTGGCGTGAACGTCGAATGATATGCAGCTATTTTTCCGTTAGAGACCCTCTGTATGGTAAATGTAAAGCCTTGCATAAAAACCCCCTCGCTCAAACGAGTCGTTTTCAATTTTTGCGGTGAACCAAGAAGCTCCTGGTATGTCACCCTGAAATTACAAACACGTTAAAGTGCAAACGAAAATAAGTGGTATTGACATACTGAAGTAAGCTCGTCTTCATTGATAATGTTCTGTAGTTTCTCGGCTTGCATAAAGTACACGTCTTCTGCTGCACAAGACGCGTTGCTTGGGCAACAAAGTCTGACGTAGAATCCGTGCTCATTGCTCTGTTCGACTAGGATTAGTTCAATAACGATGAGCGTCAAAATCTCTACAGACCACCACTGGCACAATCTCAGCAATTTCACCAAAAGCTCTCGCTACGAACATCTCCCTGCTGTTTGCCTTAATCATCACCCTCGGATGGTCGAAAGTGTCTCCCGAAACTGAATTGTGGGTAGGTCCAACATTCGCCTCCTCCCAAGGTACAAAATCAGTCTTGTATTGCGCAAACGCTAGAGAGCGAGAGCCGCCGTCGATAATGTACTGCAGATAAGGGGAGATCATGGTGGAAGGAAGGAAGTGAACTCTCTCCTGTCTGTGATTTAGGTAGGGGAATAAGAAGAAACGGTCCCGTGATCTCGCACAGCAGTTTTGATTAATCAAGTGAAACTTTTGTAGAACGCACCTCCGACCACCCTGTTCAAAGTCAGAAGTACTGAGACGTAGTCGTCACATCGCGAATAAAGCGGATCGTACCTTTGACGAGATTGAGGAAGTTCGGCCGTGCAGTACCGTTGATTCGATTCGATTGAAAAAAATCAGTTTTTATCAACGCACGAATTACATCCTATATACCCATTCACATCGCAAACATATGCAGCAGTCGTTCGATGGCGAGGTAAATATGCAAATACGTACGACTCAAAAGAAAGGACGTCGAGCCAATAAGACTGTGCTGGGTTAAGCGTCTGATATCAACAGAGCGATTAAACACTGACTCTGACCGCTGAATCTGCCACTTGTCCAGCGTCATGATCAATTCGCCGTATCCCCACATGCATTACCACGTCCTCTCCTACATCGAGTCGGCCTATCAACAGGGAGCTGTACTACCTGTGAGCTGAGAGATCAACCAAAGCGCTTATGTACCTCGGCTCTCCCTGGACATAGAACCCAACTGACGCTGGCTTCGTTGCGGGAAATTCGGGGTTTGCATCTGCCCAGGAAGTTTTCGCGTACCCCCCCTAAACATGGTGAGAACTGCCAAACTTGTTGTGGCCCGGACGCTTACCATTTGCTGCGCGTCTTCCTCTAAAATCTTGATCAATTGTGCCTGTTGTTGCCCAAAAAGGCGACTCAAGTCGCACGACGCATCCGCAGGGCATATGAGTCGTGCCAACGCTTTGCCCGCCTACGCCATCTCAGAAAAGTAAGAAAGAAAGAACATATAAAACCTGACATACGATGGTAAATATCCCTTCCACCGTTCCGAATACGAGTGGTGCATAATTGACATTGATTTTTTTGACGCCCTCTAGATCAGCTCCATGCGTTACCTCTGGTACACGTTTGAAGCTAAACAAACTCCCGTCGTCGACAGTGCGTTGTCGAGTAGCCGCGAAATCTTGACCGTACTCCGCCAAAGCTAGGGCCCCACGCCCATACGAATTGAGACGGCCACGGAACATCGAGGTTACAAATCAAGAAGTTTTGAAGTGCTGTGCTTTATTTATTGCCCAATCAATGACGTGTGCGGCCCGCGGAGCCGTCTCGGATTTATCATTGTCGTGCCTTGCAAGATCCTCTCATCCTAAAAACTTTTCCCAACTCCGCGTCTGGAATCGCTACCGTAGGCTACCGTTTCTACTTGTCTGTGCCGCTGTCCTTCCCAAATCTTGGCATGAAGTACCGCCAACTTGCGGTCGAGCTCCTTACTATCAATCGTCAATCGTAAATGGAGATTATGAGATCGGACTTGGCGATAATCGACGATGAAACTCTGGGTAGCAGGGTGCAAATGACATGGTGTCCACGTATCTGCAAGAATGTCTGGACAGCGGCCGTCATTCTCTCGCTTTTGGGCAGAGCACCTTGGAGTTCGTACCGTTCGAAGACTCTCGTCCCCCACCAATTCTCTATTCTACAATGACACCAGGGGTCATCGAAGCCAAAATCTCGATCAATCAAGCCTGGTTCATCCCATGTCTGTGTCTCTCGCTAGCCTGCAACCGTTCTTTACAGAGAATGTCTACAACACCGAGTTCGCTGCAGCTCGCGCAGAGTCCACGCCAGATGGGGCGGGTGCCGTCTTCGTCTTTCGTCCTCTCACAGGCTCTGAGTTTCTGGTGTTCGGTGAAGGACAACCGCGTATTTTGGAGTACCAGATGTCTTTCGCAGGTTGCGTTCGTGAAATCGGGAGAGAGGTGACTCAGCTTGAATCTCTACTAAGTTACGAGAACTCATTGCTACATAGACCGAACCCGACTTACCCTGGGGTCCTGTATCCCTGGTAACACTGGGTCTCCCCCCGAATGCCAATGCCACTGCAAGGGAACTCGTGGTTCGTCAACATCGTTTTCTACAGGACATAGCCGAGCGCGACGCCGCGGAAAATGTGAGCTTGAAGCTAATTCCCTCCGTGCTTTCAATTTGCTAAATCCGGGAAGCAGATGGTCCCGTCGGAGACTTGGTGGGGGCCGTCTTCGGAGCACCGTCGCAGCGCCACCGTATCAGTTGTGTATGTATCTTCTGATATATCCGCCACGGATTTGACCCTCATCCCAAAGTTTCTCCCTTCCGTGGAACGTCTGGCACTGGGGGCGTTCAAGATCTCCGGGGGACATGAAATTGGACGACGACGTAATCTTGAGCGGAACTCTGACCAGGGTAGATCGGCGTCGGGACAATGTTCTATCTATGGTATGTCGTTCATTGCAAGTCCGTATCCTGCTAATCACGAGCAGAGATATGTCTTCCAAGCTTCTTCCTACAAAATCCTGCGTACAACGGAATTGAGGGACTTTGCCGGTCCAGACCCGACGAAGCTTGTCGATAATTAAATTGAAACACGGACTTGTGGCTTGGCACCGATGCATTTTCGATAGCCATGCAATGGTTCCTGCTCACTCATTTGAAAAGTCATGGGAGTCGACCTGAATTAGTAAGTTTGAATTCAAACGTCGTTCTCCAAAGCAACCTCCTAAGTAGGATAAGCAATCACATGTGTGTGGGACGCTCCTATTTTTGGTATCCTGTCTGACAGTTGTCTTCAAATACGCTCTTCTTCGATGGAATGGGCGTAAATCTGCCCTTGAAACTGTGAATATGGATCTTAACTGCCACCGCGGCGAAGATACCGAGCCAAAATGTGACAGTATGCCCTCGCTCGGGAGTGTATCAAGAAGCTCGTCGTCGACAGACTCTTCTGGAAACGACGAAGCGTCTTCTGGAAACGACGAAGCGTCTTCTGGAAACGACGAAGCGTGAGTTTCTTCAACATTAGGGTGCGACACGTCTAATGATACATCTAGAAACAGATGCTACGGCGCGGAGGGCCCTCTTAACGATCCTACACTCCCTTGGCACCCTACCGTTCCCCCGGTATGCTTTGTCTATATGCGCTTTGCGAGTTGTCAACCTTTCCTCTAGAATGTCCCACTCGTGCGCGAATGGCTGGAGGGCATTGAGAGGGTTGCTGACGGCTGGACGCGTGAAGCGGTTCCGCCCCAGGACCATCGCATCTGGTGCTTATTGGTAAGTGATCGTGACATTCGACCAACATAGATGACGACGTACCCTCAATCAGCAGGCACGCCGTCAGGCGGGTACAAACACGGATGGAGAGGCAACATTGACAGAAGATATTGATCGCTTGTCTTTGGAGGTTATGGGTCAACCAGGACGCCTCGAAATAATCGGCACAATCGTGGGTCCTGTGCTGGGCCTCTACGTTGCCGAAGGTGGGCCGGTATGTGATGCGTCGTCCGTCGGCGAGTATTCCCTGCAATGCTAATGATACACATCCCGTTGTCAGACCAGTATCGTCGCAACGGCGGATACGTACAACGCGCACCTGAACGAAGTCCTCGCGGAGCGTAAAGAATCAGACAGAGACGTTGACGGCGAAACTTCGCGAATGGTGTGTGATTCATCCACCCACTGGGCATGCTTTCATCGTCATTCTGCAGCGAATATTGAGAGCAGGGAGTCCCGAAAGCCCGTCCCCTCATTCTGGCTAACTATGTCCTGTAAATTTTCCTGTGTAAATTCGGAATATCATTCTACGTCGATTCCAGTGTGAATTACTTCCCAGTCTCCTTTGGCGCTGGACTCGGCTTGCCTTCATCGGTGCGGTGGAGTTGGATACTTACGGTTCGAGCCATTTGAGGTCGGGTGACAATTGGGTCCGGTATTTTAGTGGATCCGGTACAGACCGCCACCGACCCGGAAACGTAATCTCCGCAACGGGAGGCCGATCGCTGCGGAATCGGATTCGGTTCTTTGGTGCTTCTGCGAGCTGCTGGGTCAGCTTGCTGCGCATCTCGCAGTGCTCGTTCCTCTCAAACACCATGCCCATGCCCAAGCTCTACCCTGATAAGCGTGTCAACCCGACAGCCGCCAATTTCAAGTCCAAGACGCCTGTGGAGGTGTCTCGTTTACCGCCTGATTTCAAGGAACGGTGAGTTCACAACTTACAGTTACCACTGTGAATTTAGTCTGTGCAGCTATCTGAACTTAGAAGGCCGAGTCATTGCCCGTCATCTCCATTCTTGTGAATACAGTATCTTGGACGCCGCGAAGGTTTTCTGTGTGCCTGTCCGCGTCGTCGTCGAAGCTATAGAGAACATAACCGACGACGACCTAGGTCTCGACGCGCTGTAAGACACTGACTCAATGCCTTCTACATATTTCAATGAGCATCTTAGCTATCTTCCTGCGGACTTTATAATCAGATTCCAGAAACCTGACCTTTTCGCCGTGGGTTTCCTTCCTTTTTACCAAATATGCACTCATGATGATGGGAAGGCTACGAATACGAAGACCGATATGAGAAGAGCCACTAAGACGTTTGCTCCGACTGAAGGACGGCGTACCCGCTCTACAATGAAGGTTGCCGATAAATCAGTAGTTCAACAAATGAACATACGCGTACGTCGCCTTTCACCAGAGTAGTGCACATAAAGATTCGTCACGCAGGCCACGCGTCGTACAGCTAATACTCTGCGTGTGAAAACCAGCAAGGTGAGTGCATGCTCGACTTGCCTCATTGGTAAATTAAAGCCGTTGAAAAGTTCCAGGCGAAGTCTCTACCGACCAATCCACCGTATAGACGCGGCCCGCTCGCAGCCAATCATCCGCGTCACATCCCACTACCGCAGCCCCTTTTCTGCTACATACCATCGTGTCAAGACTTTATTAGACGTGTTCCTGGGGTAGTAGCTTACCACAGCTCGACGAAATTCTGTAAAAAGGGAAGAGCAATTTGCAGGATCGTGCATCCGTATTTCGAGTCGTACACTGCCATCGGCATCATCTTTGGCTCTACGCACCTGCCCGTCATGCGGGCCATCGACAACATATACGGTGACGATAAATCTCGCGATTTCAAGGAGGCGGGTGAAGACTTCAAAAAGGCCTTTCCTCCAATCGAGGAAGAAACTTCTGCTTCCAAGGTGAGCCTGTCAATTGAAAAAGTCTCGTTCTGAATTTCCTGTATGGCGCAGCCTTCGGGTACCAGTCTTAAACGTTAAAACGATTGTCCGTCGATTGTCATAAACCTCACAACACATTCCATTCTCCAATACTAAGCACCCCGCTTTTCAAAATCTCACAAGTTCTCCCTCTCACGACATTTTTCTGTGAATCACAGTTCGCCGTGGCCCGCGAAGCTCCCTTGCAAAAACTGAACTCACCATGTAAACGGTGCCGTCTACTTCCGTGTCTGTTCTGACCAAAGATCCTGCAATCTTCACGTCATCACCGAGTCTTGGCTGTCGCATTTTCCCTTTAAGAGGCCCAGTTTTCGAATACGGGAGACTGAAAGCAACTAAGCGCTGGAATTGAGGAATGAACAACAACGACGGGCCTGACAACTATCAAGGGTCCACGGCGCTCCGTCGCAGCTGTGTCGTACGCAATTTTACAGGGCAAAACCTTACAATAGAAAGTCTAGTCCATGAAGCAAAACATGTAATGGTTTCATGCGTACACTTTCAGCCGCGTCCACAGCTGCTATTTGTGAGAGTAAAAATGCCTGTTCGGCGAACAAGTTTTGGGCGACGCCGTCGGAGTTCGGGAAACACATCTCATGTGAAATAGGGGATATACAAATAAGGCTGGGCATACGCTGATCACCCATTCCCGCCGCGTTCACATTGCGCAATATAAACAAGGCTGGACGTCTTTGTCGCAGACATAGTCGAGTCCCATCCGCGGGATATCCTCTTCCAATAGATCAATCACGTCGTCGAGCACGACAGAAAACACCTGCCAGCGGTTCGACAGCCGAACAAGCCCGAGCAAAGGAACATACTTTTTTTCCAGGACCGTCGGAGGCCTTGTCCAAGTAGTCAATTCTTTGCAATCCGGCCGTCATAGCCACACACTTCCCAGGGACGAGAATATTTCCTAACCACGCAACATCGGCACCAGTCGTCGGGTAGGTGTAGACCTGGGATCGGTTACTGAGCATTTTGCGTGAGGAGGATAGAATGTCGTACTTCGAAACATCCCTGCAGTTTTTCACCCAATGCAGCGTACAATTCCGCACAGTCAAACCAAGTGCGAACACTACCCTCGATCTACACAATTGGACCACTGCAGAGTCTAGGGCAGGTATCGATGGCTTACCTCCTCGTCCTTCACCACATTTTCAAGCGCCTTCAATTGCTCATCGTAGACTTCACGAGCAGCGCACGACGCGGTTGTGGGGCGCCGCAAAATGATCTTGGCTTCCCCTGTATCGAGCTTGGCCGAAGTCAGTCTCGACACTGCTGGGCTCTCACAGGAGAAAGGTGAAAAAAGCTCGCCTCGAAAGAGGCCATTACAACTTCCCCAAACAGCACCGTCTCGTAGCACTCTAATTTCCCCCGATGGGTGGCAGAGGGTCCAGATTCCGCGGTGGAGGGGGGGCCAATGGTTTTGTAGGTGAACAAGGAACCCCCATCAACCGAACAATCCCTGGTCGCTTCGAAGTCGACACGGTGCTTGCTGAAAGCTAACGCTTTACTTCCGGCCTTTTTGTACCGCTGCATCCAGGTAGAAGTAGACATCAAAGGACGAAACTCAGGTCCGATCATCTTGGAAAATTAATCATCGAGCTGTCAATCGCCAATGAGCGGGCCGTGGTATAGCAAGAAAGGTCTTCGGCGCGGCCAGCCTCGATTCCAGACGGGCGGCAAGAGATATTTTGCGATCAGCAAATACACAGGAAAAGATCAAAAAACTTTCCGCGGTTCACAGTTGACAGAAAGAAATTTGGCAGGGTCACAGGAGTAAGGAGATGAAGCCTCAGGGCGTCGAGTCGGTTGGATCTCCTGTCAGAAAGTCGACATAGTACGGTTTGCCACGACCTTCACCTTGTAAGTGTTTTAAGGACACCACACGTTTGAGGCTTTGAACATCGGCACCAGAAGTTAGAGAGGAACCCGGTGGGTGTGACCAGAAAGCAGTTGGACTCGTGGAAGCGATCGTTTTAGGCCATAAAGTTGCATCGTACAAGCACCAAATCGGTTGGGGCCCCCCAGTGATTGAAGTTTCGAATAAGGTACTACTTAGGTACTAGCACACACGAGAGAAAGCTGTAAGTGTTCATACATGCCAAGGACCTACAAATCTCCTTCCAAAGTCGCGGAAGAAGCCTTTCCAGATCGTCAATTAGGACCGCGACGTTGAAAGCAATAGAAATACCGGCGAGGCTTCATCGTTACAGTCTGCTATTTCCAACCGCTGCACTCTGTTCACCACCAACGAGTACCCCTTGAACAGGGGTCAGAATCGAATACCGCGAAATGCAAAAGAACGTACCCTCCAATGACGTTCAGTACAATGTTCGAATTCAAACCGGTAAAGGGTGCACTCAGCGAGTATCGTATCACCGGCGAGCAAGGGGAAGTCCTTAGTGCTGGGAGATGTCGCGTTATAGTGACCGTTTGGTAGGATATATTCGGTATCGAACGTTGGCCGGATCTCCAACTTCAGGCTGCGGTCGTTAGCCCACTTTCCGAGTTTGGGCTTCTATAGTAATGTTAAACCGACGCGGTGCGTGCATGAGAACACGGACTTTGCCTGCTATCTCGTCTTGCTGACAATCAAGTACTGATATGTAGCGCATCGCCAGGAGTTGGTTGTTGAACTCGTCTTCGAAGAGATCATGTGGCCAGCCAGAGGTGAACCAATTCGGGCACACCAAAGAAAGCAAAGCTCTTCCGGGCCACCCGCGACAAAATTCCTGCGGGAGTTGAGCAAGGATTCGAGCAGACGGGGGTGTTTCTCACGGGCTGGCCTGATATCTCGCCGAGGACGACGAATCGATAGGCAAACTTTGTGTGATTGTCAGCTAGGGATGCGAAGGCGCCGCTTATACCAGGGGGCGGCTGGCTATAGTCTTCCCCGATCCTTGCGGCTCCAAGAGAACGCCGACCGTAACCCGAGATGATGTCTTTCAGCTCCAGCGGGGTTACGTTAGTGACGGGGCCCAAAGGACAAGTGGCTGCGGAGCTTAGAGGAGGCATCGCGGGATACGTTACGGTTTCAAGATCAAGTGTTATGAGAACTGAAGGTCAAACGCCGATCCAGGCTGTGCAGCCCAACAACTGTAAGCAAGCCTTATCAATGTGCTCTAGATAAGATAGTAGGGCTCGACGGATAAGATAGTACGGCTCGACGGCCTTTGTCGACTTGATCGAACGTTGCGACTCGTAGTCTCTGTTCTCTTCTTACCCTCGATTGTTTTTGAATCTGGCTATTTTCCCATGACGTAGCGATAAAACTCGATGACCAAAATACATGTGACTTGCACTAATGTCTTCCGTGCTGCGGACTGCGCGCTGCGTCTTTCCACAGTCTTGCCATGGTGTCAAGTAGGTGAATTTTCGCCACCGTTGCTTATTCGCATAACCTTTCTTTGCAGCGAATGAAGAAAAGCTTAAGCGGTCCGCAAAAGAGATCTTTCAGGAGCAGTTGAGACTAGTGGGCCACGATGCTGAGTT
This sequence comes from Mycena crocata, assembly GCA_029281795.1. Lineage (NCBI taxonomy): Eukaryota > Fungi > Basidiomycota > Agaricomycetes > Agaricales > Mycenaceae > Mycena > Mycena crocata. Next base: position 131,585 of record JARJCP010000075.1, read on the forward strand.
CGAACGGTTCAGAGTACGTCCTACAAACTATTCGGAGTCGTTGACGTGACTAAATTGCTTTCTTTCAGGACGTCATCCGCTTTATGGTCTGTGCTATTTTCAAGGTCGGGGCTCCGATATCTGCGCAATCGGCTGAGAGTTGGGGAATTTTTCAAGACGAAGTGAGAAAACACTACCAGATCAACGGACAATGAACTTCTTTTTTTTATAGTTGAAGCGAATGTTTTCATTGTTCGAGGACGAAAATGGTGTAGACGCCATGAAGTCTGCCGTACGCTTCGCAAAAAGTTGCGTTAAAGATCTGACAACGAGGAGAATGAGAGAAAGAAAGCCGGCGTTTAAAGTCGAGGTTATTTGGAATGTCAAGCTCCATTTTTTGTCCATTAACATACACACAGAATCGTGCCGAAATGAATGAGGAAATCAAGGCGAGATGGCAAAAGACGCCGGTCAAGATAAACGAGGTCTGTAAATACGCACAACTTGAGATGTAAGTAGTTCTTGATAAAGGTACCTCAGCCGTCAGGGAAAGTCGTCGCGCCCTCGGTGCACTCAAAAGCTGTCGCCAATCTAGCGATACCTCCTTGCCGCTCAGCAAGTTGCCAGAGCTATGGAAGCGTACTGCATTTTCTGGACGCCTGCACCCCCCCTCGCGGAGATCTGCTTCCAGAGGTGACCCGTGCCGGCATCGACTGCTCGGCATGGATATGCTCCCTGCATAAATGGCCTCGCCACAACCTCGTTCCTTTTCTGATCAACAGCTTCGGTAAACAGGAGGCTGGAAGGGTCGACTGGAGTCTGGTTAAAACTCTACTTGCGAAGTTGGACGAAATGGAGGACGAAGCAAACGTGGTTCACGCCTTTTAGCTTGCTGTAACGTTTTTGATTCTTGTAGCGACCGATCACAATGAATGTCAAGTAGGAAAATACGAACGTTTCATGTTGAAAATTGAGACCTGCGGCATGCAACTCGTGTATGATGAGACACCCAGTGTAAGTAACTATTGGGTGCATGGTAATGATAGATCAGGGTGGAGAAGGATAGATAGTAGGCCCTGCCGCGCAAGCGGGCTACTTTAGTTATTCTTAATGAGCAAGGACCCGCTCCCGAGTCGAACAGGATCCATGTACGCATCACTCCAGCAATGCATACACATTTGATGGGGATGCATCTTCGAGCCATAAGGTCTGATTTACTTGTACTTATGCGTAAGCCACCTTCAATTGTGGATTTATCTACTTTTCGTTGAATGTTTGATGGGATCTTCTGGATTGAATTTAAATCGTTATTCAACAGGACTCTTCCCGGAGACCGTCCATATATTGCTACTAGCTCCGCTCCTGTGGTTTATTATAAATTCCTGCATACAAGACAAAGCCAAAAAGGCGAGGTGTGACTCCTATTCGGACAGGGGGAGTCGAACCCCTTTGCTTGACAACATTTGCTTTCAATAAACATTCCCAACATGTAGCATGCACGATGTCCGATGAATTTACCCTGAATAAACGTGCGAATCCGCGGTACTGAACTCATCGTAGGGATATGGCGGCAATGTTCATGGTTGGTGGAATGCAGTGTTGAATGCGCTGGTACGTGATATGGTGCAAGACAGGGAATACAAATCCGTGTGGCCATGTAAATGGGAGCCAGAAAAATAAAGCAAGTATCAGTCTCCTACGACCTGATCCCGAGTCGAACGGGGGCTCTGCATCCCCTGGATATGCTGACTTCTGTCATGGGATCTTTAAAGGCAGGTCTGTCCACACACCATCAGGTCTGGGTGTCCTTTGATGTGAGTTTCGTATATCGGAGCAGACGGGAGGAGGTTGCAGGTGTATCAAAAATCAATGGTAGGTCTTTCAACCATCGGGGGGATGTCTGTCCTCAGTGGGTGAATATTCCACACGGTGCACACCACCTTCGGGCAGCATTTCTCGTGCCAGATTGCCTCTCGTACACCTATGCAGCTTGGAGAGTCGACATATCGACCACGTACTGTGACAATGGGACAGGCGGTAGGGGATGCCTGTTTTTCGGCGTACTTACTTCTAGCAGCCTCTGTCACTTGCGGTTGAATTTACCCATTACAGTAATTTTGATTCGCTTTGATCAAGGATCGTAATTTCAGTATGAGATGGGAACCAAAAAAGTAGCAGATGGGAAACAAAAACGCCAACGCAGTTCGTCTATGCGGAGGCAAGGAGTCGAACCTCGGTTGATGTGCACCTCCAGTGGAATGAAGCTCCCGCCTTGGGTTACACCCCACGTCTCCTGTAATTTCTATGGTTAAGACGCGTCAGGTGTGCCTGCTTTCGAGGTGGGAGATGCCAGGCAGCCAAAGCGACTGAATTATAGGCACACGCCAAATCGTGAGTTGCAAGAGGCAGATCCAGACGGCGGGAAGTGCCTGGATTTGTTCCGCCGGAACGACCATTCATGCACGACGAGCTTCGAAAGCAAAGGGGAAAAACTGTCAACTCCAATCACATGGATACTGGGAGTCGAACCCATTAGAAGTTGGCTGCAAGCTGCCATTGATACTCATTCGGAATAGCAGTGCCACACAGCGCGTAACAAGTACCCGTTCTTGGTTTTGTGCACTTCCTCGTAGGGTGCAGCATCATGGGTATCAGTACTATCAGTACTATCAACACAGGTTGAACAGCTGAAAGGATAATAGTGCATTCAAGGACAACCAGAATTTCGAGTACTTTACTTACTTCTTGTTTCCTTGCTTAGTACCATCTATTTCAAGTCGCTCGTCCCAGCTTTTGAGCACTTATGGGTGGGTGAGCTTGGACATTGACGGCAGTTCAAAGCTGAACATCATTATTGTCGGTGGTCATAAACTGAAATTGATGTTATCCTCACGGTGAAAAAATACCCGCTTAGAGGACAAGGCACCTACCACTGAATCAAAAATACTCCTGAATCCGACCCACATAGGATATCGGGCCTTGGAGGCAGTATCCACAGAATACTTCCTCAACCAAAGACACAAAGCGTGAGAAAGCAAGCGCATCTGATGTATGACGTCACGCATCTCTGTTTTCTCCTCCCACCACTCGTTTTGAATCTCCTCCCCTTCCTGCCGCCCCGCCCCCTTGCCCTCTTTCCCCCTCGTCGTCCACTTCCTCGAGCGTAACCATGGGCGTCTTCTGGTTCTGGTGACGCGGGGAGGCGGAGAGATTCTGCAGTGAGAAGGACCACGCGAGCGAGGAGCGCTTCCAAGTGCGCTCCGTCGCTGTGTCACGCGAACACAGGCGCCAGCTCGAAGCCCAAATCTACGCCGTGTTCTGGCTGGTGGACAAACGGCAAATGCAAAGTGCATTCGCTCCGCCTCCTGACTTGACTCGTCGCGCAAATGCACCTGGTACACAATATATTCCGTGCCCCATCTCCTCCGCATCTCGTTATGGGATCAGCCCACTCGTCCCCGACGCACTGTCTTTTCGCCCTGCACGATGCACAACCTCGAGGGTAAGGGGGAGGATATGGGAAAGAGCCGCCTCAGGGCGGGAGGATACTGCGAAGCGAAACAGATTGACGTCGCCCCTCGCTTTCACCAATTCCCTTCCTGTCCATGCTTGAGCACTCACTATCCGCGCAGGTAGTCTCGCTACGTGCGCGGCCATCGCCTGGATTCCACATCTCCTCGACTTCCTCTCAATCCTGGTGCGCTCACTCTCCTACTTGCACCCCGGCCTCACATTCACTCAAAGCCGCTTTTGGGCGATCGACACTTACTCAAAGATGGCGTCCTCGGTCGGAGGTGTAGGCGCGTCATGTACCAGCCTTTCCTTCGCCCTTCCTTACCTATGCTTCCTTGCACTGCTTTCCAGTCTCATCGTTTCCGCACCGTCTTTTTTGGTCGTAACCATTCCGCATTCCGTCCTGGCTGTGGCTGCAGCGGGCGTGTACTGTACTCGCAGCCCGGACAGTGTCTCTCTGCAGTCCCCTCCTGAGTGCACCGCCGGGCGTATGTAAACGGGTGGATAAAATGAATAGGACCGCCGATGAAAGTTCGCCGTTCCAGCACTCATTGTCTCGCTTGTAACCACCGAACGCCGCAGCTCGCTTTCCGCCTACATAACTCTCCCTAACTCGATTGACTCGTCGTCTCCATCCGTACGACTCCGCTGCCCTCTCTCGCTCGTTCTGCTCTGCCTGCTCTGCGCTTCTCCGTCGTGTGATTAGATTCTCTTCGTGCCCGTGCCGACCGATTATCCCAGCTCAGCGGCGGACCGGACTCTCCCACCTGGTCTCAGCGCAATTAATTCAATTCTCCTCGCTTGCTCCTACATCGTTTCCTTCCCGGCTCTCCCGTTCGCGGTCGCTCAGATGTATGTATTTCACGCGCAGAACACGCGTCGCAACGTTCCAACAAACACCCTCATCTCAGGTCTTTCTGACAACATTTTGGAGCGGACCATAATCCCGTCTCCCTGGATCCTCCCGGCGGGGCGCCTCGTACCGCCGAGACCTGCCTGTGCGGATGCCCGGCACTCGTCGCTTGGGCTCGTGCCGCGCTCATGTGTTATGTCGTTCGTCAACTGCCGGCGATTATCGCGCAGCGTCTCATTCTCATTACCGATCTATAAATTCCTCGTTCGCCGGGTTGACCCATATCCAGTACGCCCCGTTCCGGCCCATGCGCATCTGAACAAAGAACTGTGTCTCCCTCTTTTCATTTCCTCCGCTTCTCTCCCTTCTTGGCTACTCTGTTTCGCTTTCTTGGTTGCTCTCGTCCGTTTCAACTCGCTGCCCGCTTCGAGTCTGGCGCGCCACTCGACTGCGTCGACGCAAGATCCGCGCACGCTGCCATCGAAGCCTACAAGTCCAGTGTGGCCGAATCCTGCCCGAGGTAACTTTGCATCTAGTGAGCGGTGAGCAGCGGTTTTCCAACGCGTCTACGTTTAAGCTCAAATTTCCCAGACATATTTCACAGAAATTCGCCAGGGAGACTTCAGAGACCGAGGTAATTTGGAGCGCTGCTCTTGTACTGTATCCTCCTTGCTGCACAAACTTAACATCCTCAGGTTCTGTTGGTCGATTCATCGGATGTCGTGCACAGCGCACCCCTGCTACCTGTTACAAATGGAAGGGGGAAATTCTCGCAGGTGAACGGGGTTCGACTCCCCGCTTCCCAATATTCCGTAACGGCGAGTTGGCCTTTTTATCAGCAGATTTTCATAGCTTGATTGGTGACAAGGCGTACCTGCGCTACGCTCCGGCAATGGGATGGAGGAGAAAGAAATTCAGTGAAGGTGGAATAGCTACAATAAAATGTGGGATGAGTTTCAGCGGAAGAAATAAATCACAGAAGTGATCATCTGGAACTCCTCAGTAATAGAGAAAAGTCGTTCAGCCAGGCGGAGAACTTGGGGGCCGGTCATCATGCAAGGGATTGCTTCTTAGCAGTGCGGACCACAAAAAAGATAACTTAGGCACAGGACCTGAGAGCGCCGAGATAAGCGCATAGTCACAGAACACCGAGAAGCAGCGGCCTTCCCGGCAAGCAAACCAGCCTTCAGATGTGTCCACAACGCAGGGAGTTTTGCTTTTGTTTCAACATTTGGATCATTGAGTCAAGCGATTGATGTTGCGGTGTGATTGACAGCGTAGAATTCAAAAGAGGCACGAGATTTCAGCAGGCATAGGAGGCTGGACAGGGAGGGATCAAATGAGAACAGCTGAAATGATGCTCGTTCGCTGCCTGCTTTTATTCATGACGGAAGCGCCAAGGCCCGCAGTTTAACAGCTTGAGTCCACTGCGGCGTGCTGCGGTACAGTTGAACAGCGAAGCACGAGGCACGGCTATCCGCCCAAGCCATCCAAGAATGGTTGAAATAGCTGTCCAGGTGCACAGTTTTTTTGCCGCCACGCAGTTAAAAAGATAAGCGTCGACACCACGTATGCGCTACGTGTACGTCGTATGAGGGTCATTTCTCCGAGCGGAGTCAGTTGACGCGGAATGAAAAGCAACAGAACAGAGAGAAGCAAATGGGGATGCACAGCTGTTCACGTTCACAGCTTCAAGTAAATCAGCGTCAACAAACGAGCCAGTAAAGATTAAGAGAACGGATAATCCCCCAAAATAATACTACTCCCCCTGTCCGAACGTAACCCGTGTTTCCTCTTCGTATTGACAGTATCCTAATCATTCTCCCACCTGTGCCTCCGTGTACGTTGGTCAATTCATCGGATGTTGTGCAGGGTGCACCCCTGCTACCTGTTACAAATGGAAGAGGGAAATTCTCGCAGGTGAACGGAGTTCGACTCCCCGCGTCCGAATGACGAAATTGGGCGGCAACCTATTTATTTATTTTTCCGGTAATGGAGTCCACAGCTGGTTTCATAATTCCCGAGGTAGGTGACCGTAGGTCGTGTTGATAGGTGACCGTAGGTCGTGTTGATAATTCCCCGGCTCGGTCGTGGGTCAGTGCGTCGTGAATTCATTACACCAACAGTGTTCTGATTGAGTGCACTAGATTGAGTGAACAGAACGAGCGAGTGTGGGGCACTGTTCGAATTTCTTGTGGCTCTATGTTGCCCCTGTTCTGCCGTCCCAAGAGGTTCCACTATTTGGAGTCCCACGATAAGAGTCAACATTTGACCGTACCTCAATTGTGTGGCCTACTCCCGTGTATTGACGCCGCATTCAAGAAGAAACAGACCTCATGGCCTGTGGACGCATCTGCCCTCAATTCGCAGGCATCCTCACAGGCTTGCAATGCAGAATTCCCGCCGTTCGATTCGGAATCAGGTCATATCCAAAAGGACTCGAATTTTTTTCTTTCTCCCTTTCTGCGCAGTATGAAGATGGCCAGAAGCAACCGCAATTTCATTCTATTCCTCAGTTCGTTGTCTTTTCCGGATTTCAACCGTGAGCACTCTACCGAATGTTCAAAGCACTCCATTGATTTGTTGTACAATGGGACATGTTTATCCTACGTTCGGGTAAAATCAGACCTGGTGGCGTGCGGACGCGACTGCTCTATGTAAGGCCAAAGCGGGAACGTTGCAAGGTAGTTAGCCCGTTCGACTCGGGATCAGGTCATGACGGGGTCACTGGTTATTTGCCTTTTTGATGTCTTCGTCGATTTCGGTGGCTTTTCGGAACAGACGAAGATTCACCATCTGTTATTTGTTCCAACGTACGGTGGGCAAGTATTTTCTATGCACCCTATAATCCAGTGTTCGCACCACGTTTCAAGCGTTGAGATGCGATGTTTGAGTTGGCCAAAATGCTCCTCGCAAACGCTGATCGATCAAGATGATTCTACGACCAGCTCGTTCCAAGCAACCAGCGGATGGGTCCACTTTGACGGACGCGACGCGAAAATTCAGGTCCACGTGCCCGTGTTTGATGCCAACAACCGTCGCAGACCAACTCGGGCAAACATTTCCTCTTTCTTTCCGCTCTCATCACAACAAGCGCGATTGCTAGCGGCCGATTTTCTCTGCATCTGGCCGCGAGGGCAGCCACTCGTCCGCGGCAAACCCCTCGAGGAGAATGCAATGTGAGGCAGATTGAGATGCGTCATCTTTGATTCGCTTCCAACAACTTACTTACCTCTGGCAGTTCATTCAAAGCTGCTTGGCGACTGACATTCACCCGTTCAAAATATGCTGTAGGATTCAAAGTCTGTCTCTGAAGCTTTTTGTCGTTCTATTCGCATTTTTCACTCTCGAAGGATGGCTTTGCGTCGCGATTGACCCCATATTCCGTCCTCGATGTGGCTACGGCGGGTTGGTACTACATAGCAGGTTCGATAGAAACGCCGACGAAGGTTTATGGTCTTCGGATTCGCTGATTATCTCACGTACAGCCACCAATTGCCACCGGTCGACTCTCCTAGCTCGCTCGATGCGACGTGCCCGTCCTTGATATTCACAAGACTCTTCTGCCGTCCGGGCCTCCTGCTCGGCGCTTCCACTGGCGCTTTCTCATGGTATCGGATTCTCTTTGTGCGCTCGCCAACCGATTCTCCCAGCTCGGTTGCGGACGGACTCTCCCACCTCGCTCCTTACATTCTCAGCTCCATCGATTCTCCTCGCTTGCTCTGTGCCTCATTGCCTTTCCGGCCCTCCCGTTCGTTGGAGGCGCTCGGGGATTGAACTCAACGCGGGGGATACGCAGCGTAATGTTCCAATCCAACAAACACCCTCATCTCAACTTTTCTGATCGCATTTTGGAGCGGACTTTATGCAGTCCTGCCCTCCGCGGCCCTTCCCCGCCATCTGTGCGGGGTGCCGTGTATTCGTGGCCTGGGCTCCTACCGTGCCCGGGTCTTCTCTCCTTAGTGGCTCAGTGTGTATTGCCCCCTTATGCATTTGCTCGCCGATCATCCTCGCGCAGCCTCGCACTCTCATCGCGAATCTATGAAATTCCCCGTTCGCCGCGTTTACAGATACACATACAGTACGCCCCTCTCGGCCCATGCGCAACTTAACAAAGAATTTTCTTGCTAACAGTCCGTTTTCCTCTTCCCTCCTGCACCATTTCACTCGTCATTCTGATTCCCGCCGTTAATTTCACAGGTGCTTATTCCACACTCCAGGTTGTGAGCCCATCCCCCCTTAGTCCGCCCGTTCCACTCCTTTATTCCCAATTCCCACTTCTCTCATTCATCTCCACTGTAATAATGTAATAAATCAACGGTAACTTGATCACATCCCTGTTCCCAACTGTGACTACTCGAACTGAAATCCCATACCAGTCTGTTGGTACCTTCCACAAGCGTTGGACTTCAATTTCGCTCGTCCAGCATCGCGGTCTTGTCCCTCGTCAATCAATGTACTGCCCCATTCACTCTCTCGCAGGAATTAATCCTTCGAGTGTTGGCGCAAGACCCCATCCTGCACGTACTGCGGGCATCATCGAAGCTCGGCACTCGGCGCCCAGGCGAGTCCAATTAAAATTCGTCTGCTTTGGTACGCACTGAAACTGTAATTTAGAGCGGACGTTACGCACGGTGCATTGCTGCAGTCAAACATAGACCATTCTGTAGACACATATCAGCAGCTAATGGGGTTCGACTCCCCGCATCCGCCTATTGGGTCCTGCAGCAACATTTTTTGTTATCTCTGGTTGTGGATTTTGTCGAGGAGGCTTGAGCGGCGTATTAGAGGCAAACAGCGTCCTTCTTGAACGATCTATACCTTCCTCCGCTTGCCCTTCAACTCCGTGCGCAGGCTCTTCAACGTTTGAACCCCCACCCACGCCTCGCATCCATCTAGATATCAATGTGTACACCCAGCCAATCAGTGTACCGCGGAAGGTGTATCTCGGCTTGGATGAGCACGCATCATGTTGCATCGTTTGTATGCTTGTACAATTCCTGGCTTAATACTGCTCCGAGTTCTAGCTTCACCACTCCCACGACGAGGTCCTGCGTCGCGATCAACCCACGTTTCGACCTGACGGCGGCTGCGGCGGGCGTGGACTACCACGCACTACGGGTTGCCTTTCTCTCTCTGCAGTCCTCCCCCGCGTGCAGCGCAGAGCCTATGTCTACGGGTGTCTACGGGTGGATCGGGTCAATGGTATCGACGAAAGTGCGTCTTTCTTAGCTCGCTGTTTACTGATTTTCGGGGTTCCAGCCGCTGTTTCTGGCAGCTCGCTTCTATCTCAACTCTTCAACCCTGCTCGATGTGCCGGCCCCGTCTCTACCGTCCGCAGTCGACACCGGGATCGCATTCAGGAAACGCGGCGTACGTTCTGCCCCCACAGGCGCAGTCTATTTTTTCTGATTCCATTTTGCAGCAGAAGTTTGGCCTTTCTTAGAAGGCTGCAATCCAGGGCGCGGAGTCATCAGGGCAGCCTATTTGGTTTCAAGGAAGAGCGCGCCGCAGGTCCTCGTGTCCTCGATGCCGTGCGCCGCTCTTAGGTCGTCGTTCGGTCTGCTCTTTTGTCATCGCCGGGTCACGGTCGTACCATCATTGACAGGCGCGGGTATTCTCATCCTGCACCATCTCATTAACGTTCTCGTCGCCCAGCCTCCTCCCAAAAACCAATTCCCACTCGTTCTTCCTTCCCCTGCATTATATCCCTTTCTATCTCTGCTTCGTTATTCCATTTCCATCCTCGTTCCTACCCTCTCGTTCCTAATTCTTCATTCCGACCAGTCCAACCGTTCTTCCCTTTATTTGTACTACCTCCTTTATTTGCCCGCGCGCCTTTGTCTCCGGTTATACATCCTCAACCTAACACTTCCCTGTTTCAGGTACTCAATATATTCGATTTCGCAACCGAACATCTCTCAAGCAAGTACTTACTTATTTGCCTACCGAGGTATATCAGGCTCCCCTCTTCCAATGGAATCAGACCTGTTGGCGTCTGGACGCACCTGCATTAACTTTGAGCGCAGCCGCGAGATTGTTGCAGAACACCCGTTCGACTCGGGATCAGGTCTTGTGACGGTGAGTGAAGATGTTTTTTCCAACTTCTATCACCGCAAATTTTGAAGAGCGTCCTACAACAGTGGTTCACACCTCGTCTTTCACTCATTTGCACAAGAAATGCCTCCGCTACGCTCCGGAAAGCAACGTACGTTGGCCATCTGCGGCACAGTTTTCTGGAGTCAGGTTCTCTCAACGATGCGACGCCTTACGAGCTACAACTGCTGTTCAACTCAACAGCTTTTTACTGCCTAAAGCAGAAGCCAAGAGAAATTGCAGCTGTTGACGAGAATAAAATGCCAAAGAAAGATGTTTGGTCTGTCCTTGGCATGGTCTTGGCTCAATTTTGGGTGAATCAAAAGTGATGAACAGTAAACACAAGCCCGATATCTCATTAAGAATACGAAGTATCCTGCGTGCGCTTTGAGCAGGTATGTGCTCCCACCTACTGTACGTACACTTCTGCGTTTTGGGCAGCGGGAACATTAGTTTACGACACTGAAGGTGTGTTTTTAGTGCGTTTCGGGCAGCGGGGACATTTTCCGATCCTAATTAAGAGTTTCGAACCTATCTTCAACTTCGTTGGTTCTGAAATTCAGCATTCATGACAAGCCTTCAGGTTCCGGAGTGCCGCCCCGTGCTGCACTGTACAGGCTCTCGAATGTTTGTCCAAGACGAATGAGTTCCTACTCAGAGTTCGAAATTTCAGCGCAAGTCCGCAAGCATGGAAGTACAAGAAGATGCATTCAAACGTACAGTAGGAAGGCCAACTGAAGCACCCGCCAGAACACGGAATACCAGTCATTAGAACGACACGTGCAGGTCCACTTCAACTTCCCGTTCAACTGTTACTCTCAGCATCTGCTTGACGCGATATTTCGATTCCTCTTGTCACCTCTGACCTTCATTGCAGGACATCTGATTGCATTCGCAGCAAGTATTTCCGAATGTCCGTGCGCTCCGGTCTGAAATATCCATGCGGCGTAACACTTCGCTGTGTAGTGTCATCATCTGCATCAGCCTTTTGACATTTTGTTTGCCGGCTTGTTGGGCTTGTTTGGGCTTGTCAGCTTGGCAGGAAGCTCACAACCTCATGAGGCCCAAAAATCACCTACCAAAAAGTTGAGATGGTAGCCATGGTGCCAGGAACCAGCGAGAAGGTGAATTATAATCAATTCTTTGTGGGTTTTCTGTCGGCATGCTGGCTCTGGGCACAAATCAATCCCGATTATTTGCCCTTTTCGGGAGTCGAACGAGCAAGGTTGTGGATTTTCGGACTCAGGTTGTCGGGTTGCGCGCCCGGGAGCTTGTTTGAGCTTGTTCGGGGTTGTTTGGGCTTGTTCAAGCTCACAACCTAATTGTCAAAAGTCTGATGTGGCGTGGCACACACTGGATGTGTAAAATCTGAAGGGGACGTCGTGCAGGGTGCACTTCTGACCTCAATACTAAAGAGCGAACGAGGTGCATCAGCAGGTCGGCGGGGTTCGACTCCCCACGTCCCCCCCGGCACAGGAACATGCGGTTTTCTTTTCCTTTCTAGCCGCCGCAGCATGCTGAATTGTTAGCTTCCCATCGTTTGACATTCAATATTGTCCTGGTTGGTATCGCCTTTCTTTTTTATTCCTTCTAGCGTTCACAGGATGGTAGTCCCGTTCGACAATGCGTAAACTAGTGTTTGGAATACGACACGACCCTGTTGCTCTGGTGAAATTTCGCATCCTACGCGACAATCAACTTCACTCAGATGCTACCACGCCTCCACAAAGCTGAGTCAAATATTACCCTCGCTTGAATGTAGCACGCCCTGAATGTGTGTTTTGAAGCGGAGGTTGTGCTTGGTGCACTGCTGCAGTCAATAGCAAATTCTATGCGAAATTTAAATCAGCAGCTGGTAGGGGTTCGATTCCCCACGTCCGCCTCTCCGGCTGCTAGACACTTTTTTTTTGTTATTCCTGGTTCCAGCCTTCGTCGCATGAGCATCGGATTGCACAAAGGCTTGACTTTTACAGTCTATATGACACAAACCATCATTCATGCGACACAACACTCCAATGAAGTCAAATACTTCCTTCAAGTCCGTCTGCTGGTAGTTTTAAGCGGTTCCAGCTGGCTTGGCAAGTCTCTTTTAACTTACACGGCACTGAATGTCTAACTCAAGCGGACCTCGTGCAAGGCGCGCCACGGGAGCCAGTCGGTTAGGCACTTGGAATGCGCTGCAGGGGTTGGACTCCCTGTTTCCGCTTTGAAATCGCTTATTTGAAGGATTTTGGTTTTGGTTTTTTTGGTTTGGCCTCACCGGGATAATTGGGGTGGAGCCCCGAGAAGCAGATTTTTTAATTTTCATTCGAGACCAGTGCAAAGTTAATAATTTGCATCATCCACGACCATTCGGCACGATATTTCGCATCTAGCTGCCGCAATCAGAGTTCAGTTGAGTACTAGTCAAATATCACTGGTTTGGCTCGCACTGAATCTGTACTTTTGGAGCGGAGGTCGTGCACGGTGCACCGTTGCAAACCATCGGAAAGAATTGCAGATCCTGCACATCAGCAACTTGTGGGGTTCGACTCCCCGCGTCCGCCTAGGGAAAATAATAGCATTTCCTTCTTCTTTTGTTCCCTCTGGCCTCCGTTACTATGGGAAGGGGGCTGGCAAGTATTTTCAAAGAAAGAACATGCACTGGGCATGGGTAAGTACAGCTGACCTGTTTAGCAAGCGGGCAAAAAAAATTAACGCATGCAATTAACTCGGCGGCCCACAATGGAATGCAAGCCGACATATAAAATACACGGCTGTAGACGTTCGCGTTCAATATCAAGTCCACTAAATTTGGGTGGTGGTTGAAAACGGGTTACGGATTTGCGACCCGGCGAAACCCGAGATGTGGTTGTGTATATGTTTTGATGACATCACTCAGGCAGGACGACTAGAAGAACTTTCCTCCTTCTTCCTGCCGCCGGCGCCTCTTTGCCCTCCTTCCCCGTCGCCATCCACTTCCCTCGAGCATACTCATGAGCACCTTCTGGGACTCATCGGTGCAGCAGTCCCGAGTGGGAGACGGAGATCCTGAGAAGGACCACGCTATTCTTTCGACTCACACCCTTCGAAGTGCACATCGGCATTAGAAACGCCGGTCCCGGCGATGCATTAATTGGCGGACAAACGGCAATGCTCCCGTGGTAAACTCAAGGTGCGCAATTGCATGCGCTCGGCCGCCTGACTTGACCCGTCGCGTAACGCATTCGGTACAAAATCCGCCCCATGCTCGCTAGCGTATGTGCGCTTGCACTTGGCGAAGAGACTCGCTCGAACGGTGTGTGTTACAGTCTCCGTGTTCTGGACTTACGGATTTCGCCAACTGCCTTAGCTTGCCGCCGAACTTCTTTCCTACCTACATTTGGTTGTGCCTCGCCCAGGCCGGCCCTCAACTCGTTTTGTGGATCCTTCGCACCACACTGGTTCCCACCAAATTGGATGGGGCGCCTCAACTCACTCTCCCGCATTCCTGTAATCATTCCGCCTTCACCCCATCTCACCGACAGCTTCTCTGCTACGTATCGTTCCACGCATTCCTCATCTCACGGCCCGAAGCCTCCATCCTTTAATTCTTTTCTGTCGTCCGTTCTCCGCCCACCGTCAATGCTTCAATTCAATTCAAGTTTTCAGATCACGAATCTAGCTTGAATCATCTTCGCTTCTGCACATCAAGTCCTCCGGTAACTTCAACTTCGCAACGCGCGCAAACTCACGACTTTCATCCATACTCCCTCATTTCTTTAAGCATGTCTCTACCCCGGCCGGACCTCGACTCGTTTCTCTGACGTCTAAGACTGTTCACACTAGACTCAAATCGACTTACGACGTCGGATGAAACCTTGATTCTCTCGACCTCCTCTATGCTGCTTGGCCCTAGCGAAAGCCATTCTCCGCCCCACAGTCGATATTCTTCGCCTCAAGTCAAGTCATGGCTGTGGACCCTCAAACCTAGCTCGAACCGTTTCCGTTTACCTGCATCAACTAGTCGGATAACTTCAACGCAACTCGGGCAAACCCACCGCATGCCTGGATCGAATTTCATGCCTACATATACTTTATCTTTTCGTTCCCCGCCGCCGATTCCCGGGCCGGACCTCAACTCGTTTGTCGGGTTCCTTCGCTCGACGTCTAGGGCTCTTTCCATCAAGTGTACTCAGATCGAGTTGCGACGCCGGTCCTTCTCTGTGTTTTTCTTCTGCCCCACAATCAACATTCTTGGTCTCAACTCCGGCCTGCATTGCGATTCTCTGACTCGAATCATTTTCGTTTCCGCACAACAGGTCTTCCGATGACGTCGGCGGAGCTCGCGCCAACCCACGACATGCTTGGCTCGATTTTTAGGCACTCCCTCATTTCGTCAAGTACGCCTAATCTCTGTGGACCTCAGTTCGTTTTTCTGGATTCTTCGCATCCCAGTCTCTTCGCATCCCAGTTGTCTCCACCCAAGTTACTCTCGCGGATCGTGTTGCGGGCTGCGGTGGCTGGACTCCCTTTCCCTCATTCTTCGGCACAAATCATCTCTCAATCATTTCCGCACTGTGCTGCACGCATTCATCCGTCGTCTCGCGTCTCAGCAATAACGATCTCCCGCTGAGCTGAGTCTAACACGGGATGTCTGCAAACACACACAAGATGTATCCAGAACCGTTTCGCAATTCTGAGACTGCCACCTCGTACCATCGGTACGTACTCCCCCGAGATGAATTGCATCCGTCTCGACCCCGCCAAACCCAACTAACTGGCGCGAGCCTCCCGCTGGTGTCTCAGCGACGACGAATTTGAGGGCGGCGGCACAGGCGTCAGTCAGCGAGAGTGTGAAGGTGCACCGTTTGCGGAGGGTTTTCACTTGGGCCCGGTCGAGGATGATTATGGTTTGTTCCCGCCAACTCGATCGTCATTGGGAATACTTACATGGTTGGTCAGTACTTTAAGCATCATATTTTTATTTAAGCATCATATTTTTCCACGGTTTCTAACCGGCAGGGGCGATTCTGCACCATGAGATAAACAATCGACTGTTTCCCCAAAGCCAGGAAGCTCAATCCCGAAGCGGCCATGGGTGCGACTGCGTTCGGATATCACGGACGGGGGTACGTTGCGTCTTTTCCAACTGGAACGCTGCATTAATTGAATTCATTCAAGCCTTGAGCGTACACGGGGAATCTGCCCCGGCCGCCACCGGCCACAGCGCTGCATTCGCTACCAGGCCTCGGCACAGATGAGTCAATTCTTCCCTTTGTTTTGTGTAATTTGAAGCAGACGTTGTGCACGGTGCACGACTTCAAATTAGGAGCCTAGCATATCAGAAGCTAGCTTCATTGCGTGCTGATTTTATTAGTTTCGCTACAACGACATTTGGACGTAGACTGCGGCAACCCAGCACCCAAGCACTTATCATGAGAGCCGGGAAACCTCTTTTCGCTGAGCGTTGCAGAGCCAGGGTTGGGAAGTACGGTTTAATAAGACTGTGTTAAAGTGACTAACGGCAGAGTAAGTGTGGGGAGAATTTCAAGGCATCAGTTACTACCGTGCTGATTCTTTGAACGTTGCAAGGCCGGTAGTTCCTGTCGTTTGTTCACCTGTTCCTCTCGGTTGAAATTTAATTGGGACAGGGTATCTGTTTTCAAGCGGATGTTGTGTATGGTGCGCCGCTGCAGTCAATTCATGAAAGCTGCCTGCTGGGACACCATCAGAAATTGATATGGGTTCGACTGCCGTGTCCGCCTTCAGCAAGTTGTGTGCTTTTCTTGTTCTCTTCTGACCTTTCTTGTAGGATGATGATTCATGCTCACAGTAAGCACGATTTGGTTTGACAATCCATGTGAGCCGAAACTATTATCCATGCGACGCAATACTTCAAATCCCACTCCTACGGTTTGTCTTGCCAAATCAAATATTCCTTGGTTTGCAGCACTGGATGTATAGTTTTGGGTACATCGCTGCACCACTGCGTTTGATTGTAATGTTCAAACCAAATCAGCAGCTAGGTCTACTCCTCATGGCCGCCGGGAAAGGCCGTAAAGTCTTTGTTATTCCCGCAGATGATCGCAACGACGCCAGTCCAGAAATTTGAGCTGGAGAAGTCATATTAATGGCGAGGTAGATCTTTCCTTGGCCTTGAGCCTCATTGAGTACCTGCTGATGCACAGCAGTGGATTCCCGTATATCAGAATGTTGGCGAGGTCTTCAACTATAATGTAAGTCCTGGCTGCGCACGGTGCCGGTTCGCACTTATATAAAGCTTTCACGAAGATTCAGCGGAGCTTGCCCGTTCGACTCGGGCCCGGGCCGTCAAGCGATATTGAACCCGTTTTTGCCCTGCAATGACATTCTGTCGTTTTCAACTCCACAAAGCCTGGCAGAAACCGTAAGTTTGATATCCCGGTTGTCGACAACCCAAAGACACTCTGGAATGTTTGTTCGGCGAATATATGCACAGGTTTTCATGGCCGGAATTACGCATGTGGCGTAAGTACGGGGTGTGTGATTCGCTTCTTGTTTTCCTGCGGCGTCTTGTGGATGTCAATCACTCCTTGTCCAGAACCTCCACGACGCAGCAAATACCGGAACCACACTGAGGAGGACACCATGCCACATTCACCTTTCCACTCCATATTCCATACAAACACCGTGCCTTCGGATACCGAGTGCGAAGAGATTCGAGCGTTCATTGCAGAACCTCAGAGACAGGCTGCAGCTCTCACTGTGGAGATTACCCAGGTCCAACGTACCCTCGATGATCTCATGCAGAAGATGGATGCACTAACTTCCTTTATTGACCCACACCTTGCTCTGTGTTCGCCGGCTCGCAGGCTGTCTGACGATATTGTTCGCGGTATCCTTATTGCATGCCTTCCAACCACCCACAATGCAGTTGTGAGCCCGGCCGCTGCTCCGCTTCTCCTTTGTCACATATGTAGCAGTTGGAGGGCCCTTGCCCTGTCGACTCCGCAGCTATGGGCCACCTTGCACATCGTCGTACCAAGCGTCGACAGTTTGAAGCCTCTCGCGGATGTGGCCACAACGTGGCTATCCCGTTCAGGGGCCCTTCCTCTGTCCATTTCTGTGGTGGCGAATGCATCATTCATGTATGAGCCGGGGGCCGCGAATGCAAACATGACATCCTTCCTGGCGTCGCTTTGCCCTTTTGCCTCGCGATGGAAAAACATCCGCGTGGTTCCCCCTAACGTGGCCAGTTTTGAACGGCTTGCTGATATCGTCGCCGAAGATGTTCCTCTGTTGGAAACGATTAGCTTCCACCCCGGTTGCCCCACAGATCCACATGTGTCGGCTCCATGGGAGTCCCTTTCTCTCTTAACTGCACCCAGCATCCGGAACCTTTCAATCAGTGGCGGATCGACTCTGATAGGCCTTCCCATTGCATATGCAAGCCTCACAGAACTCACTATAGGCCGTCCAGATCACCCGTGGGGAATATCTACAAGTCATGACGCCGTGGCGCTATCGCGACAATGTTCAGCACTGGAGAGATGCAAACTCTTCCTCAAGGGTCCGCACGTCGTTGCAGAAGATGTTATGGTTGCACCTGTGCATCTGCCCCATCTTTCGTATCTTGCTCTTGAAGATGGTACTTGGACTAACACCATCCATGATCTATTTGTATTGATTCTCTTCCCGAATCTACGGTCTTTATCATACCGAAGCTCCAGGTCTTACAGGACCCCACTGCCTTCAATGTTCGTGCAATCTCTCGAGCGCCTACAAATCGATACCGATGTGCCCAGCAGCGACCTCCTTCAGTTTCTTCAACTCCTTCCCGTTCTTCGGGAACTACACATCATTGGAGAGCCAGTGGTAGTCGTTGATGATGAGGTGACTCCAAATTATGGTGATGCGGCATTTCTGTCCCATTTTATACCAGGTGTCCTATGCCCCAATCTATCCATCCTGAAATTGGACAATTTCTACAGCGTTTCAGATGAGGGACTTGTCGACCTTATTCGAGCAAGAGCAAGTCCCCATCTTGAATCTGTAGCTCGTCTCTCACGGTTCACGGCGTCCCTTAACCGAAACCCCACATTGGATGTCTTTTCTACCGTACAGCCGCTGATTGACGCCGGTTTGCAGTTAACACTCGAATATACTCCGTATTGGGTTCCTGCTCATTCTCCATGGGATTCTGTAACAGATGGTTCAGATCAAATGTTCTGACTTGTTGTACCGCCATATTCCGGCGTCCGGACATCGGGTAGTTTTGGTATTACAGACAGACCGCTTATGCGTACCTGCTTGTGTGTCTTTCTGACTAAACTGTAACGCTATATGCCCACTGTATACAATCAATTGTCATGCTCCCGTCAAGCTCTCGTGAGTTGTTGCTGCTTGCAACAATCCGCGAGCATGAGAATCAAGCGACAGTGCCAAACATTTGTAGCAAATTTGTAGTGTCATTTGTATGTAGAGATGGCTACATTAATGTATTATGCCTTGTGGTTACAACATACCGCATTGCATTGTGGTCTGTGGCTCACAGGCCTGTAATGTATACCCACAATGCATTATGCCACTGTAACTCCAGCCTTGCCCAATTGGGTTCCCTGGGGCGAAAAAATGGGTTTTTGGCTTATATAATAGCGCTCTTTTGGCCCTTTTCGGGGTACTTTGGGTTCCGGGGTATATTTCGATTTTGATCCCATTGATGCTCCCATCCCGCCCTCCCTATGGGGATTTCTTGCCATTATTTGATGCTATTGATGGCATCCCTTAATCTAAATCATATCGCGCGGCTTCCCGGCTGCCCACTCGTTCCCGCCATCAATCCCTCCACATCATATTTTGCAGTGTTGTTATCGTTATCCACTCCAATATTATAACCGATTAACCGAGCAATCTCTCGCCCCCCAAATCTCGGTTGTTTCTCCTTGTTTATTCTCAAAGCCTTCACCTTCTCTCGCTTCTTCCATTCCTTTCACATCTTTCCTTGCAAAAACGTTCAAACCGAGACCCAACAGTCTCATAATCTAACCAACGCAACAATTTTCCTTGCTTTCAAACCAAACACGCTCAACAAGCGGCGGGTTCTGAGTCGGATCCGCGCTGGCACGTGACCTGCGGACTTAGACGTTTCCAAGTCGAAGTCCCAATCTGGCACCACGCGTCCGTCTTTCATTCTCCCTCTTTCCGGTTCTTACTGCTCTCGAGCTCTTTCCCTTTTATAACGACTTTGATGACTTTAACGCAAATGCATCTATACCCCCAGTATGTATCCATTCGACCCCCCCGTCGTCAGTCCATTCTAACGCCGCCTTACAGCGCTCCTTGTCTTCCCTCCCGCTGCCGACTTTCCCTTCGCCGCTGGGTTCCTTTTCGCCGCTGCTCTTGGCTTCGCAGCTGGCTTCTTCCCGCTACCGCTTGCGTCCGCGCTACAATGATCACAGTCAGCTGCCAGCGCCTCCCACACTCCACTCGACTCACCCCGATCTTGTCTGTCTTGCTTCCGCTGCCACCGTTCCCCGCGTTCTTTTTGCGGCAGGCCTAATATCCAATCGGAATCAGCAATGTGTCGACCTAAGATTGTTTGAGTCTCACTGTTCTTCTGCATCTCCCTCCACACGCGGCCTTCTCTTCGTCGTCGCTTTCTTTTTCCCTTTCTTTGCACTAGGGTCGGTTAGCTTTCGTTTTTCAATCAAGACAGTCACTTACCTTTCCTTCTCAGCTGCCAGCATTTCCTCGAACGCCCATGCTACGTCTTCCACCGCTGACGACCAGTTCATTCGTCCCAGCGGATCGTCATCCCCGACTGCGGATCCCCACCACCACAACGTTGCCATCACCTGCAGCAACCCGTTTCTCCCGAAATAGGTCCTCATCTCCGTCCATTCCGTTGACGGGCACGTCAGCATGCCTCCGATCCATTCACGTTCCTCAGGCTGCATCCCCCGCCACCAGTTCCACCAGTCAGCAGCGAACGTCCCATCTTGTCCCTCTGCACCGATATCTGTGATTGTCATCGGCGAGAACCAGAGCCTTTGACGAGCCTTCCACCGCTGCACCGCCTCTGGGCGTCCGCTCATCGGCACGCTCTCGCCTCCGTTCTCGTCATAGCCGTGAGATGCCTCGAAGTCGAAGAAATTGCGAACACATCGCGCCCATTCGATTCCCCAGTGCTTGCCCCGCTCTAGTGCTGCGTGCACCTTCGATAGTTCCGACCACCATCCAGCGCGATCTTCGCGCTGCCACATCGTCTCAATCCTCTTTTGCACGATTAGGGCTGCCTCCTCCTCCTCCGTACGCATTGCACCCTCTCCCTCCTGTGGCTGCGCACCTCCCACCCCCGTCGCTGCATCGTCCCCGTTTGTATCTGCCGCCCCAGCCCCACCGTAATCCGTGGCAGTGGCTCCTCCACCGGAAGTACACTCACCCATGGCACCTGCGTCATCCGCACCTGCACCACCCGCGCCTGCACTGTCCTCGCCCTCCCCGTTCTCCGCCCTCGCGCTTGTCACACCCGACCCACTTGCCATTTCCGGCCTATTGCTCCCGGCAGCAGCAGCGGCATCTCCGTCAGCCGCAGCCGAGGACGAGGAAACGTTCCCCACTCCTCTCCCCGGTGCTGTCGCCAGCTCCGCAGTTGCTCGCGCGCGACATTCCGCTTCAGCTTCAAATACACGTTAGCTTCAAGTACTTACGCAACGTGTAAAAAATTACGTACAGAAGCAATCTCTTCCAAACGCGACCATACTCTTTTCGAGTTCGCTGAAACCCACCCTGTCGAACAACGGCCAGGACACTGGGGCCAACCCTTTCGTTTTGCCAGCATGAACACTGGCCTCATTCTTTAGCTGCACGGTCTGTCCAGTGCCGCCAAAAACTCACCTTTGCATTCCGATTGCGCCACCATTCTTCCCCATGGGCCCACACAGAAACACAGAGGCGCACATCCCAAACCGTTCCATGATGGCGTCTACAAACGGCTGCAGATAGAACGCCGCATTCTCCAACGTTCTGCAAACACGTCAGCGACCACGGCCGGACACCATCAATCACGTACGCTGCCATCTCCTCAGGTGTCCTGGTGGGACTATCTGCCAGCGACGCCTCCCATCCTTTGATAGCCACCTTGTACTCTCGCTCCAGCGCCTCCTTCACCTCCTCCTGAAATCCCACAGTCTCATCCTCCCATGCTTCCTTTGTCACAATTGGCAGCACCGCCAGCGCCTTCGGCTCCGCCTCGCCAGTGTACTCCGCACGCTTCCTCATACTCTCCATCCGCGTAACGAAACGCTCCTGTAGGCGGTCCTCATAGAATTTGCGAGAGTAGAAATGCATAAGTTGAGGCCGCCCCGGCTTCGGCGGTGCAACGTCCAAGGCGCCGGAGAAGATCTTCACAAAGGCCGTCTGGCCTGTTTTCACCAGCGAGCCATACTGATGCCGGTACCATTGACCAAGTCGCTAACAAAGTATATCAATCCGCGTCCCCCACAAAAAGAGTTGTATTAAATATCCACATTTCGCAGATGTTTGTGCGCAACCGATTCCTTCCTCGCCTCCTCGGGCGTGTAATTGACCACAATGTCGGCCAGCTCATCCGGTGGATCCAGAATGTCTCTTTCCAAGTCTTCGTCGTCTTTGAGGCTGGCGGGGTATTTCAAAGCGTAAAGTCGGGCCATTCGGGTGTAAAAAGCGCCTGGCCCTTCCTCCGACGCCACCGCCTGCAACCACTCGTCCTTCCTGGATGCAAAAAACGCAAGCTTGGTCCCCCAGACCCAAGAAACCTTCCCTGTTTTCGCCTTCTCCTCCCCCTTCTTGTGCCGCTTCCGGGCCTCTTTTGTCAAATGAATGATGCCGACATCCTCCCTCGTCCAGACTTGTGGGCTCGCAGGAGCACCGGGCTCTTCTGCACGCGGTAGCCCATCCCCAGGTGGTACTGAAAATGCTCGGGGCGGAGGAGATCCAGGTGGTGTATTTGGTAGTATGTCTGGCTCACTGTCCATGGCTGCGTGTGGTGAAAATGAAAAGATCGTTTCTTTTATTGTACACGTGAGTGCGTCCGTCTTAGTCCTTCCCATCACCACCTGATTCTATCGATGCAGGCCTTCGTCCCTTCCTACATAACATACTGAGAACCCAGACGCAATGCAATATATATTTCATTTTTAATCTGCAATCCAGTGAATCCCTTCAGAAAATGCCTGCGCTTCATCGTACCAACTCGTCGATAACACCTGGTGCTTCCCGCCCCGTGCCTGTGCCTTCAGAAAAGCCGTCTTCGCCTCCTGCCTGATAGAAATATAACCGTCCACCAAACAGGAGAAAAATGGCAACGGGATAAGCATGTCAGAAACATAAAGCTAGCCGCAGCATCAAACGCACCGATCGCCGTACACCACGCCCTGCTGCCAAATCGCGAAGTATCGCACATTTTCAGGCACAGCCGCCCACGACTCTGTCACTGTCGATTCTGTCGACAACGAACTCATGCGCAATGGTGCCGCCGACGATACCGGTGAAATGGGTGGAGCGGTGGATGCAGATGGAAGAGTCAACGACGGTGATCGAGTGCCAAGGCCCCTGGCGATCAGCACATTTGGGTCGATAGGGTGTGGATGAACCCCAAATGGACAGTGCATTTGCCATTCCTCAATGCACCCTCGCATCGAGTTGTGTCCGCGCTGTGCGCCCGAGGGATAACAATCCACCAGCGCTTTCACGATCGTCCTTGAGCCGTTGTCTCATGTTAGCTTGTAATTTGTCTAGGACAACACAGAACTAGGCAAACCGCTCACCATGAGCGCCACACCCCCACACTTCGACCTTGGGTGACCAGATACATCTTGAAGCGGCCACTTCCATCCCCTGCACTTTCTTTCTCCCGGACCGGCGGAAGGCACCAGTACCGCGGGTCGTGTGCAGGATTTGAAGTATCGGGGATCATCTCCTCCGCTGGCAAGTTAGTTGGTGCGAGAGACCTGTTGGTCGGCCCTGCCGCTCTCGTTGTGGACATGATCGATGTAAGGATATGGATGGGATCGAGAACCAGGCAGGATTTGCCCCTTGCCTAAAATGGAATGTCATCAGCTCGGCGAAAACCTGTCTTGATTCAATGTCCTATCTCTCCTATCCACAAATCCCAGAGCAACGAGTGTGGCGGGGCCACATCATCGTCTCTGCGCACGAGTTCCATGAAGATACTCGCCCCCTCTGGCATCTACCTTGGTCGCATGTCAAAGCAGTCGTCTACTCCGACTCCTGTCTCGAGTCTGATCGTCTGAAGGCGGAATTTCTATGCCGCTACCCAAAGGATCCACCTCACCCAGCCCGCTTGAATCCAACACCGCTTTTCTGGCGTGACCTTGAACGATTCGTCGCCTCCCTGGGTGAGTGAGTCTCTGGCCCCCTTCGCCTCTGCTCACTCGTTGATTCTTAACAGCATGTTCGCATGCCATATATCTTCTTCGTTGGCGCGTGCAGGAAACAGTGCAGTCCTTTGCTGCTGCGGCTGCCGCCGCCCAGGCAGTCATCGATGACGCCAGTATGTCTCGTTCTTCTATGTTCACAGCCTATGCACACACCCATCTTTCTATCTAGTGGCACCTCTCCTCACCAACGCGTTCCTCAGCGCTTCGCTCTGCCTCCCAATCTGCCGTACGCAAACGCGGGGTACTCTCGATGAGCCATGGTTCGGCTGCCATGCCTGCGATATCCACGACCATGTAGTCCCCAGTCACGCTCCGCTTTCCTTAGTCTGGCCGAATCCGGGACCTGTCCACCTCGGCGCAAATGGAGCTGTTGAATGCAGTTGGGGAACGGGTGGGTGGGAGAGTCCCGATGAGGATGAGGGTGCCTGGGGTGGTGGCGGCTGGGGCAACGGCGGTTGGAGCGATCCGCTTCCATTAACACCAGCCGAACTCTGGGCGCAGCAGCACCCCCCGCTTCATCATGGTCCATGGCCACAGTCTCACCGTCGCAACCGGACTGGCAGAAGCATGGGCTCATTCTTTCGAAGGCCCTTTCAGCTGTCCCCTCGCTCACGGCGTGTCAAGCGTCGTACTTACCGAGAGCTCTTAAATGATCTGCACCGTAAGCTCCTTCGTCAGGCCCGTCGTTCTCATTGTCGCACGAATACAATTTGTCAATAATAATCATGCATTCAGAAGCCTCCTCGGGCAAGCAGTGTGTGCGGCAAAATCCTTGCACGCGCCTCCAACTGAGCTTTATCTAACTGTTCGGGTGACATCTCTGTGATGATGTCCCGATAATCAGCCAATTCCTCTTTCCACTCAGGATAATTCCCGTACGCCAGGTGGCACCAGTACACCCATTCAACGCCCTCCTCGTCGTAGGGCGGGAGGTCCTCAACGCACGGATTGCTTGCCATAAACTTTTTGAAATCCTCCACCTCTTGCGGGTCGTCCGCGTCGAAGGTGAGTTTGACAATCTTGACTCTGTTACAATACTCTGTAAACTCCTTGAAGTCGTCGCTGACCAAAGAAGGTCAGTATTCATCATTGTAGCAATAGTCGTGTCCTACCTCGCCCATAACTCCTCGCGGGTCATGTTCAAAATGGCCTCGTTAGTCGCACTAAGCCCTGGCAAAACCATGCCCAGATTTACATCGGGTTCTGCTTTAGTTGGGATCTCTTTGCGCTGTTCGCGCAGCCTATAATCAATTGTTTAGACAGAATAAACGGTATTGTCATCTGTGTCGTCTTACCGGCGCATCCTCAATTTTGCTTTCTCTCGTTCGGCATCTGCATTCCTGCACAATTCCCAATCAACGCCGATAAAATAAAGTAAATGCATGGGTCCTACTTAGCCCTGTAACGAGCTTGAGCAGCAGCGCGTCCTGAAAGTGACACCACTGGAAGTGACCCTAAGGCGAGATCCTCGGTGGGAGGGGCAGACATGCGTTCGTGATCTAACAGGTGTAAGTGTCCGTTCGTGATATTTCGTACAGTCGTGTATTAATCTGTTAGTGATTGCTGATACATGTTCGTGATATTCACATTTTTAATTGCGTCCCTTCGACCTCAACCACCATCGCGATGAATACTGAGCACATTGAATGGGAGTGGTGAGGGTTTCCTTTAACATGCTGAGATACTCACTTAGATATGCTAGGGCCAACGCTAACCCATTGCCTCAGCAAACAGGCGAGATGGGTGTCGGCGTACGACAACATTCTATCGAAACACCTGTTAGCAATAATCACAGCGGAGAGAGGTTGCGGGCAATGGACTACCCGACAATGGCGGCGCTGCGTTCTCCCGACGGCAATGAGCGGGATGATCCTATTTATGACGACATGCCCGAGCTTGAGGACCCTGACGATCCACCTCGTTATGCATTGCAGATCAGCATGGACGCCAACTGGTCATTTGACCCCTACCACCAATCCCGCGAGGACAGGGCTATGCGCCGGACCAATCGGCGTGAAATCAGAGCCAAGCTCGAGGCGGGACGTATCTTTGCGGCTGATTTCAAGTAGGCACGCGCGCATCGGCTTTAATTCACATTTTTACCCTCACCAACAGAGCCACCAGACCATCGTCGCTCGATTCCCAGTGGCAAATGCTGGGCCATTATCTTGAATTTGTTCGACTTACTGCACGGCTGGAAGAATCATACAAAACGGAAGCACACCTGCGGGAGATGTACGCGCGTATGTGCGCTCAGGATGGGGTATATGAGATTGTTGATTAGACTGTGGATCGCCATTGCTAAGTAATCAAATCAAAAGCGAACGGCCCGGCGTCCGACATGGCCACACGTGGCCATTTTTCACATCTTGCAACGAATCTGACATTGTCAACAACGACTGCAAAGCGACTGACTGGGTTGGGTTATCCTTCCGAGTCGACCTCAAGCACTCTGGATTCCCTATGCTCCTAGCTCTCAACTCTCTGCTGAATTGTCGAGAATCGCATGATCGCACAGAGATCAGCGAAACCACATGCAATGTCAAGCGAAACCACATGCAATGTCTAAGCCGCCGTCCGGGCGCATCAAACTCTCGCTTGGCTCCCCAGGCACGCTCAGTCCCAACGAACTTGACTGAACAATGGTACGTGGCGGAGGTCAGTGCATTTCTTGCGGAGATTGCAGAGGTTGGCCCATTTTCTTTGCACTACGCTGCGCCTGTTCACTCAAACTTGCAGCCCGTTCCGCTTTCATACGCATGCGGCCAGCCGGGCTTTTTAAATGCGGGTCCTGTAAGGATACGCGAAGGCCTGACATGTGCCAGGCATGTATCGTCGAGAAGCATAGTCGTTTACCTCTGCACCGGATTGAGGTATGAAACAGTAGCAAAGGGGTCTATTAATCTATTAATTTATTATCTAGGTCTGGAATATTAATCATTAGACGCAGCACAAGCAATGACTGAAGGATCAATATTTACATCGTCACTTCCCCTTGTATCTACCGCCCCAAGAATCAAAACCGACACTTGCCATGAGCGGCCTCGAAGGCTCATCCGCAGGCAGACCCTGGGAGCTCGAAGAGAATGGCGAACTCGTCCTTCCAAGTGAGTTTTTTCTTTCTTGTGAGGATTTTTGACAAGAGCTTACTACCTTTAAGCGAAGGACGTCCTCTCTCGCCACTTTCTGCAATGGCCTCGTCTCTAACTAATCCCAACATCATCCGTGGGCCACCTTCCATCCTTCGCGACGTTGATTTCCGCCTGCCAGTCCCGGTGGCGCGTGGTCGGGGCGCAGACGTCCGCGAGCGGGTGGTGCAGCGTGCTGAGCGTGCACATGCACGCGCGGTGGAGCGCGCACATCGCAGAGAGCAAGACCCACCCACCGCGCGTGGCCTAGAGCGTGCAGCTCGCGAGTCTCACGCCGCTGCACCCTACACGCGTAGAGCGCGGTCGACGGAGACTCTCGTGGAGGCGCTATTTGCTACCTGGGGATATGACACACCCAGGCAGCGACGTCCGCCCGGAGGGCCTCGCGATCGCTCTTACGACCATGTGGGCGCGGTTATCCGACAACGTGAAGAAGCCCACGCTCAAGCTCAGGCCCAAGCCGTGGCTGCCATTGGACCGACAGTTGACACCCCTGTACGCAAAGGACCTTTAACTGTCGACGACCTGTACCTCACCGATGCCCGACCTCCCATTATCGAGCCGGCAAAACCGTATCATAAATGTGCGATCTGCTGGGGTCTCAAGTCCCACCCAGTGTCGTACGTTGTTTTTTTTTCTTCTCTTTTTATTTTTATTGTGCACTGTACTGACTCGTCGCCTATAGCTATTTATGCGGCCATAGTCACTGTTACGTTTGTATCAGACTATGGCTCGAAAAGAAACCTACCTGTCCCGAATGCACCGCAGTGATGCAACTACACCCCATACGCCAATATCCGGAGGAGCAGGGGCTCTTGTGGGACCACGGTGAATGGGATGCGAGCAAAGTGGGATACTCGTGGGATGGTGTTGATTTTCCGGTGGCCTTTCCCGCGTAGTTGCACATCACCGTGGTACTTAGCTTGTCGTAATGTCAATGGATTCCTTGTCTCGTCATTTTTTTCGATGTTCGCACCGTCTGAGGCGGGCTGTCGGATGCAATCGCTTCCTCGGTCCGATGTGGGAAACAGAAGCAAGGGGCTGTGTCCATTGATTTTGCACGCCTCCAATCTGCATCCATCTGCATCCCATCCATGAATGGCCCCCGCGGGGCGGCGAAGTCGCGCAACAAAGCCGCCAAGAATGTGCCCAAGATGTTTGTGCATCAGCCACATACGGCCGAGGTTATCTCCCAGTCTGGGGATGGCCGTCGCGCGGCAACTTCGTCTTCTGTGGTCGACACGACTGTTGACGTTCCGGCATACTACCAGGATGATCCAGCCACCAACGCAGCCCGTGAAGATGCTGACTTCAGCTACGAGCTGGGTGATCAATCCTGGATTCCGGCTGCCCCTGAGCCCGAGAAGGACGGGATCGCACTGGTGCCCAAGCGATCTGTAAATTCGGTGCGTGAATTGGCAGAGAGAGGGGTCTGAAACTGAAGTGCTATTGGTAGGATTTTCCCATGAAAACTTGGGCTGCCCAATGTCGCGACGAGTACCTGGATGAGCTTCTGCGGCTCGAAGGACGCGGTGGCCCTGAAGTTTTTTCAGACTGTGGCGGCTGCGGCGAAGTCAATCCAGTTTTCCGCTGCCAGCACCAGTTGTGTTTCGGGCCAGGCATGTTTTGTCAGAGATGCATAGTGCTGAGACACCAGGTGCTGCCGACACACTGGATCGAGGTAGGTTGGGCAAATATGTGTATTCAGCGCGGGGTTTCTAATTTAAAACAGGAATGGAACGGCAGTTTTTTTGTGCGACGAGGACTGAGCGACTTGGGACTCGAGATTCAGCTCGGCCACCCTCCGGGCTTTAGCTGCCCTACTTCAACAAAGGGTCACAAGGATTTCATTGTGATCGACACTTCCGGTGTTCACCTCGTTAACGTTAATTTCTGCCACTGCAACTCGCAGGTGAAGGATCGCCAGCAGTGCATGAGAATGCGCTGGTGGCCGTCATCAACAAAGCGGCCCCGGACTTGCGCTACCTTTGCCGTGATCAGACTCTTTCAAATCCTCAACTGTCTGGGCAAAGTTTCGGCCCACGACTTTCTGAGGTCCCTGCAGCTGTTGACAAATAACGACGGTCTGAGTCCCCTTCCGGTAAGGCGCGTCGCAGACTTATGCATGAATAATTTGACAATTTATACCTTCAGGACCGTCGACGCGCTTTTCGACACATCGTTCGGCAGTACCGCCTCACATTGATGATGAAACGAGCGGGCCGTGGGCATGATCCGTCGGGTGTCAAGGGAACGGCACAGGGGGAGCTCGCCATCCAGTGCCGAGCTTGCCCTCAGCCGGGAAGGAATCTTCCCGAGGGCTGGAACACAATTAATTGGGCTGTGATGCCCGAGAATTTACGGTGCGTTATGGCGCCACTGACGGTTTTTGCGTCAAATCTAACCTATACCAGGTACAAATATTTCTTATTCTTGGCGCAAGATGCCAACTTCCGACTCATCAATCGGGATGTGTCTACCACAGCAAACGACCCAATCATCGGAGATGGCCTGGGCTACTTTGTGAATAATGAGAAGTACATCAAGTTCTTGCGCGCACATGTCTCGGAGGAGGAAATATCCAGTTGTTCCGGCTTCCAAGCAATGTTCTTGGCGAACCGGAAGCGGGTGCGGGGACTGCGCACAACTGGGGTCGGGGGCGTGACATGTGCTCGGCATAACATGTGGCGCCCGAACGGTATCGGAGACTTACAGCTGGGCGAACGGTACGTGCACCGAACTGCGATCCACATTGGGACTGACTGGAGCGCAGGCAATGCAACATGGATTTTATTTTGGCGTCGGCAATTCTCAACTTCATCATATTCTATTTGATCCTTTCGTACGACATCGCATGTCAGTACGGAAAGAACTTCTGGGCGCGCATCAAGGCGCTTCCTGAGGACATTCGTCCCGCAACAGCACCCGAATCGGCAAACGGATTGAAGCAGGAGCGTGTATGGTTCAAGGTGCCGAATTTTCACCTCCCTGCCCACAAACCGTTGTGCCACTCGCCCTTTTCTTTCCATTGGATGTGGGGAGCCGGTCGGACACATGGTGAAACTGTGGAGCAGAATTGGGAGTTCACTAATGGGGCAGCTGGTTCGACAAAGATGATGGGAGTGGGATCTCGGCACTCGACTTTGGAGGATCTTTTTGGGTTTCATAACTGGCGGCGGCTCGTCTCGTGGCGGGGAATCTTCAGGAGACGGATGGCTGAGAATGTGAAAGAGGGTCAGATGCACCGGGACGCGTTCGAGGCGTTCGATTGGCAGAAAAAGCACCCGAAATGGTTGCCAAATGGAGGGCTTGGGTGATTGACTGGGAGTCGCGGCAACACACTGATGGTAGCGAATCGCCGTTTGAGGTGAAGGAAAAGGGTGCGTGCTTGGCTTATTCAAGACAGCAGAGAACTCACTCATTCCAGTCATGACAATGAAGGATATACGCCTCAAGCTCTGTCAAGAGGAGCTGATTCGCAGTGGCGGGGGCGTCGAGGTGGAACGGGACGATACACCAAGCACCTTCATCCTCATGGGGATGGAAATTGAAGAATCTCAGTGCGTAATCTTGATTGCAAATTGTTGTGCAGAGTACTGATGTATTTTACAGGCGCTATCTGGCTATAGACGTTAAAGCAACCCCTATCCCGACACAAATCCAGACGATGGATTTCCTCAAGCGCCGCGCAGCATTGACGAAACGCGTCCGCGACTTCCGGAAGTTGCAGCGGAGGTATATGCCGAACTTGCGCCGGTTCTTGACAGCGTCGCAGCGCGTGATGTGGGATGGGGAGGCTGAACGCGACATCGAGACGGTCAGGCTATTCATGCCATCGGACTTGGTCGACGTGGAACGTCGTTCTAAAGCGTGTGCGCAGGGTCTGGCGGAGTGCGAGGCGGAGCTGCGGGTCGGCGAAGCGAAAGAGGCGCTGGATAAGTTGCGTCAAGGTCTGCGTACACGGACCATGACCAACCGCTTCCGCCTGCGGAACTTTACGGGTCAGCGGGCACTAACGCGCGGCCAGGGGGTTTTACGCCAGGTGAATATGAAGATTCACAAGGCGAAACTGCGTTATCGCTACGCGCGCAACGCATTGTCGCGTCTGGACGATCACGGGGATTGGGAGCGCGAGCTGCACGTCTTGAAGGATGCGGATGTCCGTGCATTGAACGAGCGGGCGTTAACGGATGAGGAGCAGGCGCAGCGCGAGACGGTGCACGACCTGCGCGATGTGGAGGAGGGAGGGATAGCTGCTTACCGGGTGGTGGCTTTGGGCGAGAGCAGACGTACATTGTCATGGATCTGGTACGTGGCGAGCAAGGATGAGCCGACCAAGCTTGACCTGGTCGAAGGTAAGTCAATCAGACTTCTGTACGGCACAGGATCTCACGCACCGTTCCCGACCTTTCACAGCCTTACGTGTGGAATGGTGTAAGGCCTACGCCCGCATGCGGCGTTGGCACGAGGATGTGGTGCTGGTGGAGGAGGAGATGCACCGCACCATTGAATACGGCTTTTGGGCGGCGGAGAACTGGTTGGCTCGAGCTGGTGCGAGGGTGGGACTGGTGGATGAGCAGCTGCAGGAGGGGCTGGTGGCGTACGCTCACGAGCAGGCGCAGCGTGAGGTGGATACTGTGGAGAAGCTGCGTGTAGACTGGGCTTTGGTCCGTGAAAAGGGGAGGGCGTATTTGGCGGGGGAAACACTGGCGGGGACAGAGATCGTGGTGCCGGTGGACGACGAGAAAGACGAGGACGAGGAGGGGAGTCCGGATTACGCAGACGAGGGAGACTTTCCGGGCGAGGGGGAGGAAATGGTCAATTAGTTGATGTTTCCTTTTTAAGCGTGTTGAATGGATCTATGTACCGCGGGTCTCAAATTGTTACAAGGTCGACTTAGGAGTGAGGAGTGCAGGAGTGATGAAACGAGCGAGTGTACGAGCTTGCTTCGGCGGCGGGAGCACCTACATTGGGGGAGACGAGATTGATGGCGGGGTTTGATGCGCCGGTATAGTCTTGAAATTAGGAGGCGCATTAGCACTGGAGGTGAGCATGGTGTAATTGGTGCGCTTGATGAGGCGGGGCCGGCGCTAGGAAAGCCGCGGGAGGCGGGAGGATTATGTCGGGGCAGTTGTGTATGCGTGTTTAAACTAGGGGCTAAGGGCGGGTGCTTTGATGCGGCACAGTGCGGCTTGATTAGCGGGCGGTTGATGGTAGATTACAGATGAGATATGATGGTGAACGGGCTGATAGCAGCTATCGTTGACAGAAAGAGCGAAAATGGGAGGGTTTTGATTGAAAGGGGTTTTTTTGGGGAGGTTACCATCATAAGTTGCGTGCCGGCCCATGCCGATAGGCTTTGCACCGAATGTGCGGGCCCAATGGGGAATGCAGTAAATGCACTGTCGCAATGCATTGCGGGTACTAATTACAGGCCTGTGAGGAACAGTCCATAATGCAATGCGCCATGTTGTAGCAACAGGGGACAATGCATTATTGCTACTTTCCTTGGTGCATTTGTAGTTTCTCTCTCTGAACTGTGAGACACAGCAGGGGCCTCGCAGCTAAAATCATTCCATGTACATGCAGAAGTTCAATATCGAAACCAATTTTTTTAAATTTGACAAGAAATGCCGTCGCTACGCTCTGGTATTTCAATGGGGTCAATAAAGACAACTTGGGATTTATCCTGCGCTCAGGCGTTTGAATTCGACAGTCAGAACAAACAGTGCTGTAAAAGAAAGCATTGTTGGAATAGGCGCTTCAAGGCGTGACTCTTCAATTTGTCGCAAGAGTCAAAGTCAAAGTCGGCGGCGGTGACTTGCATGGGCGTGAATGCGACTCTACTGGAGGGATAGACTGTGACGATGCATCAGCAGCAGCACAGAGACAGATGAGCGACTCACCACGTACAACGAAGTCGATACTTCATTTCAGGTATAAGGTGGCATGCGGAGGAAGCACGTTAGTGGAAAACCGTCACGCTCTTGGAAGAATCTCACCCGGAGTGAAGATCTGCTGCACGTTGAAGAGTTTCGTAGCATTGGACCTGGACCGTACAAGTTAACTAAAGTTTTCACGCGCACAGACATGACGCTGACGGTATGATGTTGCAGCGAAGACAGCGCAGGAGAGAATGGATGGCACGAGAACACCCCTGGGATGTGTAGAACAACTTGAAGGTGTCTTATACTTGTAGAGGAACTTCGCTGGGGTTTCCGCTGCCTTCAGCACATCGTCTTGAGTGAGCTTTTCGTTGTTATTGGAAGGGCTTGTTGGCCGGCCAATTCTGATAGAGTCGGTTCCAGATTCGAATGGAGGAGGGAGGAAGAGGGGTGTAAACTCCCCCCAGAGTTTCGAGACAGAAGAAGGGTAGATGAGGAAGCTGTATGTAGATGGGGGGGGGGGGGGTATTATACTCGTGTGGTCCACAACATGAACAACGAGTCTACCGAAAACAAACATGTAGATACGTAAGGGTGGTTATCCTTACATGAAACTACAAGATGCTAACGGAACAGGCACCATTCCAGGGGATCGATCATCACAAGACGCTGCGTGTCGGTGGCGACATCACTGCGGAGGGAGAGAGAGGAAGCGCGAGCGGAGTTTGAAAATTCTGATGCAAACGGATTACAGGTCGGCGCCATAGGAGCTGGAAATAATTCAGCGAAATTCTAAGACTTTTCGCGGATTTTGGAGAAGATGAATGCAGTTCAATCGAATTTGAATTCAAGTTTATGCAATGAAAAAAAAGTGTAGCAGATCAGAACAGTTCTCAGCATTGAGACTCGATCTCAGCAGATCCGGACATATCCCAGCATGCCCGATTTCCACTGGGTATGAACAGCTTATGATCAGTTATAGCTGTCTTACAGCCGGGTTATAAGTCGTCATAAAATATCTATAACTTCCCCAGCCCCATTTGTTCTTTAAACACTTGATGCAGCATTCAGATCGGCGCTGAGTGCGTGGCAGCATACGACCGCGACACGATGGGTGGCACTGGGAAAGACGGAGACGCATCGGAAGCCCGTTTGGGAAGTGTGGAGTAATGATGTCATTATTCGTTCTCTTAATCTTTACAGGCTCGTTCATTGACGCTTATTTGTGGTGCACTGCATTAGATCCAAATCAGATCTACCTCCATTCCATTCTGTCTCTTCCTCCAACCTTCGTCCACAGATCCAGCTCCCGCCGCGGTCCTGCAAAAGCTGTTCTTTTCCCCATTCAGTGCGTAGGCGCTGTCATACTATCTTCCCTCTCCTGTTCTGGCTAAATTGCTCAATACGTGTCCCATGCGTGTCCCCTAAGATACATCTTCCCGCTACGTGTCGTTTTTTTATTGCCGCTTCAGGAGTCACTTCAACAGCTATTGCGACCAATTTGGATAGTGTAGGCAGACTAGCGTGCCTCGTGATCTTCTAATCAACTGCGCCGCAGTGGGGCGCAGTAAATAATAGCTTCTGAACTGCGGCTTTCGGCGCTTCTGTTGCGGTTAAATGCAGCAGCGACGCAGTATCGAACCATCTTTCTCCACTTCCCCCTCCCTTCGAGTCGCTCTGCCAAATTCTGTTCAAACCCGCCAATGCTCCATCTTACTGGCAAAACAACGCGCTCTCCACTGTGTACTACGTTTGCCAGTGCGGATTCGATCGTTAACCACCATTTCGTGTCGTCGAAGGCCGGGGGCATCTGCTGGTTCTGGTTTTTGTTTATGCCACAATTGATTGCAAATCCGTGGAATCGTTGGGGTCGCTTGCATCAATACCGATTGCCGTCTGAATACTGCTCCTCCAGCCCTTTTTATTATCTGTGCCGCGGCCATTCTCGTGAATCTCGTGCAGCTTTCAAAATCCTCAAATCGTCAGACTCTTACTGAGCATCAAGCATATGCATGCGGCCGTTGACAATTACAACCCGATATTTGTGATTCGCCCTCGAGCTACAAACTAAACGGTACTCACTCGTGCAACCCTAATGTATGAAATAATATCGTCCTTTTTGATCTAATCTCACTGCTGGAGCGAAGCGCAGGCGCACCTTGTACGTTTGTATAATCATACAAACAAAGGTGATATATCTCAATGAACCAAAGTTGAACGTTACATATGTAATTCCTGATTCATATTTGCCGGAGCGAAGCGAAGGCGGATCTTGTCTTGTGTATATATAATGCAGCCCAGTGACGATGTGACTCCACCTCTCTCTTCCTTCAACCACCACCTCCGCTCACTCCCCAGCGACGATCCTACCACCAACTCTTCTCTTAGTCGCCCTCGCTGACAAACCCGCGCACCCAACTTGAAGCAAGTACATTCAAACCGGCCGCCGAGCCAACTTAGTTCACAAGGCGGTACCGGTGTGTCGTATCCCCCTGGCATAGCTGACTTTCATTTGGACAGTTCTCGTCCCCAAGTCAGAGTGTGGACCACTACCAGGTGTGTTGTGCTTCTTCATTGTCACAATTTCCTTCTAACCTTAGCTCATCAGTCCCTGCTTTTTCGCTACTCAACTAATCTGGTGAGTGTCCAGTCTTTGCTTCACTTTGTTATGAATACAACTTCTTGCAGATGCAATGCCGCTGTGCGCACCTGGTACGTCAATTATATTGCTGCTGCCGTCTGTCGTACCATGTATCAGTAGTTTTGTTTGAATCCATTCTGTTATGTTCCTTCTCGACTGTGTTATAAGTAAGCCGGTACTGGGGCGAAGGGCGGGCACACGGTGCAATTGTCTGGGTGGAGCGCAAGCAGTTATAAGCCTTGATAACCCTCCTTAAGCACTTATAAGTCTTATAAGTTTCATAAATACTTACAGGTTATCGCTAGGGCATTTCGAGCCTAATAGACCCCCCAGGAATCTTACAGGCTTATACGGCCGTATACCATCTTATACCAGCCTGTAACCCAAAACGGAATTTTGCGACATTCTACAGCAGTGACTACACTGCCTGGTATTTAAATCTGGATCGGGGGGAGGCATCGGCAGTACTGTAATAGAATTAAGTTGAATCTTGAAAAAGGCAATTAGATCGCGAGATTACTGTGACAGCTGTGCAAGATCCGCCGCTTGACACAGCCTATTCCGTGCTAACCTCGGCCACGTACGTCAAAGAATTGGCGAGAATAATTGAAAGTATTGATCTCAAAAATCCGGAAAGTTCACTACGGAGCATGACAGCAGCCATGTCTTCAAAGGTATCGAGCTGATAGCACAGAAATTTTCAATCAAGGAGCCAAAAAGAATTTATTAATTGACATCAGTACAAAAACAGCTGGCCTGTTCGAGGGTAATGCCATCCTCTAAAAGGGAGCTCATCAATATTGCATTCCTCGACAGCAGGGAGAAGATGTTGAAATTCCGGCAGCTGATTTAGGGAGAGCGCTTGGTTTTTTAGGTATGGACACAATATGTGCCTAACCTTGCATTCACGGCACAGTTGAGAAATCTTGAGGTGCTTGAGGATCCTGACAGAGAAACCACGAGCCAGGGGCAAAGGCGTAGATGACGGAAACCTCCACAGGCTGCTGGCTCTTTATAGCCTCTCCAGACCGCAGCTCTACAGCCCGCAGCTCCACAGCCCATTGAATTACTGCCGCAGTCTTCAACAGCCTGTACCGCAGGCTGTCCGGCTGTTAAGTTTCAACAGTTGCCCAGAGATTAAAAAAGCCCCAAATTCCGGGCAGAGTGCGAACCAGGACTCCAGATGGAGAATAGATAAACTGGTGTCATTATATTGTGGTGGTTAAACGGAGAAGAAAGGACACTGTAATCGACTGAAAGGGGATAGTTTCTCTTGGTGTTCTTGGAAACCTAGCCATTTGCTTACAGCAATTCTCGAATCTAATGAGATTGATCAGATTTTTTTTTCTCCATTCCCAAAAAACAAATACCAGCTTACCACACAAAATGCCCGCTTTTCAATGGCTTCTAGCAACACATTTTGTAAGCCAGATACCTATAGAGGCTTTGTCTGCACATTAAGAGTGAATTGAGGTCAAACGGTGGACAGCGGGCGAAGGTGCTGATCGGATCTATTGATACCGGATCGCCCGCTGATCACCTGCGATCCTCCCATCGAGACATTATATCTTGGTGTCCTGCTGGCGACGTATTTCCTGAATGTGTGTCTAAACGATTCCGCTGTTCTTGGGAGCCTCTAGTGGGTCCTTCTGTGAAAACTCCTTTTTGGGAACTGCTGAAAAAAAAACTCCGATCAATCTCATTAGATTCGAGAATTGCTGTAAAGATACGAGTAATAATTCGTGGTTGAAAACAGCTCCACGGCCCGAGTGAACCCGAGATGTGGTGGTTGTGTGTGTTTTCTGATGATTCCACTTGCAGTGCCTGCAGAGCGCTTCGCAGACAAGCAATCCCCTGAACCGTATGCACACACAACCGGGGCAAATGCGACTCCTCATGCACATGCTGCTTGTCATTTTGGAATCCGGCACAGATTTTGAGAAGGACCAAGTCGGCAGTGCCACGAGCAAGGAGCACTTCTTGCAAGTGCACTTAGTCGTTACCTCGTTATTGTATCTATCCACGTGCATACAGACACCAGTCCGAGGCGCACGTGCAGGTCGTGGGTCGGTTGGCGGACAAACAGCAACACTTTTGGGCGATCAAAACCTAGTCAAAGATGTCCTGCCCAGTCGGAGGTGTAGATGCGTCATTTACCCGCCTTTCCGTCGCCCTTCTTTACCTATGCTTCCTTGCAGTGCTTTCCAGTCTCATCCTGCCAGGGATGATGGTCGCGGGAAGAATGGCCTTCTTTTTATAGTGCATGCCTGTCTCGCGGTCGAGAACAATCCAGGCTGCGATACCGCAGTCGGAGGTCTTGTTAAGGTAGAGTTGTGCCCCGTCAACAGAAAGCATTAGAACATTATCTCCGTCTTTGATTTTTCCCGCCTCCAACACGTCAAGGTAATCGTCTCCATCGAAAAAGTCCGTATACGGACGCGTTTTGACTCCGTCGTTTTTGTCGAGGTCATCTAGGACAGCATGGGTTATCCTTTTGCGGTACCGTAGCTCTGCTGCACCCTCGGGGGAACGACGAAGCGCTTGTAGCTGCGGCCCGACAAGTATTGTGTTAAACTGCAGCCTCGGAACCTGGGCAGCAGCATACTTGGGATTGTACCTGGACTCACCGTCATACGGGCAACAATCCAGCTTGGAAAACGGCCCTGTGTATGCCATACAGCTGTTGATGCACATATCACGTGTCACCGACACAATGCCACTGAGTTCACGAACACGGCGTGATACGTAAGGACAACATCATCGGGTCGTCGCCTCAAAATTGCGTCCCGCACGGCGTTGTAGGTCTCCACCGATGCATTGCTAACCGCCAAAAAGATGTCGATAGACAATCGTTCATCGGCATCAAGTTTTGGTGGGCATTGGGGTGGATTTCACAGCTGATGGATCACCTCAGGGTCAAGGCCCTCCGTTCGTCGTGTAACCGTGCGCCTCGCAGGGCGTCGATGACTTTGTTGGCGATTTGGAAATCCTCGATGCGCGAGTAGGGCTCGGAAAGCGGATCATCTGTGGGGGATGGTGCTCTAGGCAGCTCCTCATCTTCCTCATCTGGTGGGGGGTTTGGCAGAAGAGGGGAGGGCTAGGAGACCGAGATTGACCATTATTCTAGACGGAGATGTCAGTTGACGTTCAGCAAAAAACAGTACATCCTTACCTGGGCTGTAGGATCTACCGACATTCCATCATCATTCTGTTCGGGATACTCAATCGGTTGCTACACGGTGCGTTAACGATGGAAGGCAGAATTAAGGGAATCTGAAGCTCATTGTTATGCATGGGTTCTTCAATATCCATCGGCAACGGTGGCGGGTGCTCTGTATATGGCTAGCCAGCAAGTAGTAAGCCAGATGCATACGGAGAGGAAAGGGCTCCTTGCCTCTATGTCCATGGCGTCACCGTCGCTTGGTATGGCCACAGCCTGCCTAGATGAACCTTGCCCTGCAGATCCTTGATGAAGTTGCCCCAGTTCTAGCGCATGGACGGCAGCCGGAGCAGATGTCGGACTCCTTCGGCTAACAGATCCAGATAGTTTTGCGGCACGTTTGGCCAGAGACTTCTCGATAGGATTGTGCCGATACCACGTAGCTGGTGATCTCTTCTTGCCCTCGACACCACATTTGCCGGCACAGTAGCAGACCAATTCAATTTCCTCCGTGTCTGGATTCTTTCGTGAGTTTCCTTTGGCCATCGAGACGTGCTCAGAGGGAAGGGAAAAGGCCCGGGTCAAACACGTAAGAGAAGAAAATTCACAAGTCAAATATAGCGCATACATAAATGAGTCATTAGGGTCATTCACAGTTGCCCTTTTTCTGGCCCTTTTTCTTTCCCTTTTTCTTCCTCTTTTGCTTCAAAATTGAAACTCTGGTTGTACTTGATATTACAGCTGTTTGCATATCTAATGGCACTAGCTGAAAAAAAGAAGAAGAGAGCAAATTTGTGCTTGGCTTGTTTCACTCGTTTCTCCCTCAATATTGGTCCGTTTGCACTAAAAATGGGGGGGATCAAGAGGGCTCCTCAAGGCCTTCCTGTCCATACCCTACTCAGCACCCAATTCAAAGTTCAAGAAAGGGTCAATTTTCGGTTGTAATCAATAAATTTGACCTGTATCAAATCTTGCAAAGCACTTTTCTGCCCCATTTTTTACCCGATTTGCATGAAAGTGGATTCATATGGGAATCCCACACCTCCTCCATATTTCCATCCAGTGTTCACGAGGGTTATACCTCCCCCCCATGTGCACCATGTCAATATGTTGGTGGGCTTTTGATAACATAGGGTAAAGCCCACCAACATATTGGCACATTGCACATAGATGTGAGAGGTAGCCATAGGGAGAAGTAGGCCAGAGGGTTCCCGTATTCTGGGATTCTAGTATGCACTCAGTTTCATCCTATTCCATGAAGAAATGAGTGAGAAAACAATATATTTTTACTGGGGTTGTCCAATTCTCAAAAAATTGATCTGACTACTTGTAGATTTTGTGACACATCTTTTTCAATCATTTTTGAATGTATCCAGATGAAAACAGATGCATGCAACAGTACCAAATGTAGGGCATACTCTGATGTGATTGGAATCCCAATCCTTCCACACATTCCTACTCCAGCTGTGAATATGTTGATGGGCTTTACCATGCTCTACCCAAGCCCCACCGACATATTCACCCGTCGCCCAAGGATATGTAGGTAAATCATGACAAAAAGTATATCAAAATCTACCTGGCATCTTGGGCTCCCATATGCATTCAATCTCAGGGAAATCCGTCAAGAAATGGGGGAGAAACATGAGGTACGAAATCAGAGATGCCTGGAATTCCCCAATTACAACCAAAAAAAAGAGCATTTCAGAAACTTTGAATTAGACCGTAAATATGGTATGGGCATGACGGCCCTGATGAGCCCTCTCGATTACCCCTACTTGCAGTCCAAACGGACAAGAATTGAGGGAGAATGAAAGAAATAAGCTTTGCATCAAATTTGCTCTCTTCTTTCTTTTTTTCAGTTAGTGCCATTAGATGTGCAAAGAGCTGTAAACTTTAACAATTCAAGGGAGAACATTATTAGGTCCAGGGTAAGTGCACTGCTATAGTTGTCATGCACCTGAGGGAGTTCAACGAGCTAACGACACCAACAGATGGAAAAAGGGAAGCAAAAAGGGAACGAAAAAGGAAAACCGGGAGGGGGGTTTCACAGTAGCCCTTTTTTCTTCCCTTTTTCCGTTCCACCGTTGTTCCTTTTTAACCAATTTAGCACCTAGGGTCGTTTTTTCTTCCCCTTTCAATCCTTTTTACATCTCTAAGTTGAAAAGGGAAAAAAAACCCGGAAAAAACCCGAAAGAATCCAAAAAGTACGAAAAAAGGGAAAGAAAAAGGAAAGAAAAAAGGGCTACTGTGAACGACCTTATTGTATTCTGAACTATTCATGAATTCAGAGATGGCGCAACAAGTAACAATTTCTCTGTCTCGATTTAACGATACTGAGCCCAGCCGATCCTACACTATACTTCTGCAGCGAGACAATACCTGTCGATCCCCCCCATCAGGAAAAACCCAAATTGATAATTATTCAATAATTACTTCCAATTATCACAACAGCCAAGTAATCACGTAATTTTCGATAATCTGAAATATTTACTTTCCTTCTGGTACCTCTGCTTGCGGAGAGGTATACACCAATGTAAACTGACATCCTAGAATGATATGGATACCTTCACAAAAGATACGGGGCCTCCAGACTGTATCGCCAGATTGAGACACGGCGGCGAAAAGTTCGAAGTCATTTAAACTCCGCCATCATCCAAACACATACAACTTGTTTCATCAAATTTGATGTCGTACGACCTTTCTTTCTTTTTTTTTTTTTTTTTTTTTTTTGAGGTGTATCGGTTCGTTCCACTCCGGCATTACTGCATTTCCTGTAAATAATGGCAATCACGATTTTTTTTCCCCCGCAAATCCCAGAAAGGAATTTCCTTTGTGGGTGATCGCAAGTTCAATTCCCGAGCCGGTACATTTTTCATCAATGAATTTGGGAGTTATCCTGGCCTTTGGTGTATCAAAAAAGTTGTAGTATCAGTATTTGAGCCATTTTCTATGCCATGACTTTACATATATCTGCAAATCCAAGCATTGGCAACACCCAAAACCTTGATGTGAGTATAAAGTGGAGTCACCTCCATCTCATGTCTTCTGTAGCCGGGCAATTCTCAGTGTAAAGCACAGTTGTGCTCTACCTAGACACTTTGTTCATTTTGCAAGCCTTCAACTCAGTATTCAGTGTAGAACAGTACACCTTCAATAGCCCTGTAACTCCTGTTGGTGATACATGAGTTCTGTGAAGCAATCTAGGTTCTCTGAAGCAATCTAGTAATAAAAACACCACAGTTACACCAGGTATCCAATCAGAATTTGTGGAGACTTGTTTGTCAAGCTGAGCTCTGGGTCAAGATCATTATTTTGGATATGTAAAATTCCATGAAAAAATGTACTGGGCCCGGGAATTGAACTTGTGATCACCCGCAAAGGAAATTCCCTTCTGGGATTTGCGAAAAAAAAAATCGTGATTGCCATTATTTACAGGAAATGCAGTAAGTGTTTTCCCTACTAATTCAGGCGGACCAAGTCCGACGGAAACGATCCACACAAGTAGTCAACTGGGTCAGAGACCAGCTGTTGGGGAGTGACTACACTCTAGGAAGAAATGCATTTACGCAGACCGTTGCCGTTGTAGGCTGGTACTGTAGGACTCGGCTGACACGCAATACCCACTAAAACTCCCTGGTGGTTGTTACGGGATTCGAACCCGCGACCGTAGCATAAAGCTTACGGCAGCCAGCGCATTGGCTGACTAGGTCAGATGGTGTATCCACTTGAGCCATCCTTCCCCTGACCTTTCTTTCTTCCTTTCCCCCATACCTACAATTCCTCCAACCTCCCGCCCATGGATGAAGGCAGGCTCTCCAGCTGGCCTCCATGCATTCCCCAACAAGCCAATCAAACTTGTTGAGTCCAGACCTTCGCTCGCGACTCGTTCAGGTGCCACGTCACCAACAGACTGAGATGGAGCGACATGTATGTTTCCTTTTGAGACCATCTCTTCTCCTTTGCTGGTCTCCGGGCTCCCTCGCTTCCCCCCTTCTACCCTCCTCCTTTTCCGATACTTCTCTGATCCCGTCATCGCCCATGTGCATCTCATACCCATCGCCCCCGTTCAAGCCACCGGTTTCAAGTATTCCTCACTTGTCGCAGTCAACAAGTCAAGCCCAGAAGCCATTCTACGTGTGCAAGACCCATCCCCCAAAACAATCTGATCAAGCTTTATCCCTGCTGTCATCAACCGTCAACTCGTCCTCGTCGGCTGACCCTTGCAAACCCCCTTCCCGTTCGCCACAAACGTGCTTCTACCTCTCACAGGTCAATTCCGGCACCACCCGCACTTCAATTCCGGCACTGCTCCTACTCGCGATTCAAGTCTGCTGCTGCCCGCACTCTCAAGTTCAATTGTGATTGCAAGTCAGCAAGACCTCATGCCTGTGCGGCATCAACTTCAAGACCCGTCAAGTGCTCAATCAATGCTTACTACCATTCTATCGTTGTTTTTGTTCCGTTCGTTTGCATATCGTGGTTAGTATGTACTATTAGATGTACGTAGTATTGCAATGCAGTTGTTTTGAATGATATTTGAAGTGTTGTCGGTGCACAAGACCGTGAAACTATCCTATATTCCGCACCTAAAATACAGTAATATGCAACAATTATCAGTAATTACCCGGAAAATATCTGGACTTGCGTAATCCAGTAATTGGAAGTAATCGATGATAATGATCCAATTATGGACAATTACTGCCATTTGGGAATCTCGGGTTTTCCTGATGCCCGATCCCGTGTTTTCACTGGGAGTCAAGATCTAGACCTAGTTGCTCCCTGAGAAGTCCAATCGGTCGATTCAGGAGTAACCAGGGCGAACCAAGGGCCAGTGGAAATACGCGACGCGGAGATTTATGCCCACGTGTCCGTGTTTTGATGGCTGCCACGGCAACTTGCGCAAACATTCCTCTTCCCCTCCACCCTTGCTTCCACCTCCTTCCATCAACTCTCGCCACAACCCAGCGGCAAGATTTCGTCCGCATCTAGTCGCAACGACAGCTTACTCCTCCAATGCCGAGTTCGGGCGTGTGAGACGAGCAAGCTCCATGGGGAGGAGGAGATGCGACATGATGACGCAGGAAGGAGGAGAGTCGCATTGCAGGAGGATTGAGGTGAGTCCTCTGCGCCTCGCTTTCCTCCATCACTCGGACTTGAATACAACGCCCGTCCAAGCATCCACTTTTGCACTGACTCGTCCCGTATCCAGTCGTGCTGCAAGTGTCGGGACTCGGCTTTCATTGTGTTTTAGCCAAAGATATGTCCGCTTACACTCAAGCTCTGTCCACGCCCTCTTTTACTTCCACCCAGCTACTGCGGCCTTTGGGTGTCTACAGTCTGAGCTGTTCCTCTGTGCAAGTCTCTGGACGCTTGCAACGCATTGCACATAGATAAGGGTGGATAATATGTATAGGGCACGTGTATGTATGTACGGGACCCGCCTACCAAAGCGTGTCATTCTAGCTCCCTATTCAACCGTCCTTGTGCTTGCAACTCTCATGCCCGCACTTCGACGTCCAGCTCCCTCAACCTGTTGTCCACGGCCCTGCCGTCTGCAGGAGCACTTCACGGGGGAAACTCGGTTCATTGGGGAGGACATGCAGCGTACGTCCGGGACGCGCCGCCAGCTCAGATGACAGTCGCGCTAAGTTACTTCCAGCTTCAGCGCCGGGTTACTGGAACGTGCCGCCGCATCAGTATTTTTCGTGGTTTTTCTTTGTATCTGTATCGCCTGTGCGGTGCCATCTGTTCGTTGGCTGGGATGGTTCGTCTGCGCCTCTTCTACTTATCGTCCTTGGCTCGCCTCCGTTCAGCGCTTCTGTCCTCGTACCATCTGCCGCCATCCTCGTCGCGATCTTCTATACACTTCCCCAGGCTCAGTTCGACTTCGTTCCCTTTTGCTCTTCATTGATACTCTGTCTCCCGCCGCCCACTGGCACTCTAAGTACTCGTTCACTGCGCTACTTCACCCCGTCTTCCCTCCTTTAG
Organism: Mycena crocata; assembly: GCA_029281795.1. Taxonomy (NCBI): domain Eukaryota; kingdom Fungi; phylum Basidiomycota; class Agaricomycetes; order Agaricales; family Mycenaceae; genus Mycena; species Mycena crocata. The sequence continues at coordinate 176,228 of JARJCP010000075.1, forward strand.
TTGCGGTAGAGAATTCATTTATCTCCCCGTCTAGCTCGTTTACTTTGACGCCTGCATCTCCATGTGCGAACCCTCACCACTCACTTGTCCCTGCTTCACGTCTTAGGTTGGCTTGCTTCAACCCAGAGCATTGATGTGAGCAAATACTGAACTACTCGACATCAATTCGGTACAGTATGTAATATCCACTCCGTCTACGTCTACCTATTGGGTGCGCATAGAATTTGGTAGATGGCACCAACTTCTGCCGCCTTGCCATTGGGCTTAAATCCAACACTTCGACCTGGTTGAATTCATGCATGACTAAGAATCAAACTCGTGTAGATTACGCTGAGGCCCGCAGCGCATGCGCTCCGGGATCGTATCGGGGCAGGGAAAATATGATTGATCATTGAGTTACCTGTGATAAGGAAGCAACTTTGGCTAGCATAAAATACAACTTTTGAGTGAGCTGGGAGCAGCTATAGTATATGTTGCTTGCAACTATCGGCTTTAGGATTAAATCTGTAATTCCCGGTTGCCTTTTATGGAATGATTCAGAAATTTGGTAAGTACTAGCATGCAGAGGTGATGAGGCCATTTCACCAAACATTCAAGCACCATTGATTTGTTGTACAATCACACATCTTTATCGTACGTTCAGGTAAAATCAGACCTGGTGGCGTGTGGACGCGGCTGCCCTTCGTGGCAAGGCGGGACCAGTGCGAGCCCGTTCGACTCAGGATCAGGTCATGGCGGGGTCACTGGTTATTTGCCTTTTTGATGTCTTCGTCGATTTCAGTGGCTTTCTGTAACAGACACAGATTTGCCATCTTTCACTTGTTCCAACGTACGGTGGGCAAGTATGACGTTCACCTTGCACCTTTATCATTTGCACGAGATTTTTATAAGCGCGCAAGTTTTTCCGTTTGGGTAGCGCGACACTTTCATATTGCTGCAGCGTGACAAGGACAAACAAACCTTGAGCGCGATACTTTTCTCCTACCCCGCGCAACACTTTTCTGCCACCATGCGCGATACCTTTCTCAACTCTCCGCAACATTTTTCTGGCTTCCATGCACGACACTTTTCTCCACTCTCCACTCTCTCCGCGACACTTTTCTATATTTCTCCCCAAGTAACTGCCATTCCACTACCAGTCCCGAATCAGTGCGTCTACCGCTCCTTCTATGTACTCTTCCTCCTTCTTCAGGAGGCTAGGGTTAGCAGCGGTGTCCTGGATGCTTCTAACAGTGAGCAGACGACATTCCCCAGTCATACCAGGCACCACCATGTCGCTAAGCATATCATGCATCTCTGATCCAGAAACCTCGTCCTTGAGTAAAGTACCCAACGATCCCACTTCTGTGTCCAACCACTTCCGTGTCCAACAACCTTCACAGTAGCTCCTATCGTAGCAAAAATTGGCATGAACAACGTCCGGGGGGAATAGGGCTAGAGTCAGCCTGTGCTGAGCTACTGCGGTATGTGTGCGGACCAAGGCACGGTACACAGGCCAGCCCAGGTAACCCTCATCCGACTGCGAAATATCCAGAATTGATGCGGACATCAGCTCATAGAACGCTCTCTTGGCCCAGTGTTCAATGTGGTACTCCTCCGCAAGCCGATACCGTAATGCGGGACCAAGTTCAGCATGGTCCTCCAGATGGTGAATGGCATATTGCATTCCCGACTCCACTCCGAAGAAGTCGCAGGTCTTCAACACAGCGCACAGCTGGTCCAGACCAGGAGTTACATCAGTCCACCTGCAAACAGAGTAAGCTACTATCTACTGCAGGAGATAAATGAACACTCACGGACGTATGTTGAAAATGAACTCCAGAAAATGATCCATCTCTGCCATGACAAACTTGGGTGGCATCTGCACTGCGGTAGCATCACTAGTGCCGCCCACACCAGCGTCTGTGGCAAGCTGCATCCACTCTTTGGAACTCTGAGACAAGGATAGAGGGGGAACGCCCACGACAGGCAAGGTGAGCATCCCCCCAAACAAGTCACTTTTGAGGATGAGCTGTTGTCGGTAGACGTTGTACAAGATTCCTTTGTGCGTCTAGAACAGTATATCAGAATAGCACAATCATTTTTGGACACTGCGTACAACGAGAGTGAGGGGCCCATCCGGAAAGTACAAGCTTGAATGCCTCTGAAGCAGCGGGGCTTCCTTTTCTTGGCCTTTTTCTTCAGACATTTGTGTACGAAAAAACAGAGGGGCGATCACCTGACTGATCCATAACTTCTGTTTCACGTCCATGGAGGCCTTTAGTTTTCCACATGAGCTCACACCACTTCCGCCTCATCCCCTTCCCTGGACAGTCAATGTGCTAGCTGCCTACGAACTTCTAAACAATGCATACACCCGAGCTCTGCAAACTTTGCGGCAAGAAGACAGTGATGCAATCCGGTACAAGCTCCTCTCCTCTAACATTGTGGACAACCTCATCCCCGTTCTGGAGAACTTGGAGGGAGAAGGTGTCCCCGCTGACTGGGTTGACAGTGTTGCCCACATTCTTGGACCCTTGGTATACGAGTTGCAAGTCGCAGCACTGGCGGCTGAGGGAATGTGAGAGTTGCATCTTCTTCCTCGTCATTTTTAATATTTCAATTCAGAGAACGGGATGAGATAGAACTCTTAGAACCGGTCTTTGAAACCGACACAGAAACACGGTGGCCTGGGAGACCCAAAAAACACATTGACCCTGAATATCTGCAAGAAGCTGTCTCTGCCAACCGCAATATCAAGCTTTCCAGCCTTGCCAGAGCATTGGGAGTTCACTGCAATACACTAACACGACAAATGAGGGAGCTTGGCCTCCGCAAGAGCTTCGATGGTTTATCTGACGATGAGCTCGACCAATTGACGCGTGAATACAAAGGCAGAAAACCCAATTCTGGTCTACGATATCTGCGGGGGCATTTTCGCCGCTACGGTCTGCGAGTCCAGAAAGAGCGAGCCAGGCTTTCCTTGAAACGAGTCGATGCTTTGGGCCAGGCGCTCAGAACTCGTTTAACCATCAGACGTCGACGTTACAAGGTCCCTCGGCCCAACTATTTGTGGCATTGCGATGGGCATCATAAGCTCATTTGGTGGGGTGTGGTCATTCACGGTTTCATTGATGGGTATTGCCGCACGGTACATTCTCATCGTCTATTCCTGAATACTACTTACTGGTCATCAGGTCACCGGCCTTAAAGCCAGCACAAACAACCGTGCTTTAACTGTACTTGAGGTTTTCATGGAGGCCATTCAAACCTATGGTACTCCGTCGAGATTGAGAGGTGACCGTGGTGGAGAAAACACAAAGGTGTCGGTATGGATGATTATGCACCAGGGCCCTGGACGGGCTTCATTTATGTGGGGATCGTGAGCTATCTCTCTCCTCATTGGCCGTTTAATAAAGACTAAATATTCCTTAGATCCACTCGCAACACACGTATTGAGCGTCTTTGGGTTGAAGTTGGCACCCAATTTGCAAGACGCTGGCATGGGTTTTGTGCGACAGCGAGGTGCAACAGGAGCAGGCCATGCCTCCGATGATGAAGAGGATATCGAGAGTTCTGGCTCCGAGCATGAGCCAGATTTTGAGGAGCAATTGGAAAACCAAATTGAAGCTGACCAGGCTCATAACATCCGACACGCCCCAGTCAAGGTGGCCCGACATCATTCCCCCTTTGAAGTGCAGGACGATGAAGATGAATTTCTGCACGCTTTGGACATAGTCATCTCCCCCCGAAATTGTGCCCGAGGACTATGATGTTCTTCCAGAGGAATGGGAGCGTGGAGTCTACTCGGAAATTGAGACCATTCGTACTGGCACGAATGGCAAGGAGATGGTAATTGTACTACCCCGACATGATTAGTTTCCCCGTGCGGTCCACTGGGCCCAGGCCCTCGACCTTCTCAATACTTTTCTTGACGAGCTCGAATATGATTGATCATTCCTACTACATGCACTATTGTATCGTACGTTGTATATCCCTCTGTGCTACGTTGTATTATATTGTATCTGCATGTATCAAATCGACTTGACCGCTTGAACGTCCGGAGTACTCATGGTACTAACTCAGACAACAAGAAAGAACGCAAGGGCTGCGAGGGGTCCTGAATGTATGTCAGCTTGAGTTCAAGCAATTCGGTGCAAACCCCGCTGAGAGATACTCACCTTTTTGGAAAGGGCAGATGGGGATATTCGCTCTGAAGCGCACGTTGTTGGAAGCGGTTCGACTACTGGAGCGTGGCGTCGTTGGCGGGGGCATCGAGATGGAGTCCTGACGGTCCCCGGAAAACATCCGTTGGAGTAATTTGGAGAGGAACTGGATGAGATCTACTGCTCACATTCTGAAAAGGGTATGGGGATATCTGCTGCGAGTCGTGCCTCATAAGCAATGTTTCAAGTGTGGGATTGCGGCATCGGTGGGAGGGGCGTCGAGGTGGAGTCCTGGTGGTCCCTGGCAAATGTTGGCTCAAGTATTTGGGTTGGAAATTGGGTAAGATCTGCTCACTGTGTTGAAGTGGTTGTGAAGGGAATGTGTGCTCCGACTTATGCGTCGTTGGCAACGGTTCGGGTGCGGAAACGCAGCGTCGGTGGGAGGGTCGTCGAGAGGAGGTCTTGAGGGTCCGGAACATACCTTAGCTCGAGCGATTTGGTGGAGAATTGGGTGAGATATGCTCACCCATCTGAAAACATGTGGTTGGGTTAGGTACTCCAAGTCGGGCGTCGTTGGTGAGGGTTCGGGGGCGGGAACGCAGCGTCGGTGGGAGGGTCGTCGAGAGGAGGTCTTGAGGGTCCGGAACATACCTTAGCTCGAGCGATTTGGTGGAGAATTGGGTGAGATATGCTCACCCATCTGAAAACATGTGGTTGGGTTAGGTACTCCAAGTCGGGCGGCGACGGTTCGGGTGTGGGAACGCGGCGTCGGTGGCGGGGGCGTCCACATCGAGTTCTGAAGGTCCTCGGAGTATGTTATTTGGAGTATTTTGGTGAAGGATTGGGAAGATCTACTCACCTTTCCAAAAAAAGTGTGATGGGAGGATAGCTGCTCCGACTCGGCCGTCGTTTGCGATGTTACAAGCGCTGTCAGGCGGCGTCAATGAAGTAGGCATCAGGAGGGTATCCTGAAGGTCAGCTGCGTGTGTCAGGTCGAGCGATTTGGTCCAAAACTCGCTGGCATATGCTCACTTTTCTGAAAAGGGGTGATCGGAATATTTGCCCCGAGTCGGGCGTCCTTGGCGACGTTACGGGCATCGGAAGGCAACGTGAAGACGAGGAGCATCGAGGAGGTCTCATAGGGGCTCTGAGGATGTGTTATTTGGACAGTTAAAATGGAGGACTCAAGGAGATCTGCTCACCTTCATAAAGATGTATGTGGTTGACACCATCTCCGAGTCGAGCGATGTCCGCGACGTTTCAAGTGCCGGAGAGCGACGTGGAGGCGGGGAGCATCGGGAGGACGTCCTGGTGCTTCCGAGGACACATTACTTCGAGTAAATTGCTAACAAACTCATTGAGATTCACATACTTTTGTACAAAGGTATGGTGGTGAATATGTGGTGCAAGCTGGACGACCTCAGCAGCCATTTGCAGACGGAGGGCTGGCAGCAAAGCAGATAGTCTCAATAGATCATCTTGAGGGTCCCAAGCGTCCGTTAATCCAGGTGTTTTGGGGAAAAGGTCGGCCAGGATTTGTTGACTGTGATGAAAATGCATGTGGATGAGCTTGACTCTAGATTGGAGGTGGTTGACGTCGTTTGAGCTGTAGAGAGGCAGCAAAAATGCACTGAATGTCGAGACCGGACAGATTGTGAGGACAGGAAATTGGTCCTGCCAGTGCAACGGACCTGTTTCCTCATTTCCCATCAGTACACGTAAAATCTTGAGAACACCGCTTGGAAACAGAATGTCTGCTTAAGGAGAGGTTTTCGGAGTTCGATGGTTGCATAGGGCGGAATTACATAGACAAAATAAGCGGGTAGCAGACCGCTGAAGTCAGGAGGGTGGCGGTCGAGAACAAAATGTACAATTTCCTTTTTGGGCCTCTTACAACTTAACTCTCGATTGTCCGTAATTCAACAGAAATTTAACTCGGAATGATTTTTTTGCGGCCTGGGAACCCGTGCCGTCGTCATGCCGAACCCTCCAGCACTGGAGGGTTCGCTTGAATTGTCTCTGGGCCTTTGCAAACACATTCTCTGGCTCTCTTTTCCTTGAAATGCCTCAGCTCAATCTCTCAGAGGCTACTGCTGCTGCCCTCTCGCAAGAACTCGAGGTCTTGCACGGACTTATTGGCGGCTCTAGTGGCCAGCTTTATGTGCCACTCCTGCCTCATTTAAACAGCCTGAAACGCGAACTCACCCAGTGTGGCAGGCCCCCGAGTCACCACAGCCTGCTGCACATGTATCTTCTTACGCTCAGCTCAATGTCCTACCTACTCAGCGACCTCAAGATGCGTCGACCGCAGCCGCTGCTACTGATTTGCATCCAGGTAGGCTCATGATAAATTTTATCTCAACGACTACACTTCTGATATATTTGGGTTTCGTCAGCCTCCTCGTTGGCTGCCAACCCGTTTGCATCCTCTGGGATCTGCCTGCCCTCCTTTCTTCCACCATCCCTGGCCAAACTAGCATGCCCATCTCGTTCAGAGACACCATTTGCTTTTGCCGTTCCCCATGAATCATGTACCCCCAACGACACAAATGCACCCTTGGGCTCCTTCCTCCCTCCGTCTCTGGCCCTCCTCGCCCGGCCGCATGACCCATTGCCATCTGTAATGGGAAAACGAGCAACGGACACCCGAAATGCGGCGACGACAGATGGCAAGAATGCAAGCAAGATAAAGATAAGACTGCCGGTCCTTGCTGCATACACAAAACATATTGATGCTGGAGAATTTGGTCCTCGCGTCGAACATTCAGATGAGAGCTCTGACACCGAATCCTCATCCGAGGAAGATATCCCCCTTGCCTCTATAGTCAAGCGTCGTGATGGAGGTGCGAAACCACTGGCAGCAGCGCGTCGCAAGGGTTCGGACCAGGCTGCCCCACCTCGTAAGAAGCTCTGCCGCCGCAATGGTAATGCTAAGCGGGTGGGGACTGCATCTGATATTGGTTTTGTCAGTATGCGGATTATGTCCGATGACGGAGAGTCGGAGATTGACACACCTGGAAATGGGGAGGAGCATAGGGGCTGGCGCACGGATGGAGATGGGCGTCCCGTCACTCTTGGGGCTGGCCTCATGCTTTGCCAGTTGATCTCGGTGTTCTCTTCAGAGCATCTTCCACAACTCGAGAACTTGATCTCGTACCTACAAGATCCCAAGCAGTCTGGATTCCTGGCCGTTTCAAACAACACCGACAGTCTTTCAGTCATACAAGACATACGCACTCTCGAAATCAGTGCGGCTGCCAACGACTTGTTGTATATGCTCAAATTGATTCAGCTTGCTTTAAACATTGACGAGTGAGTATTTTATGACACCGTGAGCCATACACCTTCTGATATTTTCTTTTGTTAGCAAGCGTCGCAAAGCTAAGGATACACAAGCAAGACCCCTAGGTATTGCCCCTCTAGCAAAGAAGGCTGGCCTGTCCGAGTCCACACTCCGAAATTACCACACGTATGGAACTCGCTTGCTGCATTTGTGCTGTGCGGGTAAGACTCCTTCCTGTTGTATAATCTGCATCCTCACTGTGTCCTAGGAAGTATGCATATCCTGCTTCTCATTGCGTGTCTTCGACTCCGGACTAGTTTTGTCATCGGGACCACTGAGACTGTGCGCAACATTAACTCTCTTGCTGATGCCCTCCGAGAGGTGAAAGGTAAGGCTTATTCAATGACAGCTAGAATTTACCCACAGCTACATTTCAGAAGGAAAATACCGACCACTCGTGAGACGGTTAATTGTTGCGCTGCATTATCTGCAAACTAAGAAGATCCCTGTTCTGGACAACTACAAGCTTGTTCGTGTGTAGGATAATCTTCTGTTCTCTGATTTTACTAAGGCGGACAACTTTCTCGGCAGCGTCCAAACGGAGTGAGTCCCTTGTACAACTGAATTTAATTTGCGGTTTGACTCTTCAAGTCTCTTCACGCTTCCGAGTCGATCTCTGGAATGGAAACTGGCAGAGCCAAATACCTGGACTCCGACTACCTTTACGATGCCTGAGCCAGCCGAAGTTATTGAAATCAAGACTGCTTTGAAGCTCGAGCGGACTAATGTCCTCCCTTTCAAATCAGAGGATCGAATTGAATGGACAGAAGATCAGCGTGCCCTAGCTGAAGAGGCGGAGGCTCCTACTGACATTGATGATCTTTGCCGGAAGGTGAGTATCTGTAGTATGCTATAGATCACAGAGGTTGATAGCGAGCCCAGATTACAAATTTGTATGCCTCAGTTAAAGATGCGCCAGGACGATACGTAGAGATTGACCCGGATATCTTAGAGGGGTAGGTGAATCTTTCTCTCTGTAAACTCTGTTCTTATGGACAATAATTCAGGAAAGCACTGGTTATTGACGATGCTACTGGCCTGCGGGTTGTTACCGTCATCACAATGCCACCAGAACTCCGAGAACGTCTGAAGAGTGCGCTTGAACGGCTTGATGCAATCTTGCCTGGAGAGTTCCGATGGGAAAATTCGAAACGTCTTGGGTACACATATCTGGTGATAGTTTATACTTGGTACTATCGGATGGGAGAGAAGGCAATATTTTTATTCTGAAACCAATAACCTGAATTAACCTATCAACAGGGTCATGGAGCGCCGGCAGATACTCATCCCAACAACCTCCAGAAAGGGCTCAAAGTCAATTTCGATCAGCGGATGCCATACAGTACGGTTCAAACAAGTAAAAAGACAATCGAGTACGAGGCCATAGTGGAAGTTTTCTCAGAGGCTCTGGAGTTTCAAAGGATTGAGGTGTGCGAGGTGCAAGTTTTTTTTTCGGAATTCTTTCTTAATCTTCTCAATGTAGTTCATTCGCTTGAACCCTGGTGCTTACGAGGAAGTCCGAGTTTTTGCTGATGTTCTTCCCATGAACGCAGCCTCCCCTGCATACCCATTTGCGGGTTTTATGTTTAATCTCCGGGTCTCTACGGATGCACATAAGGACCGTCTTGATAAGCGTTGGTGTTTATTAATTTACCTGACAGACTGTGAAGGTGGAGCAATTTGCCTTTACGAGCTTGGGTTCAAGCTTAACTGCAGGACGGGGCACATACTCATCTTTCCATCCTGCTACATTACACATTTCAATACCCATTTTATAGGACTTCGAGCGACGTTAGTTTTACATACTGATTTAGAAGGGGACAAGTGGGATGAGGATTCAGGAGGATGGGGGGATCATGTTACTAAACATATAATGACATATTCTCGAGAGTAGACTACAATCTCTGTTTATTTTCGTGTTCGCTGAATTTTGAAATTTCCTTTTTGGGATAGAGACGGTAGCAGACGTTTGCAAGAAATTAGATGTTATTAAAGTGTACCAGGCGTCTAGTGCGACATATTCGTAGGAGGCTACCGAGGATTTACTATATTATGCAAAGGAAACAGATAAGAAACTAAATGAGTGATGATATATGTAATAAAAAAATCTACGACTTGTGCCATGGGTTAACGAGGCCTTTTCCCGAACGCTTGAAAAATCCCGATGACTTATGTACAACACCAGCAGTGCCAGAGGTCCCCGCATCTGTCGTAGTCGGCAAGGAGCTGCTACTTCCGGACATAATCGAGGGGATAGAGGTCAAGCTGACTACCGTCGATGAAGCACCAACACTATTGTTTGGGAGGTGAGAGGTAGATGTGTCAGAGGTTAGAGCTGCAGCAGCCAGAGACGATGTGCTCGTCCATCCCGAAGACGTTCCGGAAACATCTCCCACGGTAGGAGAAGGAGGGAGCAGGTGATCGAATGAGCCATCGAGATCAGGGGAGGGAGATTTGTCAATAAAGAGAGGGGCGGTGAAAGATGACGGAAGAGAAAGGTGAGAGTGGGAAGTCAAAGTAGAAGCGTCGGGAAGCTCTGACTTGTCATCACTGACTTCGATGGGTTTGGGATGGTCATCATCGCTAGTGGGGAATTTGATGCCGTTCCACACCAGGCTCTTGGTGCCAATACGTGTTCGCATTTTTGCTGCCATCTTCATATCCGGAAGCAAACTCTCCCGATCTGAATCCTCTTCCTCGACCTTGACTGTTAGAAATGAATTTAGCTGTGAGGTAAAATACAGTAATAAACAGACATACCTGAAGACTTTTCCAGCTTGATCTCCTTTGCTTTTCCCTTTCCTTTGGATTCTGCATGGTTTCAAATCAGAAGATAAAAATATGGCTTGGCAAAGAAACGTACTTGGCTTACGAGGAGTTTCTTCCTCTTCCTCCGAGTCATCGAGCACGTCAAAGTCAGACAATGCTTTTTCTTCTTCCATCTCGTCGTCTTCGGTTGGTGCATCCCAGTTTTCGTACCGGTCAGATGGAATGGTTATCTTGGTAGCTGTGGAAATTTAAGACGATGTTGAGAATATACAGGATTGACTTACCTAGGAACAAACACCGCTGAGTAGCTTTCTTCCCCCCTTGCTGACAGTACCTAGCAAGTTGTGCGCCAGTCGGAAGCTCTGAGACGGACAACACTACACTCTGGTTCTGTTTAATCACAGCGAGCCACTGTTGATCCTGAATCTCCTGAGAGGCCTTTGGGTCTGACGGAGCAGGGTGTTCATCCAAATAGTTGAAGAGCTCAGGAAACACAGTTGCCCAATAGCGAGTGCACTGGGCAGTGCTCCATCCTGTGTTGACCTTGTAGCTATTGCCTGCGCCCGGGTGGACATAACAGCAAGCTTGCATGCCTCGAGAGAATTGAGCTCAGTCGTCTTGGGACTCGAGGATCGAAGGAAAACACGGTTTCTAGCGCCTGGGTTGCCCTGACTCACGTTTGTCAGCTGGAACTCAAACCTAGCATGGAAGTATTGTACCTTCATGGCTGTTCCACAAACGAGAAAAACAATCATTCCAATAAAAACATCTTCGGGTGCAAGGTCGGCAATCTCAGAGTCCTTGTCCTTCTTGAAAATGGTATAAATACAAAAACATGAGAACAGGAACAATTGCAATGACTCACAGAGCTGGCTGCCTTTTTCTTTTTGGAGTGAATGTTGGGGGGCTCGGTATCCGTAGTACTTTTACGTTTCTTTTGAAGACCGTCCTTGGTCTCAGCCTCTGCCTCGTCACGAGTTGCTTTGAGGACAGAGGAGGAGGGACCTGCACGAGGACCGCTGAGCTTGCCGGCGTCTGGTAGCTGCTTGATTAGAGCTCCCGCTGGCTGGCGAGGCTCTGGATGTGCTGACTCGATATGCCCGCAATTCGAGCAGAGGGTTTTGTTGTCGACGACATGGGTATTAGAGCACCGCATACAGATGCATTGCTGGCCATCAGAGTCCCGGCCAAGGCACCTGGTGGAATCGTCGACCATACAGAATATTTTGAAAGAAGGAAGTGTGTGTTGATGTTATTTCCTTGAAAGTCCGCTACTGACTAGATTCGGAGTTCTAAACAATCGGGAGACCGCTTTGCATTTATAGTCGAGTTCTGGTAGAATTTTATGGCATTTATTCAAGAATTCACATAGCCCATGACGCGGAACATTGAGAGGAGGAGGATAAAGCGCTTAGACCGTTTTCTAGAAGCTCGAATCGGCCACAAGATAGTGTAGCCAAACATCTACAAACATTATAAAGTGTCGCGCTGTCAGAAAACTGTCGCGCTCATCAAAAACTATCGCGCTTGAATTAAAGTGCACACTGAACGTCATAGGCAAGTAGCGTATAATCTAGTGTTCGCACCACGTTTCAAGGGCCCTTGAGATGTTATGTTTGAGTTGGCCAAAATGCTCCTCGCAAACGCTAAGATGATTCTACGACCAGCTTGTTTCAAGCAACCAGCGGATGGGTCCACTTTGACAGACGCGACGCGAAAATTCTCGTTCACGTGTCCGTGTTTGATGGCAACAACATCACAGGCCAGCTTGCACAAACATGGTCCTCCGTCTTTCCAGCAACTCTCGCCAAGGATGATGCAGCTGCGGCCAACCACCGGTATTTTTACGCATTCCGATTGCACACCGGTAGAACTGAGCTCTCTCCTCAAGCCTATGGGACGATCAAGCTCAATGGAAAGCAGGAGCCGAGTCGGCACGATCATGGAGGGGAGGGGGAGGAGGGACGCATCACTGCGAAGCGAGGCACATTTAGTTGTGTTCTCTGCGATTCGTTTTGACTAACTTTGACTTGATCCACTGACTCGTTCCTATGAACGCATGCTTACATGCCTACTGACTCCGCAAGCAGTCCTGCTGCATGCGCTGATGACATCCGGCGCAGGCTACGTCTCCTCAACTTCCCTTGAGCTGCTTGCGCACCGACACCCGCCCATCCAATGTCCTCCCTCTCTGCTGTTATGTACCTCCGCAGAATCGGAAGGTGTGTCATCTACCAGTACCTTTTGTTTGTGCTTCCTTGCTTTTGTTTACCCGTGTTCTTCGTTCCAGAATCATCATTCCCACTCGCCTCCGTATGAAAGCTGTACGTAGCAAGCTTCCACGTTCCATCCGGTACCGCCATAATCCTCCTCGAGATTATATACAATTGCGGATTAGGTGCCGCCGCATTCAGAATGGGTGATGTACCGCCTTCATAGTTGGTCCCGTTTATACATCTCGCCCTCGAAATGCCCACACTAAAACGTTGCGCATTGACCATTTTCACTTCCTGGCACTCATATCCGCTGATTCTGATTATTGAACAGGACATCAATAATCTGGTCTCGGAGTTCAGCCTGAGATCATTCACTTCTGCCCCGATGTCACGGCACACCTGAGTCGTTCGGGACAGCTGTTCAATGTCTGGGTCCCATCGTGAGATTAAGCAGATATTAATGTGCTCACATTTTCCCATTATCACAAACCGAGAGGCTTCAGATGTATCATGATACTGAGAAGTGACCCCTCCTGTGGCGGCATATATACCTCCCGGAGGCCTCCAGTGTGTCATCTCCTTCAACCCACCCTCATGGATCCAACCCAAGCTGCTGAATTCCAGTATCTGTGGAACCAAATGCTCTCTGGTGTGGCCGGCGCCTGCGTAAGTCGCAAATTCCGTCGACATGAAAAGGATTCACAGGAGAAAATGTCTACAGACGACACTTGTGCTCTACGGTGAGATTTATTTTACATAAGTATCACACCCTGTACCAGACTAAACGGTAGTTCAGCGCCGTATGTTATTTTGTTCTGGTTCTCTATCTTCACTCTCCGTCGTCGCAATCCAGTGGGACAACAGGTCCTTTTTGCGACAGCCTCTCTTATGTTTTTCCTCGGGACGTGTGGGGCTCTTATTGACCTCCTACGCAGCGCCGTCTTGACGCGGATGACACAATTGTTCATCCAGCAGGGATATAGCTCTATTCCCGACACCTTTCGCCATCTATCAAAATTGTTCCAAGCACTGACTCTGGCCCAGAATATCTTTGTGGCAACGAACAAGTGAGTTGAAACCCGACTCCTTGATTCTTCCAAATCTGATGTCCGCTTAGTTTAGTGTCCGATCTCCTGTTTGTATGGTCATTGCCTCAGCTTTCTTTCCTCTGTCTGAAGGATATTTTCCGGAGCTATACCGCTGCTATGTTATCTGGGGGTCGTGCAAAATCGTTCTGGTTCTGTCAATGCTGACATGTTTGGGTAGGTCCTTCCTCGACCAGATCGTTTCGAAAATTGAGACATTATTCTACAGTGGCGGCGCTAATTTTTACGCTGAAGTACGCGTCTATCATCCAGCAGCCCGATATCGACATCAAAGTGCCATATGGCATGGCTGCAATTACAATTATTGGCTTGGTCTCTCTATCTGGTGAGCCCCTGTTCTGTATGCAACCTCCGTCTTCATTTTCCAGCTGGGAGGATCTGGTACGTCAAACGTTCAGCCCTCGTCGTACGCGGTGGGCACTTGCGACAAACATATGATACTGCGCTGGCAATGATGTGAGCGGGCGAAAAACTGCTACTGCACAATGTTAAACCGAACCCCGACCCAAACAGACTGGAATCCGGTGCCCTATACTTGGTCTGTGGGCTACCACACATTATCGCCCTGAACATCATGGATAAATCATCGGCATTTGTGAGTATATATACTCCATTGAAGAGCTCCTTCCGGAATCCTCAATTCGGAATAGATGGTGGTATTTTCAGAATGCTCCTTCGTCTTGTTGACACATGCAGTGGTCAGCATGAGGGATTTCCGTGTCTCGTGGTCGTTGGCTGATGTGGCTTTCAGAACATCGTGCCGACATTGATCCTTGTGCGCGTTGGCCTGAACGCGTGTACCTGGGACAGTGCCGACAAGGCCATTGTCCTGCCGAAATAGTTATTTAGTCTTTGGCCCGGGAATTCTTTCCTGCCCGAGTCCGTGTATTGCAAACATCGCCACAACCAACCTCAATATTTATTGTATTCCGCTGTGAGCAGCCTTCTGCGGATTGAGACCACGAGCATTTCACTAAATATTCAACCACCCGTCATTGACTTGATTACCGCTACAGTATACATTCGAACCTGTTGATCCCACATTCACATAAATCGGACCTGGTGGCGCGTGAACGCCCCGCACTAAATGGGGTAAATCTGCGATACCAATGTAAGGCAGGAAACCTGTTCGACTCGGGATCAGGTCGTGGTGTTGGTTTCTGATTTTTTAATCTTTTCCTTCATCTATCTTCGTGGCTGTGCCACCAACTATTTAATTTGCGACCACTGTCCTTCGTAAATATTGATTTCCAATATTTGTGGGGGATGGTATTTCAAATTTCAATCCCAAGCGGCAAGGGTACTACCTTCTATCGTTTTGCAAATCTTTAGGTATACCGTTAATGACTTTACCGGACGTGGCTCACCGCGCACCTAAATTTCAATCCAGGGATGATTAGCAGGTTAACGATGTTTGACTACCCGCATTCAAATGTGTATTCTGAATGCGACTTTTTTTATTCAGTAATGGTTTGGGATTAAGTCTCATTTTTTGTCCCTCATCTCGGTGCTAGTCAAATTTTCTTCTCACATCTTGTTCAAATTCCGTGCTGTTCCAAAATGGAACTCTTAAGATACATGTATCCGATGAAGTTTCGGGTTTGGAACATCAATTCCAGGGTGGACATTCACCTCACATTGAGGAAGGATAAGACCTGATGGTGTGTGGACGTATGGCTGTAATACTGTAACATTATTATTGGTTACACCACTTTGTGATTTTCCTTGGAAAAAGCACCACTTTGTGAGAATTTTGACTTTTATGCACCACCTCACAGATTTCGACGAAAATAACACACCTCCCCCGCTCGAGGACGGGCACCACTTCAAATAAGTCATATTTGAGGCACCACCACA
Organism: Mycena crocata; assembly: GCA_029281795.1. Taxonomy (NCBI): domain Eukaryota; kingdom Fungi; phylum Basidiomycota; class Agaricomycetes; order Agaricales; family Mycenaceae; genus Mycena; species Mycena crocata. The sequence goes on from JARJCP010000075.1 coordinate 191,664, forward strand.
AAAAAGTCTGTTGAAAAAAAGCATTGGTCTCAATTTCACAATATGCACCACTTTCAACGTTACTGGATTATGCACCACAAATGTTTTCCTCCAGATGCACCACTGAGTTCTTCTTTTAAAAAACAAACCCTCACATAATCGTCACTAAAGAAATGCACCACCAGGGGGACTTCATGGACTTCAATGCCAGACGCTTGCGCATTATCTTCCCACGGTTGGAACTCAGTGAACGCCGGAACTGTGCAACAATGCCCCTTCACTCTGGGTCACCCAACAGGCTAGGTTATATTTAAATTTAGATTCACGAATACAAACTGTATGACTGTACAAGTTTATGACAAAAGGATCCGAACAATTCGAAATAAATGGCTTGGTTTCCATTCCCGCTGTTTCTGGGACTGTTATCTGCCTATCTGCATTTTCTGACATGTTCCCCGTGAATATACCGGTATTGCACCGAGACGGAGTGGAAGTGAGGTTGTGCAGGAATGGATTGGGATCGACGAGGAAGCACACTGTGTATGAGGGCAAAGGAGTTGACGGGAGTCTCGGACTTGGACTGCTATGGGCCGAACGAAACTCATCTCTAGGCCGGTCATGAGAAGAGAAATTACATAGGGGTAGAGCAGAATATGTGCCGTCAACTTGTAAGGAAGCAACTCCTAATGTGCACACATTGAGACTCTTGGCCACAGTGCATTTGTTTCATTCGAAGCCAGCTGCCAAATTGCTCACATTATGTAAAAGAAAAGATCAAATCCGGAAAGTTGAACCGTGGGAAGCATTATAATGATGGAATCATTGCAGATCCGACCTCACGGAAGCGATGCTTTTTTGAAAAACAGTGAGGCGGTGTCATTTCAGTGCAACAAAGCTGGGGTCTTTTTTCGAAACCCTGGGCGGTGCGGAAAGTCACATAAACCAATGGCGATGCATTTTTCTGGTGTGAAATTTGAGTGGTGAACATTTGAAATATCCTCAAATTGTGCATCTTTCCAGTGGGATTGCAGGCGGTGACTATTTTTAAAGTGATGTATTTTTTCAGTTCTGTAGGTGGTGCAATTCTTGGGCAAACCACAATAATAATGTTACAGTATTACTCCCATATGGACGCATCCAAGACGCATCTGTCCTCGTTTAGAAGCGATTTTCCATTCATCTAATACAGAGGTCCCGTTCGACTTGGGATCAGGTCGTAATTCGTGTCATACCTGACTTTTTCGGTGGCCAAACAGTTCATAGCGTGTAAGTGACCATCTTCTAGGTCCGTCGCTGTCAGTGCGTCGCTAATCTATCCTCCCATTGTGTCCAAATTCCGCCCTGACCCGAAAGTAATTTTCCTCCTTGAACTTGGAGATTTGAGACATAGATTTTGGGTGCATGTTCAACACAGCTTCGGACAGAATGAGACCCCATGGCGTGAGGAGTCATCTGCCTTATGCCCCTCGAAATCAACACCAAAGTAATGCAGACCTCCCATTTGACTCGGAAAAAGGTCATAGTATCTCCTCGACGTTCTTTTTGTATCCCCGGTCCTGAGGATTGTTAATATGCACCAAGTTCCATTCTGCATTCAGAGGTCCCTCAGCTGCGTACATACTTCTATAAACTAATCGCACATTTATTCATATAGATGCAGACCCAATGGCCTGTAGCCGCTCCTGCCCTGGGTTGGCTAAACAAGGGAAAAATTACGAAAAGGCAGAGAACAGCCCATCCGACTCCGTATCAGGTTATAGTTCTTGGTGTTTGCATTTTGACTCGCCGTTTTCAGGGACTGCCAGCATCCGGAGAGAATGTATGTATGCAAGGTTCAACGGGGGTCTCTGGTTTGTGTGCTCAACCAGATATTCACCACTGATCAACCACGCGGCATTAATTTCAATCAACATCCGCATTCCATGTCGAACTCACCTGCAGAGAGAATCAGACCGTGGTGCATTAACTATAAGCGCATCAGATATGCCATGCGACCAGAACTCGTTCGATCAGGATCAGGTCGTGACAGACATGTTTTCAAGTTTCTTTTCCATTCTTTTCTGGTTCGGACAATCGCTCTATAGCGGCGAAGAGCAGTGTTCCATCGGTAACTAAAGCTCGATAAAGGTGCCAGGTTCAACTAGGACGAGAGGAAACCCCGTGGTCGCCCAGGGTAACACGCGACGCAAAGATTTATGCTTCACGTGCCCGTGTTTAATGATGGCAACAGACCAGCTTGCGCAAACATGTACCCTCCTTCTTTCCGCAACTGTCACCACGACAAAGGCAATGGGCAGTATTCTTTTCACCCGTTTTGCTGCACCGACGACCTGCTAGTCCGGTCCCGGCACACCGTCTTTCTCGCCGGCGGAATGACCAAGGTCGATGGGAAGGAGACTAGACGATGCAGGAGGGGAAGAGACATTGTAGAAGGAAGAATGCGAAGTGAGGCAGATCGAGGTGCGTCATCTGTGCCTCGTTTTCACCAGATCGCGTACTCGTCATTCCGGTGTGGAGTACCCACCCATCCCAACGTCCTTGCATGCCGCAACCAGTCCCGCTGCCTGAGCGGAGTCCCATACATACTCTCCGGGCGACTCTAATCGACTTACGATTGCTTGGCAGCCAACGCGCAACATCCCCAGTCCATTCCGCCTGTTGTTTGTCGAGGGACATCATCTTCGTTTCCTTCCTTCTGGCTACTACTCCGGCTTTCTTATCCACCCCCGCGGCCTCTCTGTGTAGTTCTCTCGTGATTCCCACACTGGAGCCTTCCCCCCTACAGCCCAACTCTCACAGGTCGCGCGATGTGCCGCCTCTGTCCCTGGTGACCGAATTCTCATGGCCTGTCTGCAGATCCACGTCCGTCTCGCCGTTCCTTCCGTGTTCTTGCCATCCCAGTCGTTCGTCGCTACTTCACCCGGCTCCGTTTACGCATTTTCAAGACCAAACCTCCCGCTTTTATGCGCGACTTCTCCACGCAGCTATCAAGCGACTCCACCCTCAATTCGATCGCACAAACGGACCCAGCGAGGTATTTCAAGCTCCCTTGCAGTTGCAGTTCAGTCAGACCTGTTGGTGCGAGGATGCGTATGCATTAATAATGGCGCATCTGCGGTCGTACTGCAGATACCCGGTTCAACTCCGGAGCAGGTCTTTGGTCTTGTTCAATCTTATTTCGGAGCGCACCGGTGTTGCGGTGAGATTTATGCTAGGTTTTTCTGATCTCGTTGCGTAGTAGACTGCGGTCCTGTCTCTTGAACTGCGCCCCTATGCTCTCTTGTGGTTGGTATTTTTGCTGTTGGTTCTTCGGATCCAAGCCTGTAGTACGTGGTCTTTATCAATCTTTGCCCCAGTTCGAATCATTCCGCTCTCATTCCTCATCCAGCCATCCCTCTCGCATTCCCTGATCCCTTTATCCCTCGTTCATTACGCTTCATTCGTTTATCCACAGCATCGTCATTCTTGCGCCGGTTTTGTCTATGCGCTGTGTTGGATTCTCTGATCAATAATTGGTCCTCCTTCGCTCGCCGTTTCATTTCCTGCGCCGCCGATCCTTCCACAAAGGTCGAGACGATTTGCTGCCGCGTTCATTGTTTTTGCAATACTCGATTCTGTGTTTGATGGAATGCTCATTACTGTGTCGACACAATACTCGACACTACGCTGCTGCACCACTCGATCCTACACATCGACCGCCGTCGAATCCTGGTCGCACAAATCTACTCAACAGGAAACACACTTCGGTTGAAGAAAAGCTCAAGACGCTGGGCTGCCATGATGATTCTCTTCTCTTCGAATCTGGCGCAATACTCCGAGGTGACGGTCTCGCCTAATTCTCCAGCGCACCTCAAGAATGGTAACTGCTTTTTGTAGAAATAATCGGTAGAGTCTTCACTCGGGACCAGAGTAATAGAACTGAAAGATAATCGTGTTTGGCTGAGCTCTGCAAACACGTAGCGAATACAAGTGAAGGTACGCTACTTATATACCTGTGAATTACCTAATTGATGTTCCATGATGTTCCTACACATTCTGGCTAGATTGAATTCCAACAGCTTGTTTATGATTAGAACAGCAGATGAAAATTACGCGATCCCCGCATGTTCAAATCACGACCCTGATTGCCCTTCTTCTATCTGGGAGGTGGAATATCGAACTCTATTTCCTGCTCTGCTGTTGTTCTCCGGAGGATTTTGGGAGAGGGGTTATTTTCCCAATGCTCGGTCATCTCTATAATTGCAAATGAGCTGCGGTTACTCAGGACCCTGCTCCTCTGCTCAGTGCAGTTGACTGTACGGTTGCAGGTTGTTTGTTGGGATGGTGGGCGGTGCCCAATGTTACCTGGCAATGTCAGATCAACACAATTCATCGCGGGGTTTCTATCAGCCTACGCTGCCTCACGATTTTGTGGCCAGACATCCGCGCATGGATAAAAATTTCGCACGGGATGGTGAAGACCAGCAAAGTTGGGTTTTATCGCCATCGACAACCTACTTCAATTGCTCACACTAAATTCACTACTGCAGATCCTTAGCTTCGTTACTGGTCAATTCATCGGTCGTGGTGCACAGTGCAAGCTGCTCCTTCTCACATTCAGTCATGGAATAGTTGCAGGTGAACGGGGTTCGACTCCCCGCGTCCGAATAGTGATGCCTTTCGCGGACTTTTTTTTTTCGGTAGAGGAGTTCCTGATTTTAGGGGTAAGTCTCATTCTTCCTTCAAAGATCGGTCCTGGAATCTTCAAGTCTGGAGAGGTCGTCGCAGCCGGATTTATATACTGTGTATTCGTGTATTCAACACCGCCCCAAGGTTCAATTAGACCTGGTGGCGTATGGACGCCTCTGCTCCAAGTTCAAATGTTGACCCATGTTAAGCAGAAACCGGGGTGCAGTCATATGGGTGTCAATTGTATATTTTACTACTGATTCGTACTGATTGTGAATATCGGCACAAACAAATGTATTAGGTAGTCACACTGCACATACACTACCTTGTTCAAGGGCGAGCAGGCAGTCCACAAAGCCAGAAAAACTGGCTCCACCCACGAACCTATCCACGCCCGGATATCAAACCTCCATTCAAGAAGAACCCCACCTGGTGGCGTGTGGACGCATCTGTACTCAGTGTGGTTGAAGATGGAGTGATTCAGATGTAAGAAGCCCGTTCGACTCGGGATCAGGTTGTAGGTGTTCTCGAAACTTCTTTTTCTTTTTCGTCTCAATATTGTGGAGTGCAATCACCGTAATAAAGGTGTACTCGGTTCCGTATTTCAACACACAGCTCTGTTAAGCCGCAGATCAGGTCACTTTGAGTCTCACTCCGTGTTGCGGAATTGCTGTAATGTGAACAAGCAAGTACTGGCATGTTCAGTAGTAAGTTCGTAGCCATGGATCCTTTCCGTATTCCTTACCGTACATACTCTGGTATTTGTTTCAACCGACAGGACATCCAACCGCATGATAAACGTCTAAATTCTATTGTGAGTCTTCATCGGAACATGCTTCAAGTATTTCTGCAGACAGATTGAGCTCAGCTTGAGGTGGATCATGACCTGGTGGTGGCTTGTGGAAGCATCTGCCTTCGTTGGGTACAGGGAAAGAATTCTGATGTGGAGTGCCCGTTCGACTCGGGATCAGGTCATAACTGCGCCCAAAAAGCCTTTTTCCTCCACTTGCAGTGAATTCAGAGGTCAGCCTGAATTCTACTTCCTAGTTTACAGTCTTTCACGTTGCTTTCTGTTATATCCATGCACATTGACCTTCCGTCCGTTCCGGCGTTCGGAGCGTCCGGTCTTTCGGAAACTGTTGGTCCGCCTTCGGACCGACTCGGCTGATCGGGTTTTCACGCAATGAAGGATTACTGAGCGTTTCCCGTTTATCCGTTATCTATCTCATCCATCTGTCTTCTCCGTCTCCGTATGTACTTCGCTTTGTTATATTCAAGTCCCGCTTTTGGTAGTCGCTTTGTCTTACCATATTAGGAGATTGATCTTCAACTACTATATAAACCTTATGTACTATGCCTGTATTCTCCAGTTTGATTATTAATGTGCTTTGCTCTTTGCTCTGCTCTGAGTCGTTCCGGCTTCACCAGAGCTTCCGACTTCCTACTTCGTCCCCTTCAGCACGGGTAGTACGCACACCCTTATCTTCCTGTGGTGCTTGCGCTATATCTACTGACTTCCGCTCTTCCGCCCTTCCGGTCTTCTCGGAACTTCGGATCACTTCCCCACGTCGGCTCGGTATCTAACACTTTCACGCATTGAATCCCAGCACACTCCGCCAGATAATCAACCAGCCGTGATTGCTTTGATTGCGGCTACACAAAGCATTCAAACCTCCCGATTCCGCATTCATATAAAATCAGACCTGATGGCATGTGGTACGCATCTGTGTCAAGTAGAAGAAATTCCAGAGAAAATGAGGCAGAGAACCCGTTCGACTCGGGATCAGGTTGTGTAGCGTTATCTGACTTGATTCCCCCCTGATTTCCCCTCCCGCAAAGTACTGTACTTTTTCAACCAAGTGTTCATGGGGTGTGACCTGTGACCTCAAAATCCAAGTGCTCAAATCTCCTTTTCGGGTGATATCGGCGCAGCCGGAGCGACAAATTCCCTTTTTGAGACGGAAAAGCCCAAAAACCTCGATCCTGAATGGCCAAAACCTGTGACATTCAAAAGGCCCTCTGGGCAGCCCTGGTACTTGTGATGCAGGAACCCAGCAGCTGGAGCCCTTATTATTTACCCTCTCAAAGGTCTCAGAGATACATGTTTCAGGGATGAAGAATCAACTTTGGTCAAATTTGTTTGTGGAGAGGTCAAGGAGAGGTACATTGAAATACGCATGGCAGTTTTTTTGGGAGTTTATCAATTGCAGAACTCTTGAATGGTGTGATGGGAAGAGGGACTCTGAGGGAGAAAGCAGGATGGACAGACCTGGACAGACCCAGGCAACCCAGGCTCTCCCATCGTCAATTGATGTAATCAATCAATAACATCTATAAATGGTAATGATATGATGGGGAGGGCGGGAAAGCAGGATGGAAGGACCTGGTCACTGGAGTTCAGGCTTTTGAATAGGCCCTTGATGGGATCGATCAATAGTACCTATAAACGGTAATGGTGTGATGGGTTGTCCGCATTCAAATCTCCAGACCGGTACCGTATACTAGTACCAGGAATTTTTAAAAAGTGTTCATTTTGGGCCCCAGTGACTGAACACTTGGTTGAAATAGTACAGTATCCTTTCTAAATGTTGGATACTGGAGTCACGCAAACTCCATGTATGTCACAGTGACTACGGCGCGGCGCCCTGACGGGGCGTGACTCTGGGCGGCGATGGGCGGTATTTGATGGTACTCATTCGGACTCATATTCCAGGTATTGCAAATGGTATATAAGTAGGATATTTTTGTGCTAGATACCTTGTCGGGATTGCAGCAGAGCAAGCCCAATCACTTTCCTGATTTGTCACCTTGTCTGAATCTCACACTAAAAAGCATCCAATTGAGGGGAAGATGAAGTTTTAACGTAGAGTCAGTCAAGACTCAGGAGTAACCAGGTCGAGTAGAGGGCTAGAACACACGACGCAAAGATTTATGCTCATGTGTCCGTCTTTTGATGCCTACCACGGCAACTTGCGCAAACACTCCTATTCCCTTCCATCTCCTTCCACCCACTTTCCCCACTGTGACGACCCAGCAGCAAGATCTCTTCCAAACCTCGTCACGACGACAGCTCGCTCCTCCTGTGCTGAGTTGGGACGAACGAGCTGGACGGCGGGAAGGAGGCGATGCAAAGGAGAGGGCTCCTTTGCTGGAGGAAGGATGCTCTGCAACTCACTAGCCTCTCACTGGTTTGTGCACCACCTCATCCCAACCCGCATAATAGCTCACAGCTATTCCGGCTGCACACGGCGACATCGACCGTCATCGGGATTCGGCTCAGGGATTTGGAAAATTGGGCTATGTCTCTCTCTGCCATTCTCCTCAACCTCTGTGAGCGTTCCTTGGGCATGTGCTCTTTTCCTGTGGGTGAATATGTCTGGTTTTTGCAGGATTACAGGATGCGTCGTCTACACCCTCCTCTATTTGTGTTTCTTTTTTGTCCTGACCCGGGGCCTCCCATATTCAATCTTCCCACTCCCCATCGCAAACCATCGCACCCTAGCATTCCGCATGCCGCATTTCATCTTGGCAGCGGCTAAGTCATTCTTGTATGCCCGCCCTCGGGCAGGTCATCAACTCGTACCCTCAGCCCGGTCCTCGCGAACCTCTCGTGCAGCGTGTTGACCTCTGTATAGAACTTTCCACCTCCGCCCATGCCCCCAACTAACAAGTCCGTCTCGTTCTTCAGTCAAACACTCCGTCACTCCTTTGGTTGTTACCCCGTTTCGCTCATCATTCTTCATTTCCCGATTCACGTTGTTCATTAACTCTCCATTTCTTTGTCTGCCCTCTAGCCTCTGTTACATATTCCCTCCTTCCTGATCTATCTCCACCTGATAAATCTACGTAACACTAACACATCCCCCTTTTTGAGTACGTGACTGCTCGATCCAAATTGCCACAACGATGATGTTTCGTCTCCACACCGCTACCAACCAAGTTCGATCCTATCGGTCCTGGAGTACTCCGGCGGGATCCGTAAATTAATTCGCTGCCCTCTACAAGTTCAGCTCACCACTCAAGACTGCTTTAACGTAAGATCTGCTCTTCCGTGCATGGGGCCATGAAATGCTACACGTCCAATGTGGCGAAATCCAGCCCGAGGTAAATTTACGTCTATTTTGTGGTGAGCAGCGGTTTTCCGACACGTCAACGTTTGAGCTGAAATTTGCCAGGGAGACCTTATACACCGAGGTCATTACGAGCGCCGCTCTCTTGCTGTATGCTCCTTGCTGCACAGACCACACATCCTCAGGTTTTCGCTTGATCAACTCATCGGATGTCTTGCACGGCGCACCCCTGCTGCCTGTTAAGAGTAGATGAAAGTATTAGCAGGTAAACGGGGTTCGACTCCCCGCGTCCGAATGGCGAAATTGGGCGGCAACCTTTTCTTTGGCGGAGAGATTTAACTATTCTTGATAATCCCTAGCGCGGTCGTCTGTCTGTTGCCAATTTATGAACCAGTATGTGCCCAGATTAATTTCACCTGGTGAATTGAATTGAATTTCGTGAACAGAATCAGCGGGATGGACGGGGTTTAACTCCGCGCGTCCGAATGCAGCTTTCATGGTGAGTTTTTTGTTCGGTGAAAGTCTTGTTCGGTCAAGGATTTTATAGCTTTAGCAGCGGGAGGTCTTGTTTTTGTTGCATCACCTCTCATTGCTCAAGGGCTACATACGGGTACGGTGGCAATCCCCAACTCTGAGAGTTTTTCAAATTGGACCAATCCTCTCCGGACTTTCATCCTTGCGGCTTATTTGCCGCACTTCCAACAAAATGGCCGTAGTACTGCCACAAAATGAATATAACTGTCACGACAGGCCTCTGTCGAATGTCGAACTTGGTTCAAACTGGTATAGGTTACACCCTATGTATGTTGGTTTACACAGAAAAATACAGCACAAAAGACTTTGAACTCCACGTAGACTTATTTTGCATTTCTGTGATTTTCAATTTACGCCTCTATGTCGATGAGTGGTACTAACTTTCTTAACAAAGTACAGACTATGAAAAGTGCAGGAGATTAACAGTCCCGGGCCTTTCACAAATGGATGGGCACTTCCCAGACAACAGGGGGGAAAATCAACCTCCACGCCCATTCGCAGAAGCTGCCCTTATCGTCCTGCATTTATTTGTTGGAAAAGTACCAGTCTTGGTTCCCATACGAAGGGCTTTGAAGGATGACCTGCAGTGAATCAAATAAGTGATGGTTAGCACTGGTAATGCAATTCAGGATGATTCGACGAACATATCCATATTTGCTGTAGCTATCATAGATCCCCTCCCACACAATGTTCTGCTGCGAGCCCCAGGGACTGATCTATGTTTTCTTTTGCATCAGAACCATTCGTGCATCAGAAAAGACATTAATGTAGTAGGCCAGCGTCGGGTGGAGTATGGTGCCAAGGAATGCTAAACCAACCTTGTAAATATCTGTAGTGCCAGGCTCGACTTCAAGGTACCAAAGAGTCGCGTCGATGGTGTCTTCATGAATAGCGACAATGACATTCTAGCCATAATTCAGGATCCATAGCATTGCAGAGCTGTGCAATGTAACTGACACCCCTACCAACGCCAAGCCAGGCATTACGGCCAACATTTCGGATGCGATAATAGCCGCCACCTCTTGCATCGGCGGTGAACTGCAAACCATGCAGTCAGAGAAATTCGTTCACAAGATTGTGGTTGAAGAGAGATCACCCAGCCATCGGTGCCATGATCTGTGTTGGTGAGGTCCACCAGTAGCTCGGCAGTATCTGAACTAATGAACGCGCCAGAGCCAGTAATACCCGCGTTGATGATCCTGAAAGGATTCTTGAGATTAACCTGGGCCCGTGATATTCATACATCAACTGAGAATGTGTGGATAGAGCATACACCTTGAGTAGAGAAGCTGTCCACATGAGGGACCGCCTGTCATTGAAGCAACAGGTTGGCATTGATAAATGTCCGGAAAACTGGGAGGAAACCGCACCTCGTAGTGGTTGAGATTGAGCTATGCACATTTTAGACGTCGGCCGAGGTTGTGCCCACAGCTCGTACCTTTTCCAGTAGAGAGAGGTCGATCTGGGGCCCTGCCTGGAAGAAAGATGGTCAGAGCCACTTAAACCCAGCAGAAAACGGCACCTTGTAACTGTTGCGGTCGAGCTTTGCAAGGTATGTATTAGAGAAAGGCTGAATCTTAGCAGACTGTTGAACCTTTTCCTGAACAGATAGGTCGGTCTGCGATTCACTAGTCTGATATCGGAGCAGTGGGTCAGAATTAGTACTTAAATCGATGTAAGAAGTGCAACCTACCTCAGAATGAAGAAAGACAGTAGAAAGACTGTTCTGGGGGTGCGTGGGGACGGCATGCACCATGGCGATAGTGCACAGGGCCAGAGGAATAAGTTTGGACAACATTGAAGGAAGGGGATCTGTTTGGGAATGAGGGTACAGACATCGGCGTGAGCTTTAATACAACCCGAAGTGGGACGTGCTCGGTGGAAATGACGGTGTCTGCTAGGGGGCAAGCTTTGGGTAATATGGAAGCCTGTCAAAAGATTTATACGGCTGAGGCAACGATTGAATTTATCGTTGGTTTGTAAGTAGGTATTGCGAGTAGGTTGCGGGTCCGATATATATGTACCGAAGGTTGTAAAAATTGCGACAAGTGAACTATGCTTCATCATTCTTTGAGCAGACCGGCAGGAAGGCAAGAAGCCGGGCCGAATACCGACTCCCAATGGTGAAAATTATGTAGGTCCGTTGTAAATCCATTCTCAGCATTGAGCAGGGAGGAGTGGAGAATGCCTTTTTGATCCACCCCTTTCTAAGTTTCTTGATTCCGGCTAGAACATGATGACCTAATGGGAATTAATCTCCGGCGTCCTGGTGCACAGCGCAGTTCCTCCGCTCAGGGATAAGCGGTTCACAGCAGACAGGATAGGAGGTGGACTGGGACTTCTGGATGCCGCGGCAACAACCACCCCCTTCTGACTGTACTTGAGTATCATGGGACAGGAGAATACTTGACTCACACTCGGCGTGGAAGAACGGTGCATAGCAAGCATATCACGTGGAGCGGATACCCATGCCACCAGGACTTAATCCAGTTGAGGTCTGATTTTATGCACCTCAGGCTTTATCGTAAAGGGGAGTCGGATACACGAATATAGGATCAGGGCGCGGGATACCGCAAACATTGCACACTGCCCACCTTGCCCAATAATCAACCTATGACTATACAAAATCAACTGCGCTGAGCAGAGGACCACGATCCTGAGTAAACACAGTTCGCGTACAAGTATGCAGATCAACGAACGTGGGGGAGCATACCTTTTGCAAATGAAATCCTACAGAGGACTAGAAAATGAATTTCGAAAGCCTCCATTCCGAATACGAGCATAAGCGGAATCGTCTCGACGCGCGACATCAAACGATTTGCAGCGAGCTGATGGAAGGAAAATGAAACTTACCACTGCCAAAGCTGTTGAGCAAAGAAGGAAACAAATGCGAATTTACTTCCGAGGGGAGCGGGACACCGACGGTCTTCCAATATTGAGAGGCACATCATTCACTCTGCCCAAATCATCAGTCTGAGGATTTACTGTAGATTGAAGGATTAGGGAATACCAATGGGATAGGCGGAATGGAGAATGAAAACGACACCGGCGGGCATGGGTCGAACTGTATATAGATAGAGACGAGGAACGGAGACGTACAAGAAGCCGAAGTAACACAGCCGCGGGTCCGAAAATCAACAAGAAAAAGATAGTCTTTACGCCGGCAGAGCGTAGCGGCGCGATTGCAGATTACTACAAAACGAAGTCAGAAAAACGAAGAATGGCCGCGCTGCTGGAAATCTCACTGTAACACCGCTTTGAATTATAATCCCTGCAGCGCTCGCCGGGGACAGAGACCGAAACGATGCATCGACAAATTATTCGACGCTGGATTCGAGCTGGGAGAGTCGGTCTGCGCGAACTGCGGGACCTAGTGATTGCGAGCGAGAGAACAAACGAAAAGGGAGCGGGAAAGATTTACAGACGAAACTTTGTATACATGGCCTATTCATATGATTCCCGGGCTTCTGCAGAGAGAGACCGGCCTAAAATAGCCTTATGAGGACGGCACATCCGCGAGGCATGGCGAAACCGGTTAGCAAGGCAACACAGAAACGCCGCAGATGAGGCACCTTTCGTATATTCACTGGGAGTCGGGACGCGACTCACTTTCGTAGAATCCTGGCAATACGGCCGGACTTTGTTCTCCGCAAGACTGCATAGACACAAGGATCGGAAGGCGGACGTGGAGGGCGTCAGGACGGAATTCGGCACGTTTGTAACGCGAGATTTCCTACTAGTACGGAAGTGGGGATGACAAGTCAGGAAGTAATTATCAGCAAGGAAGCGTGAATGAAAGGTGGGTAAACGACGTACCCTCCGATCCTCCGGGATGCACCTCCGACCGACCGAGGACGACTTCTTTTGAGTGGGTGTTGGTGGCCCAAGCGGCTCTAAGTCAGCGCGAGGCGGGGGCACCAGTAAAAGGGTACGGGAGGAGAGTTTGAAGGGGAGTAGGAGACGTAGCTCGTGTCGAGTGTCGAAGCCCGATGATGGCCGCCGAAGCTCAACCGCGCAGGCAGCAAAGAACAGCCGGCCTGGCTGCGAGGTTCACGTTCGGAGGGGCGGAGTACTCGACTAGAGGAGCGAGTAAACGGATTGAGTGAAAGAAAGCGGAGCACAGATCCTGCAATGCGTCTTCTCTTCCTACATCGTCGCATCAACAGTGTGTCGACGGCGAACGCGCTCAGACTGTCCTCCTTCCCATCGAGTGTTGATGACCAGGAAGATGCGGTGCCGGGGACGAGGGGCTTCCCCAGCAAGGAGATACGGAGAAAATACCGGTTATGGGCCGGCGCATTTGTCGTCCTGAGTGGCGGAAAGAAGGAAGAGAAATGTTTGCGCAAGTTGGCCTGAGGCCGTTGTTGCCATCAAACACGGACACGTGGATGTAAATCTCCGCGTCGCGTGAACCCATCGGGCCATCCAAGGAGCTGGTGGCCGAACGCAACACAGCTTCTGCCATCGGAGTTTTGCTTGGAATCGGGGCATCTGCTTTGGTGCTTTACCGGAGATTTACTTTCCCCAGTTCCTTCTGCGACAGTGGGGACGCTAAGCACATAATTAAGTCGGTGCAGCTCGCATTCATCGGGTCGCCACATCGATGACTACATAGGTCCAAATCCACAGATCACTGAATCTTCCGATGGGTGACCTTACTCCTTGATTTCTTTTGTCGCACTTGGGTCGGAATCGGGCTCACTTCCCATCGCATGAATTTCGACGATGTACAAAATTGTATTGAACGGGAAACTCGTGAAGGTTTTCCCGTTTTGCATCACACTATTCAAAACAACTGACTCTCCTGCTCATCGTGCTCCCGGATTCCCCGCCTCAAACCACTTTGCACAATCTTCCCGTCAAAAGTAACACCTCGTATTCTTCACTCAACCCTCGGATTGTTTCCGCATGGTTTACACCTAGGTCGACAGATCCTCTGCTGAATATCAGTCCTTGGAACTGGAACTGGAACTGGAACTGGAGTTCTATTGGTTGCTGTACCTGGCCATAATGGCTACGCAGCAGTACCCAGGTAATCTACCTAGTAGTTTGTATGTAATGTTAAACTATGGGGGGCCGGGTCAGAGTACTATAATTATGAGAGCGAGAGGGAAAGAATAATAAGTAAATAACTAGCGGGGAAAGCTGAGTCAATAAGTGTACGAGAGAGAGCTTCGAGGAATCGTGCAGGTGGGAGGAGGTGATTAACAGGGTCCATGAAGAAGTGTGAGTGACGAGAATTATGAGAGATGAGTAAAGTAAGATCTATGTAGGAAAGGAACCAGAAATAGGAAAACTCAACAGAATCAACGGGTTTCGGTGATGAACTTGATAACAGGTTTGAGAAGCTTCGGATGGTTCAGCAGGTTACGGATGTCAACCGGGCCAAGGATACCAGCGCCGTACGACGCAAGCTGCAGCGGTGGACGTAAGTGCTCCCACGCGGGACAATGGAGCAGGAAGTGAGCGCGGGTTTCGTTTGGGGCCCCGCATGCATCGCAAGCTGGGGAAGAGACGAGGCGACATCGAAATTTATGGCCATTGAGCGCCGAGAAGTCGGTGCGGAGCTGTGAGAGGATGGAGGTATCAGCGCGCGATGCTGAGGACTCATAAGGTGACCGAAGGATAAGCGATGGCGGTGAGTTATCTATCGCGCGGAGACCACGGCCAGACGTTGCGACCCGCCACATCTCCTTCCAACGCTCAAGAATAGCGGCATTGATGTTGCGCTTGCATGTGGTGAGTGAGACTGGGATGGAAGCAGGAGGGGGAAGGCGAGTGGCTGCCTTAGCCAAGCCTTAGCTGCATCGTCTGCGAACTCATTCCCGACGGTACCAATATGTGCCGGCACTGCCGGGGTCCAAAGATTAGTGATACGGAGGCCGGGGGATTTATCCATGGCAAGACGAATGAGTTTGTCGTAGAGGATGGCGCGGAACTGGCCAGCGCGTGGGGCAGTAGAGAGCACAGCCTTCAAGCCAGCCTGGGAATCTGATACAATCAGAATGTGGGTCGCACCACTTGCTATCGCCCGTCCTGTCGCCCTCAGCAAGCCTTCGATCTCACCCTCCGCAACCTGATCATCGCCGAGAGGTATCAGTATCCTCTCTAAAACCTTCCCGTCAACGACCAGAACCGGTCCTTGCACGGCAATACAGTATGTATTTCTCGCTCGTATATATGGAGTCTTGTATTCCGTCACTACCATCACCTTTGCGTCCAGCCGCCCTCGGGTCATTTCCTGCCCTGTGGGTACAATTGAGATGGTACTCTAGATCTCTCTTCCCTTTGGATGGAGCGGGAAGCATAATCTCAACTACCATCCGTGAATCCTGATTCTCTATATACCCTCCAGTACCGGATTCGGTGTCTGTGGGAATTCAACGCAGAGGTTTACATCCTGCATAGATCCATCGGATGTCGTGCACGGGGCACAACTGCCACCTGTAACAATGCTATGCCGTTAACATTCGCAGATGGACGGGGTTCCACTCCCCGCGTTCGAATGACGTGGTTACGGTAGCACTTTTTCTCCGATATCCCTCTGTCCCCACTTCACTGTATTTATTTGGTTTATCCTTCCACGTTTAACTTGCCACATGCCTCAGACGAGAAATCTGTTAATTACGCTCAAGACAGGGTGCTCGGGGAGACGGGGAAAAAAATCAGGGGGTGAATTTACTACTGCACCTCCTCATGTTTGTCCTCAGTGAACTCACCGGACGTCGTGCACGGTGCACAACTGCTTTCTGTGGCCCTCTGAGTTGCGAAATATATAAGCAGATGAACGGGGTTCGACTCCCCACGTCCAAATACGGGTATGGCAGGGTCCTTTTTTCGGTATTCCAACATCCGAACTGAGCACGGCCTGTTCCCTCCTTGCTTTGCGCCTACACATATTGCCACAGGTCCGGGCTCAACACTCGCCGAGGACTCAATGCCCTTGTAGGTTGCAGGAAATCCCGATGGCGGTCAAGATCCACATTGTTTTCATCCCTTCTTGTGAATTTGCTGCACCTCGTTCTCATGTTAGCTCTCAGTGAACTTGTCGAACGTCGTGCAGGGCGCACAACTGCTCCCTGTTACAAGTGCAGGTCTTCCGTGGCAGGCCAACGGGGTTCGACTCCCCGCGTTCGAATTGATGCAAGTTGTAGATGAACGTTTTTCTTTGGAAAAAATGTTCATACATGGCTGTCTGATCGACGCTTTGCCTGCTCGCTGAGTTCGTCGGTGATTCGGCAGTGCGTGTTATTGGGTAAAATGACCCTGGTGAGTAAAACGCGCGAAACAAACATAGTTCTGCAAGATCGGACTTAATAAGCATGCTACGTAGGAAGGAATCCATGTGGGGCACCAACTAATTGCAACGGAGAACATTCGGGCAACTCAAATTTGTTCAAAACTTGAACACTCCCGGATAGTAGGCTCACACTCACCCAAATTCAGACCTGATGGCGTGTGGACGCCTCTGCCTCTAATTACCGCCACACCACTGGAAGCCAGTGCAGATATCCCGTTCGACTCGGGATCAGGTCATTCGGCTGCCGTTAACCTTTTTTTCTCTTTAAATTCCACCTGACATTATCGGTACAGGTAGTCTCATTCTGGGCTTCACAGCTCTCATTCCCACTTCTTGAAATAGCGGGACACCCTAGACATTCCGTCATTTATATCTTGTCTTTTCCATTAATGCAGAGAGACCCAGCGCTAACAGACTCAAAACAGACTCAACCTTCCCAAAAACATTGAACAAGCTCACTTTCCCGCAGTATACTGCACGACCCGATGGCGCTTGGGCGCCTCTGCCTTCGGTTATCGGCTCGGTTTCCTAATACTGCAGAGCACCCGTTCGACTCGGGATCGGGTCCTAAATGGTTCCGTAACGCTTTATTTTATCTCTGAAACTGTTGACAATCCAGGCACGCAACGAAGTCAAAGCGGACTGGCCGTAATTAGTCCTCCATGAAACAAATATTCGGCATTTGGTATGTAGTCGAATAATTACATAGAAGGTCGCAGTCAAGTTCGTAGCTTACGGTATCGAACACGATGGGGCCTGAGAAAGTTAAACTTCAGACCCTACTAAAAGTCAAACTTCAGACCCTACCCAAATATACATACATGCACGCCCCCAATAGCTCTCCCTCAGGGCGCCGAGGAATACGTCTACCCGGAGCAATATAATATTACTTTTGCCTCATGCAATTTTACGTCGTGCCCTCTAGCGCGTTGAGCCTGTGTGCAACCCACGCTAGCCTCAAATTCGGTACCCCTGAAACCAGAACAGCAAGCCAGGGTGATTTTGCGCGACACCATAGCGCAGCAAGCATCAGCATTGACCATGACCGGCAGAACCTCGATCTGGAGACGCAGCTGCGGATGCCGAGGCGGACGTGTTAAGACGCAGACGTATATACTAAAAATTCGCGAGGTGCGTTCCCGATTTTGTTTTACCCAGAACAGAGCAGCTCAGTTTATCAATATAGGGTTCAAGCTAATAACAACATGAATTTCACCGAGATGAGTTGGGGTGACCCCGGATGAGATTACATGGATCAGAAAGTTCCGGGAAGACGTGTAGAGGCCAGCGACGATGAATTGGGTTTCGCGGGGTTGAGATGGTTGTAAAGTATCTGACTGATGTTGCGAGCCGGTAGTTACAAAAACAAAACGAAAATTGCCAGGATGCAAATACGGGACAAGTGTTGCAGATTCCACGTTCGGGGTGGGTTGCGGGACTTGTTATTGACCAGCCTGAGACGTGACAGAACAAGACGAATTGGTGCAATGATGGATGATTCTAATGAGAAACCCGGTTTCTGGTGAAACCCTCCCCGATTTGGGAATTTTAAGGAAACCCAGCCGAAAGTCTAATAAGAAACCTTTCACGGCAATCAATCTCAATCATGCCGTAGGCGACGGATCAAACTATGGCCAAAAAGTACCTTCTAACACGCTTGAATGATGAATTTCTTGTCCCAATTTTGAAGTCACCCCATCAGCAAGACTAGTAAAGGACTCGCTAGAGACTGTTTGCAAACCCAAATCAATGGGTCTGGCCCTTGTTTGCTCAAACTCAGCTACCTACAGTTATCTAAAACAATACAATCAAGGAGGAGACAGAGACAGGCATTTGAGTACTTCTAAATGTTTAAAGAACATGCAACGAGTAGGAGTGTTTGTTCATCGCTATCCACTTACCACCAGTCACTGAACAACACCGAGATGCCCGAGATAGCAATGGATGCAAGGATCATGACTGAAAAAAAGTCTGGTTAGTACAGGAGTTGAATATGACAGGACATCAACTGGAATGCTAGACTCTGATGCTATGTGTGGTTGACCTGTCGAAGAGGTCGTTGGACTATCCCGTTCCTGTCCGTCAGTGTCCGTGCCTGTTTATATTGGTGATTTTACGCTGCATATGTCCTTCAATTCAGCTTCAATTCTTCAAAGCACTGTACCATCACTCCGCTGAAGGTTAAACAGGACCTCAAAGGGTGATATAACCAATGGACAGCTGCTCGGCCATCAAATCGGCATCAGCTAGTGGATTTGATGCCATCATCTGGGGTTCCCGGAAACCCGGCTTCCCAAGAAGCCCCCGAGAAACCGGGTTTCTCAATAGAATAATCCTGCAATGATGATTGATATGCAGGAGAGAATCTATCGGGACGCGGCAATGATTTGATGCATAAATCCCGAGAAATGGTTCGCGCCGAGGAATGCGGGTGAGTCGAGACGCGTGGCCTGGTGGAGACCCTGGCGATGACACTGTCACGGAGGAACCAGAACGGGCGGAGAAATTTGAGCGGTTGAGCGGTGAAGAAGACGGGAAAGTGCGCTGCGCTGCATGCAGGGAAACGATTCGTAAGAGTGCCTCTGACTTTGGTGAAGAAGATTGTGATTCGACGCGACGAAAGATCCAGAAAAAAGAGTCGAGGTCCGGCGGGGGGCGAGACATACTTGACGAAATGAAGCAGTGGGTATAGATAAAATCGAAGGCATGCGGTGGGTTGGCGCGCGTTGCGTTGAAGTCATACGACGAGCTAATGTGCGGAAGCGATGATGATTCGAGCTGAATTGGCTTGAGTTGTGTTGAGGCGAAGCGTGAACGGTGGCCGGAGAACGGACGCCGCAGCACAGAGAATGTCGGCAGGATGAATGCTTCGGACGTGAAAACGTGGGATTCCGCATGCGAGGAACGATAAGTAGCAGAGGAGCTGCCGATGAGATGCGGTGAAGCCGGGAAGGATTTGAGGAATGTAGAGTTGGTGCCGCATCCAGGGAAACTATCAGCAACAGTGATTTGGCGGAGATAATCCTCACGCGAAAGATCCAGGAATCCAAGTCGCGCTCCGGCCGGAATGAGGTGCAACCAAATGTGTGGCACGGTTGCAAATTGGCGGCAAGGTAGCGCCGTTGGTGAGATACCTAAGTCAAGAACACGGACACATATCTTTCGAGCGAGTCTCTTCGCAAAGTGCAAGCGCACATACGACTGGATGGGGGCAGGGAACGGGGTAGATCTTGTACCAGGTGCTTTTGTGTGACGGCTAAGTCAGGCGGCCGAGCGCATGCAAGATGTGTAAGCACACACCCTGACTTCTGCCCCGAACAGCGTTGGCGTCTGTCCGACCGTGCGCTTCAAACTGCACTTCGAACTAGCGTCTGTAGCGAGGTAGCGACTCGGAGCGCAGTTGGACGCCCTCCTATCTCGTAGCGCTGTCCAGTTGGTCCTTCCCAGAATCCCGCCTCCCACCGAGTCGGGCCTGCTGTACTGATGGATGCATCCCCAGAAGACGCTCGCGGTTACGCTCGATGGCGTAAAGGACGAGGGGTAGGAGGGCACAGGAGAACGCTGGGAGGGAGAGGAGCTTCAACTTGAACTTCGTCTAGTCGTCCGGCCTGAAACCATTGGTCAGCAGAAGAGAGGGTAGAAGCAGGAGCGAAGAGTGAGTGATGTCATCAAAACACATACACGACCACATCCCGGGTTTCGCCGGGTTCGCAGTTTTCAACCGGCACCCAAATTTAGACCTTGGGCTTGGTATTGAACGCGAACGTCTACATGCACTGATTTCAGAAGTTTATGTGTCGGAACAACCTCCAAATCTCTGTCTGATCGACTCACGCATGGAATCTGATATTCTTTCAGGTAACACAAGGCACGCCTTCGCTACGCTCCGGCAGTTGGTTTAACACTACAGAGAATAAATTCAGATGGTGGAAATATAGATGTGCTACGATATGTTGGTTTGTACATTCCAACAGTTGAATAGAGAATTTCTGTTCCGGCGCGAGAAAAATCCAGCGTTGAAGCAAGACATGGCTTTCGACAACAGAAATACCCAAGAAAGACCGGAAAAACATTGATCGGATGTTAGCGGCATAAAATCCCGGTACACGAATAAACGTGGCGAACGGAATCGAAGGCAGTGCGATAGCCATCGAAGCACCAGAAACTATAGATAGCCAACATGATGGTGAGGGGGGGATCAGGGCGAGACACGGTATGTGGCAGTCCGGCCAACATATGATGCAGAACTTGAAGTTGAATTAGGTCAAATGAGCTTGGCCTAGAGTCCATATTGCGGACCGCCTTGATTTTGTCTTGACCTGGGATGCTTTGAAGATGGTTGAACAGATTAAGATTGCGGTGAGATTCAGCCATAGGATTGGAATAAAGCACATGAGTGTGGAAGGACTCGGAGGGAGAGGAACAGATAATTCGGCAATACATCCTCCTTCTTTTATCGACGATGGAGGCGCCGAGGACCGCAGTTCAACAGCTTCCGTGTTGCTGCGGACGGTTCAACAGCCTATCAGGAGGAAAGCTAGTTGGTCCCAGGAATCCACAATGGTCACAAAAAGCTGTTCAAGGCTGTTCAAGTTGACAGCTTTTTGCGGCCGTGTAGTGTTGAAAATTGCAACGTGTGCACGACGTGTCCACTACGTGTGCCTCGGCTGGAATTAATCTTTCAGAGTGGGGATGAATGCACAGCAGCGCAAATGAGTGTACACAAACGAGCCTGTAAAGATTAAGAGAACGGATAATCATGTGCTCGAGTTCGTGTTCAAACTCAAACCCCAACCACCCCTACACATAACAAACATAGCTCGGAAGCTCAGCTGCCGGGCTCACGGATGGATTTAACAGCAGCCAAGCGGGTGGTGGATTAGCATGGACCAGCCCTGTTCAAACGATTTGGAACCGTGCCACGGCATGGTGCAAAAACAAACTGTCTGTATAGTGGTGTTTTGTACTGTCTGCGACCATTTTGAATAACATCCACCTGACGAAATGATTGTCCGAAGATTCATATTTCTTAACTGCACGAGCCTGGACAGATCCGCGATGGATTTCCGATGATCAATGGCAGATGAGAAAGAGTTCCGGTTCAGAAGAAAAATTGACGAGTCGTAACCGCATTGCAAGGCCCGGAACCCGAGTCAATTGCATGAATTGTGTTAGGTTTTTTTCTGCCCGGTTGCCAAACAAGTCAGCCGT
Organism: Mycena crocata; assembly: GCA_029281795.1. Classification (NCBI taxonomy): domain Eukaryota; kingdom Fungi; phylum Basidiomycota; class Agaricomycetes; order Agaricales; family Mycenaceae; genus Mycena; species Mycena crocata. The sequence continues at coordinate 213,426 of JARJCP010000075.1, forward strand.
ACTTACCCATCCCCAGTGTATTTTCTTTCTTTGAAGATACTTGCCAGCCCCATTCCTATAACGGAGACCCGAGGGAACAAAAGAAGAAGGAAATGCTATTATTTTCCCTAGGCGGACGCGGGGAGTCGAACCCCACAAGTTGCTGATGTGAAGGATCTGCAATTCTTTCCGATGGTTTGCAACGGTGCACCGTGCACGACCTCCGCTCCAAAAGTATAGATTTTGTAGCCAGAATCTGGGCGCGCCTGGATATAGAGGAAATCAATATTGATTCTCAACGCGTGGACCCTACTGATTCAGTGCGAGCCAAACCAGTGATATTTGACTAGTACTCGACTGAACTCTCATTACGGCAGCGCTAGGTGCGAAATATCGTGCCGAATGGTCGTGGATGATGCAAACTATTAACTTGGCACTGATCTCAAAAGAAAATTAGATAATCTACCTCTCGGAGCTCCACCCCAATTATCCCGGTGAGGCCAAACCAAAAAAACCAAAAAAAAAAAGGCTTCAAATAAGCGATTTCAAAGCGGAAACAGGGAGTCGAACCCCTGCAGCGCATTCCAAGTGCCTAACCGACTGGCTCCCGTGGCGCGCCTTGCACGAGGTCCGTTTGAATTATACATTCAGTGCCGTGTAAGTTAAAACAAACTTGTCAAGCCAGCTGGAACCGCTCAAAGCTACATATTTGAGCCGTAGCAGACGGACTTGAAGGAAGCATTTGACTTAATTGGAATCTGAGCGAGGGATTGTCTGTTGTGTCGCATGAACGATGGTTTGTGTCATATAGACTGTAAAAGTAAAGCCTACCTGCAATCCGATGCTCATGCAACGAAGGCCGTACCCGGGAATAACAGAAAAGAAAAGTGTCTAGCAGCTGGAGAGGCGGACGTGGGGAATCGAACCCTACCAGCTGCTGATTTAAATTCGGCATACAATTTGCTATCGACTGCAGCAGTGCACCAAGCACAACGTCCGCTTCAAAACACACATTCAGGGCGTGCTACATTCAAGCAAGAGGAATATTTGACTCAGCTTTGTGGAGGCGTGGTAGCATTTGAGTGAAGTTGACTGGTCGCATAGGATGCGAAATTCCACCAGAGCCACAGGGTCGTGTCGTATGCCAGACACTAGTTTCCTTTTGTACGCATTGTCGAACGGGACTACCATCCTCTGACGCCAGAAGAAAAAGAAAAAAAAGAAAGGCAATGCCAACCAGGCCAATATTGATCTCAAACGATGGGAGCTACTTACTAACAATTCAGCTTGCTGCGACGGCCAAAAAGGAAAAGAAAACCGCATGTTCCTGTGCCGGGGGGACGTGGCGAGTCGAACCCCGCCAACTGCTGATGCACGTCGTTCGCTCTTTAGTATTGAGGTCAGCGGTGCACCCGGCACGACATCCCCTGCAATTACACATCCAGTGTGTGCCAAGCCAGTCAAGTCCGAGACTCAGATGTCCGTCGTGGTGACACTACGCAGCGAAATGTTACGCCGCAGGGATATTGCAAAATTCCTTGAGACTGGGGCCCATGGAGATTCGGAAATTCTTGTTGCGAATGCAATTAAATGTCCTGCAATGAAGGTCAGATATGACAAGGGGAATCAACATACTTATCCGGTCAGGCGGATGCTGAGAGTCGAGCGGGAAGTATTTAAAGTGGACCTGCATGTGTCGTTATAATGACTGGGACTCCATGTTCTGGCAGGTGCTTCAGCCTTCGTACTGTACGTTTGAATGTATCTTTTTATGCTTGCGCGCCTGTGCTGCGGACTTGGGTTCTAATTCGAACTCTGATTAGGAAATCATTCGTCTTAGAGGGTTGTTCGGGAGCCTGTACAGTGCAGCACGGGGCGGCACTCCGGCACTGGAGTGGAGGCTTGTCATGAATGCCCAACTCTAGAACCAACGAAGTTGAAGATAGGTTCGAGACTCTTGATTAGGATCGGAAAAATGTCCCCGCTGCCCGAAACGCACTAAAAAACACACCTTCACTGTCGTAAACTGCCTTGTGTCCAGATTCAGAAGGTCGATGCGTACGTACAGTATGTGGCAAGACATACCTGCTCAAAGTGCACGCAGGACGGAAATGAGTGAAAGACGAAGTGTGAACCACTGTTGTAGGACGCTCTTCAAAATTTGCGGTAATAGAAGGAAGAAAAATCTTCACTCACGACCGAAGACCTGCTCCCGAGTCGAACGGGTGCTCTACATCATTCGCGCGGCTGCGCTCAAAGTTAATGCAAGTGCTTCAACACGCCAACAGGTCTGATTTTGCTTGAATTGAGCCTGATACCTCGGCAGGCAAATACTTAATCTAATCGAGAGACGTCTGTCGGAAAAACCCCAAATCGGTTGGAACGGATTGGGGCGGATTGCCGGCTTGGGCGGGATTGCAACCGGTCCGAAGCCACTCGCAGAGTGGCTTCTAACCGGTATCAAGACGTTTAGAGTATCTTAAGCCCTTCGTAGGCTTGAGACGGGTTCGCACTTGGCCGATAATATTATTCAGGTTACAAGTCAATTTGAGTGATTAATCAATGTTATTTACACGCAAAAACATGTCCTCATCGACACAGTCAATCACATAAAATACCTCCCGTGACGCACCGAAAATGGGACACACCAGCACACCACGTGTAACATGCTCCAGCGAAATAAATGTACTCCCGGTACCCCATTTGCGAATGGGACAATCAGTGCGTGTGCGTGGAGCCCATGAACTTCGGCAGTAAGGTCGGACCAAAGCCAGATCCAAGGTGACTTTTTGCGGCAGGTGGCAACGAAAAACCAGTTGAAGCTGACCCATAGCCAAGTCGTCATCCTGGCTTTCGTATATGACCGAATCATAACGAGCTCGCTTGTGAAAGGAAGGGTTGCAGCGGAGGATATCCCGTGCAAGCTTCCAGTTGACTTTTGATTGGTAGTCGACATAGAGAACTTTGCATGTTTCAATCTGCCCGGAGATCGTGTCAGTTTGAAGTTGGGTTAGACTGCAAAACAGACCTGTATGTCCTGATCAGGGCGGACAAAATGCGATGGATGGTGGCGCGCCAAGTACTCCCGAAGCCGCCAATTGAAGTCGCGGAAGAATGGATCAGTTCGTTTCAATGCCTCCAACCGAATGGTGGTAACACGAGGGTCAGCAGATCCCAACTTCCACTGAGAGGGCAATTCAGAATCGGATGGCCCAAGGACTGGATCGTTCTCGTCTTCCTCCTGGCTCTTGAGCCATTCGTCAACCGCCATCTGGATACGAGCCATGGTTTCCTCATTTTCATCCATCATTGAAATCTGGAAAATTTGTTCAAAACGTGACATGCAATGCAAGAGAGGATTATACACTACCTGATGCTCAGCATTCTTCCCGTTTGTTTTCTTGTACATAGCGGCCACCTCCTGCTGAAAGCCCTCCCCGATACGGGTATTCATGTTCCGACTCGTTCCCTTAGTTCGGAAATTTGCGATCGCATGGCTAAGAAAATGTTGCTTGAGGAAGTTCAAGGACTTGCCGAGCTGCTCTGCGACATCCTACACAAGTATAACTCTTAAGCGAGGAGGGCGAGTAAGGGATGAACAAGGTACCTTGCTAGCACGCTCATATTTGGTAATCATTTCACGGAGAAGCTCGAGGCGTGAGGCTGTGGTGACGTCGAGGCCCAGCATGGCACGAACTTTTTGCATTGCCCGTACAAGCTTGATGAGACAAGAGTTTGCTGGAAGTATCTGGTCGAGACACGGTAAGGCACACTATCGCGGGTCATTCACATCAGGATTACACAGCTGAGGAACACTTGTCTTACCTTAAGAATATCTAAAAAAGTCTGACCCTCGGAGTAATCTATCGTTGTTGCAGAGTAGATGTGCTTTAGATTGCGCCAGCGTGGAAAGTTATCCATGCTTTTAATAGATGAGAATACAATCAACCAGAAATACTGAGTTCGAAGTACCCACTTTGTGTTGAACTTCGTTGCAAGCCCTTTATTTTGAAGATAAGATTTCAGGACAAGCCACATATGACGTCCCCAGATTCCACCGTCAAAATAATGAAGGCAGTCATATCCTGCGGCCTGGTACGGGTCTGAATAGGCGAATGACCACTGGAAATGCTGAGGCTGGATCAATTCACATGTTCACAAAAGCGAGAGCAAGAACTTACCTCGAAATCATGCAGCCCATACTCTTTCAGGAACTCATTTCTCCGTGTCTTGGATGAAGTTGGGGCCTTCGCGAGAGCTTCAGACATTTTCTCCGGTGTTCGTGCTGGATATGACCGTGAAAGGCGATGTAAGTCATCATGGTGAACAAGGCATTGCGGACATGGATGGAGGGAACGTGAATTTCGGATGGCGAGCCATGCTGCAACCTCTTCAAAGTCCATGGATTCGATGAGAACCCCAGGATGCGCAACCCGGATGACGCCATCTCCGAAACGCAGAGCTTCACCGCGATGCGAACGATGTTGCAAGGAGGACATTATTGTCTCACAGACTCCACGGTAAATTAGGCGCTTGAGGCGATCATAGTCCTCCCGCTCGGAAGTACTGAGGTCGCGAGGATCAATCTGGCGCATATTTTCCGGCTGTGAAATTTTTAGGTCAGCAAAGTGCCTCGGCAGTGTGTAGAAACCGACCATCTTCACAAATCCTACCAACGCACAACCACCATTTCCAGACCCGTTGCGTGTCGCCGAGTTGATCCAGCAGCCCCGGATGAGAATAGGGTGCATTTTGACCTTGGTTGAAACCAGCCCCTTATCCAACCATACGTGTATACCGAGAAAACATGATGGATAATAACCATCCCCCGGTAAGTCATCCTATGCGACCCCAACGAGCGAATGAGGGAAAGTACTTGAGAGCGAAATGTATGCACTTACGTCCACGCGTTGCCAGGTTTCACCGGTGCAAGGTTCGTCATAGAGTCGATTGGAAAGGTCAATGGTGCCGTTAAGGCAAAGATATTTCTCTTGCGAAAACCAGGTGCTGAATGGAGCCAGCGTTGGATCGCAAACCCAGTGCGTCATGATATGCCAAGGATCTCTGAACTCAACATCAACATTGTATACGCCACCCATAAAAGTCCCGTCAAAGTCAATGGTCAGAGTCTTGCACCGAAACTGGGGGGAGAAGAATATACTTAGTCTCGTCTCAGGTAGATTGAAACAAGTGAAAGACTTACGCCCACATTGCTAACTCTTGCTGCGATTAAGACCTTCTCCATCGCACGGTGGTTGCGAAATGTAACCAGAGAGTTGGTCGAAAGTGAACCGTCCTTGAGATCGAGAAGATCTTCGTCAATCTCAGCATTGGGACTCCGCCGCTTCACCCTGCGTGAAGTGAACTTAAAGTCCGCATAGGTTCGAAATGGGGCCCAAGGCCAGTCGACTGTGGTCGAGACATCAGCCGTCAATGTGGGCACCGGATCAGGAAGGGGGTTTGGAGGGCCATCCAGCGGAATTATCTCGTCAGATTTATTGGCGTGTGGATGATTTTTTACATAGATAAATTGGGGAGGCAGCGTAACAGTGGGAGGCGCAGTATCGGCAGAGTCTACGTCCATCTGCGCAAATAGCTCTGCGTTTGAGAGCTGTGCGGCGTCGTCGTAGGTGACATTAGAGACCGTGTCCGTCTCCATTGACGGCAACTCAGTAGCGGTTGTCAAGCCGCGCTCGTCGTTGGCACACTAGTAAATAAGTTTAGCACAGTCACTAGAACTTTGCAAAGGGTCTCAAATAATTGCGTACCTGGTGTGCCGATTCCCGATTACGCCTCTGCTCTGTGACGTGTTTATATGCCTCCTGGCGAGATTTGCGGTATAAGTTGCAAACTCTCGAATGTTGAGTTGTGGCGATGACAGCGCCGCCACAAAACGAACAGGGTTCGTTTTGAGCTGGTGTGGTTTGCTTCCTTTTCCTGTGATGCTTGTATCCTCGCGCCAAAGGCATAGTGTCGACACCGTGAGCGTGGTTGTGAGTTCGAGGTCGTGAGCGTGTCGCGGTGTTCAAAAGCACCAACGTGACGTAACAGATTTCCACACTCTTACTTTACTCCGTTCACAACCCCACCGCTCCACCGCCCCACTCGCTCCACTCACGGCGTATATACGCAGCGTTTGTTCCTCTCCCACCGCATCTCTTCATACTATGCCACATTCCAGCTCACCAAGTCCCCCATCGACTCCGCGTCCCCTCGATGAGCTTCTTTCTATCGCTCAACAGGTTAGCCCGAGCAAGTCTCCGCGTAGCGTGCGCCGGGTGCGTCATGATACATTCTCTGCATTGATTTTTCTGACGGTGTTCAGCTCCGCCAACAACTCCAACTTCGAGCCAACGATGCTCAACAGCAACAACTCAATTTGAAGCGCCGTGCAGTCGATGCAGAACAGCAACTTAACACAAACAGGAAGCCACGCAAGATGCGCAAGCGCTGTGACCGTGCACGCGATGCGGACGACTCAGAAGTCAATCCACAGGCCATCGAGAGCCGCATCCGCGATGCAGGCCGCTGCTTCGCCATTCGGACGGCCCTCTTCTTGATCGACGATGAGGTTCTGAATACCGCGGAGGATGAGAGCTTCGACCCCGACCACGAGTTCGATTCTGCCGAGAACGAGATACAGGGCCAGCTTCGCGATGTTCTAGCGGTTCTCCCTGACGATCTCCGGCCCAAGCTCAACCAGCCGTGGGTTCAGGACTCGGTGCGTCATCGGGTTCAAGTTTTTGTTCTCTACTGATCTAATCCTCTAGTTCGTCGATGGCTTGCACAGCCAACGCTCCTCCATACGTCATCGCATCCGCACCGAGGCCCTTCACCTTCTTGTCGATGATGTGAAGGCCTTCGACACCACCACAAGCCGCTTCGAAACATTTTCAAAGTTGATCGGTTACAAACCAGCTACCGAATCATCTCAAGCTTTTTACGACCGCTTCGAGGTACCTATTCTGTATGATAAGTGGAATGGGGTTGTCGAGGTGAACGGTCTTTTCCGGGGCCCCCGATTGTTGGAGGTGCGCAATTTACCATCCCATTTACATCACTCAGTATCTTTGTAGGCCTACGCCTCCGTTATCCGCGGTCCTCGAGGCGCGGAGGGGCTCTTTGAAGGTAAATCCAAACTCCCACAAGCCAGGTGCCTCGAACGCATCCACCACATCAACTGTATCACCCCGGGTGCGATTGTAATCGCGGCCATCTTGGTGCGCTCGTGTACATACCGGCATGAACATTTCTCAATCCTCTACAGGTTATATGGCTCTTTTCTGCGGATACGCAGCTTGTCAGGATCGGCGACGAGACAACGATCGACTACGGGTCTCGAGCCCGCATCTACATCCGACGCATCCGCCAGGGGCTGCGGGACGAGAAGGCCTGGGCGATAGGTCTTCTCGAATACTGGAATCAGATTTTCTTCCCGAATGCTGATAAGGCATGCAACTACGCGGTGGGGGAAAATATGCAGCTGGAGGACGACGAGGAGCTGGATAACCTTTTCTCTCAGGCTCCGTTGGTCGCAGGGGATATTCCACAGGTATGTCCTTGAATTCGTATCGGATCAGCGCTGGTGAAACTAATCATATAGGCTAATAACGACCACATGGACACCAGCGGTCCAATGCCTCGCGACCCCTCGACGAGCCCTTCCCCCCCGCACCAGCCCTCTCGCCCCGCGTCGCCACCGTTGCCGGCTCGTTCCCAATCCCCGGAGTCGTCGATCCCACGCGGAAACCGAAAACCTCCCGCGAAGAGTCGCAGAGTGTACCGTCAACGTTGAAACATGTATTAGCTGTAATCACGTAAATTGTATAATTTTTTTTTTTAAATTAGCGCAGCACACACCAGTTGCAACGCCTTGAGATGACTCTTGAGCATTCAATCCCCAAATGGGCTTCCATCTGATGGAAACACCAGGCGTGGCTTGGAACCGGTTAAACGCAATTCGATACGTGTTGCTAGCCACAAACAAATAAAGGGCTTGAAACGGGTTGGATCCGCTTGCATGACGATCCAACCCATTCTGGATTTTTCCGACATCCTGTTGTGGAATCGAATACATTGTGAAACAAGGAAGTGTTAGGTTGAGGATGTATAACTGGAGACCAAGGCGTGTGGGCAAATAAAGGAGGTAGGACAAATAAAGGGAAGAACGGTTGGACTGGTCGGAATGAAGAATTAGGAACAAGAGGGTAGGAACGAGGATGGAAATGGAATAATGAAGCAGAGATAGAAATGGATGTAATGTAGGGGAAGGAAGAACGAGCGGGAATTGGTTTGGGGGAAGAGGCTGGGCGATGAGAACGTTAATGAGATGGTGCACGATGACAATACCCGCGCCCGATGGCACGACCGTGGCCCGGCGATGACAAAAGAGCAGACCAAATGACAACCTAAGAGCGGCGCACGGTATCGAGGAAATGAGGACCTGCGGCGCGCTCTTCCTTGAAACCAAATACGCTGCCCGGATGACTCCGTGCACCGGATTGCAGCCTTCCAATAAAGGCCAAACTTCTGCTGCAAAACGGAATCAGAAAAAACAGACTGCGCCTGTGAGGGGAGAACGTATGCCGCGTTTCCTGAATGGGATCCCTGTGTCGACTGCGGACGGTAGAGACGGGGCCGGCACATCGAGCAGGGTGGAAGAGTCGGGCTAGAAGCGAGTTGCCAGAATCAGCGGCTGGAAGCCCGAAGACCAGTAAACAATGAGCTGAGAAAGACGCACTTTCGTCGATACCATTGACCTGATCCACACGTAGACACCCGTAGACATAGGCTCGGCGCTGCACGCGGGGGAAGACTGCAGAGAGAGAAAGGCAACCCATAATGCGTGGTAGCCCATGCCCGCCGCAGCCACCGTCAGGTCGGAATGTGGGCTGTTCGCGACGCAGGACCTAGTCGTGGTGGTGAAGCTAGAACTTGGAGCAATATTAAGCCACGAATTGTACAAGCATACAGACGATGTAACATGATGCATGACCATCCAAGCCGAGATACACTTCCCTTCGGGGTACACTGATTGGGTGGGCGTACACATAGATGCAAGGCGTGGGTGGGGGTCAAGAGCCTGCGCACGGAGTTGAAGGAGAAGCGGAGGAAGCCTGTGCCGAATCCCCATGAGAATGCAGCAGGGCTCGGATGGGCGTCCCAGAGAGACAAGCGGGCTGGCCGTGCAGGTCATTGCGGAAAAATGATCGTCTTTGGGAAGTGTGTTTGTCGTGGTGAGAGTCGGCGGGAAGAGGGAGGGCGAGTGTTTGCGCAAGTTGGCGTTGTTGCCATCAAACACGGACATGTGGACATAAATCCTCGCGTCGCGTGTTAGCGCGTGCTTCCGTGGCCTTCTGCTCGCCCTGTTCACTACCGAATCCCGGTCGATTGGAGGTTAAAAGCATTCGATTTTGGCTCACCGCCATGCAACTTGAACCCCACAAGTTGCAACTTCATCTTTGACTCAAATGGACATTTTTTATGAACGATAGCGATAGCGAATCAAAGTGTACTCGTGTGGTGTTGTTTTGGAATGTCTGGCAATCACATCATGCCTCGTAAATAGATGAAGAAATGAAGGGGAAAATCGAGTCCGATACCCCTGTACGACCTGATCCCGAGTCGAACGGGGGCTTCTGCTTGCAATAGCAGAAAATCTAATGGTTGGCAGAGGCGTCCAGACGCCATCAGGTCTATTTCTCCCCGCATGTGAGCTAAATACACTGCAGTAGATAGATACACACCCAAGGCCTGTTCAGATGTTCACTCAAATCAATGGCGAGTGTTTGAATATTCAGCTGATGCAATCTCTGAGTTCAAAGTTCAAGCGGGTTCAAGAGACTTAAAGAGCGACCAAACTGGAGGAGGTCAGGCGGCATCTGGCAGGCTGCAGCGGGATGGGAAACAAAGCCTTTCGCATTCCATGGATGATAGTTCACCGTCGTGTGAATTTTCAAACGAGAACGTGCGTACTGCAAAAACTGGTGATATTGCAAATATTGTCACGCGACGAAAGTCAGAAACAACAAAAGCAAAATCAACCACACTCCCTTTAGGCGGACGGGGGAGTCGAACCCCAATCACTGCTGCTGATGTGGTTCCTCTACCATTGTTTGCAGTGCTGCACCGTGTACGACCTCCGCTTGAAAGCAAACATCCGACGCATGCTAGATCAAGCAATACTTGAGTCAGCTGTGACTGCGACAGAAATAGGATGTCAACTCTGTCGCCTTGCATGGTTGATGATCTGTGCCGCGTAGATTGGTCAAGAAAAAGCTCCTTGCTTCTAATCTGCCGCTCAAGCAACGAAGAAATAACAAAAAAGCTTTGGGCAGCCTCCGAGTATCTAGGCGGATGCGGGGAGTCGAACCCCATTAGCTGCTGATATGTGTTCACACGATGGTCTATGCCAAATGACTGCAGCAATGTACCATGCGTAACGTCCGCTTGAAATTACAGTTATAGTGCGTACCAAAGCAGACGAATTTTAATTGGACTCGACTGGGCGCCAAGAGCCGGAGGCGAAGACGCTTGAGGAGGGTACTTGACGAGAGGGCTGAACGTTGCGTGGAGAGGAAAGAGCGCCGTGGTTGGGATTTCATATTGTCGGAGCACGCTAGTATCACAAGAGAGACCAGAGTACAGTCAGAGTCCAAAATTCCTTTGGAAGCTCGTCTTTTGGGAGCTCTGTAGTCAGCTACACTTGTTTTGAGGAATTGGTGGTTCATTTGCCCTTCAATTGTTTTGCGAATTCAAGAACAGTATCCGGACGGTAGAAAGCAATGTTGAGCCTGTTGGACCGCTGAATACTTGAATATTACTGTATGCAAAAAAATGAATGCCAGAAACTAGGATGGCGGCGGTCCACGTTGGCTTTGAGACAGATTGACCGCTGCAGGCTCGAGGTGGAAACAGAGCCGCAGACGCGTACATGCTAGAGATTCCTGCGAGCTAGGTCAACGTTCACGATCTTCTTGCAAGGTACATTCACAATTTATTCGCGGCAATAACAAACCAGCTCAAATGATAACACCAAGATCGAGTTTGATCGAAGGGCGTCGAGCTTGAAGTTGAGGGGAACAACCTCGACGGTGGGGCGGTCGCGGACGTGCTAAAATTCTTCCGAGGTACGTCCGAGATTTTGGTTTACCGGCATCCAGATGGCTCGTCGTAACTTATGATGACAGGGGGCTGAGTTTCACTGAGATGAGTATGGGCATGAGTGGCAGAGACTGACATTAAGGCAGGATGAATTGAGATGACAAGGTTCTAGGCAGACGGGCGGAGGCTCGCACCAGTTAGTTGGGTTTGGCGGGGTTGAGACGGATGCAATTTATCTTGGGGGAGTACGTACCGATGTCACGAGTTGGTAGTTACACAATAGCGACACGGTTCTGGATACGCTTAGACTTAGTGCATTTGCAGACTCCGTGTTAGGACTCGGCTCAGCGGGAGTCCGTTATTGCTGAGACGCGAGATGACGGATGAATACGTGCAGCACAGTCTCTGCCTGCGGAACGGAAATGATTGAGAGATGACTCATTTGTGCTGAAGAATGGGGAAAGCGAGCCGAGCCGCCGCAGCCCGCAAGACGATCCGACTCCGTAGGAGTGACTTGGTGGAGATGATTCCCATGCGAAGGATGCAGAAAGACGGACGAGTCCAGCCGGGGATGATGCATACTCGAACAAATGAGGGAGTATGGATGGAATTTGGTTTAGGCATGCGTGGCTTTGCCCGAGTTGCGGTCACGTCAACGGAAGCGTCGAGAAGGGAGAACGGAAACGATTTGAGCTAGATTTGTAACCTGGAAACTTGAATCGAATTGAGGCGAAGAATGTTGATGGCGGGGCGAGAAAGGACGCGACGCAGCAGCACCCAGAAGGCCGGGAGGGCGAAGGGTCGAAAGTCGATTTGAGTCAGGGGTACGTGTTCTAAACGTCGAGCGAAGAATCCAGAACAACGAGTCAAGGTCCGGCCTAGGCAGCGGCGTAGTTGACGAAATGAGGGAGTTCCGGCGTGGATAAAATCGGGTCAGGGCATGTTCTGGGTTTTCGCGCGTTGTGTTGAAGTCATCGACGAGTTGATGTGGAAGATGTAAATGTTTTGAGGTGGGAGATCTGGAGACTTGAGTTGTGTTGGGCGAAGAATATCGACGGCGCGCGGATCAACGACGCCAGCCAGCACAGAGAAGAATGAGATGATGAAGGCTCCAGGAATGCGTGGAATGATATGTAGCTGAGAAGCTGGCGATGCGACGCCGTGAAGGCGGGAATGATTTGAGGAATACGGAAGAGTGGAGGGACCGCATCCAGGGGAACGATCTGCAAGAGCGATGTAGTGGGGATCATCGTGACGCGAGTGTCCAGAAAAATGAGGCGAGGTTTGGCGTGGAGGAGGAACGATGGACGAAGTTCGGGCGCAGAGCAAGGCCGTTAGACATGTTCTAGTCCCGAACGCGGACATGGCACATCGTTAGGACGAGTCTGTTCGCCAAGCGGCCGGGCACAGACCGCTTGGGAGGGTTAGGCGGGCAGGGCTAGGGAGTGGATCTCGTACCAGGTGCGTTTGTGCGGCGAGTCAAGTCAGGCGGCGGAGCACATGCACGACGTGTAAGTTTTTATCCCTAGCAGCATTAGTCCGCCAACCGTAAGCCAACACACGGCCCAGACGAGACGTGCGCCCCGGACTGGGCCTGTGAGTCGAAAGAATAGCGAGGTAACGAAGGAGCGCCCACCGACTTGGTCCTTCTCGGAATCCCTGCTGTACCGATGGATGCGTCCCCAGAATGCGCTCATGGCTACGCTCGATGGAAATGGATGACGACGTGGAAAGACATTCGACGTGGTGGTGGGAGGAGAAAAAAGAGAGATGCCTGACGTCATACATCAGATCGGCTTTCTCACGCTTTACGTCTGTTGGTTATTGTGCGGCTCCTGCCTCCAACTTCCAAGGCCCAATAAGTATCCTATGTGGGGTCGGGTTTAGGTGTGCTTTTGACTCAGTGGTAAGTACACCTCGGACATCAAGCGGGTCGGAAGTCACCTGAATCTGAATGAGACGCTCAACTTTCGCCAAGCAGATAAAATCAATTTCAATCGGGTCAATGTTCAACTAGGGACTGCGGAAGCCGCCCATGAGTATTCGAAAGCTACACTTGAGATGGACGGTGCTAACAGATGAGATAAGACGTAAAATGTTCGCAATTCCGGTTGTCCTTGAATGCACTCACTTTACTGTTTACCACCAGTGTTCACGTTCATGCGGAGTATTGATCATACTAATCTAATTTTGCTTCACCCAATGCGCGTATCCACAAAAACATGAAGGGGTACTTGGTATCTGCTGCAGCACCCCTATTAATATTCATCATGAGTATGAGTGGTAACTTTGCGGCCGACTTCATTGGGTTCGACTCCCAGCATCCATGTGGGAATGGCGTCCAGGTGTAATTTTTTTCTTTCCTTCCAGAGGTCGTAACTTGTAAACGAAACCGCTCACTCATGCGTATCTTCGGGTGGGCTACACTGTCAGGATTCAATTTTTGCCGGAAGAAATCTCGGATATCTCCGCAGTGCGGCCCGGGTTTGCACATCCGATTTTCTGCAACTCACGATCCGGCATGATGATCTTGTCACACTAGTCGGTCTCCACACCATGCAACCTTCACGAATTCTTACTATCAGTATTACAGCGGATTGGTGCGCCTCCCCACGATAGTACTTTCATCCCGGAAGTGCCACGTGTCGAGCGAGGTTCGACTCCTTGCCTCCGCATAGACGAACTGCGTTGGCGTTTTTGTTTCCCATCTGCTACTTTTTTGGTTCCAATCTCATACTGAAATCACGATCCTTGATCAAAGCGAATCAAAATTACTGTAATGGGTAAATTCAACCGCAACTGACAGCGGCTGCTGGAAGTAAGTACGCTGCTGGAAGTAAGTACACCGAAAAACAGGCATCCCCTACCGCATGTCCCATTGTCACAGTACGTGGTCAATTTCGACTGTCCAAGCTACATAGGCGTACGAGAGGCAATCTGGCACGAGAAATGCTCCGCGAATGTTGTGTGCACCGTGTGGAACATTCACCCACTGAGGACAGACAGTCCCCCGATGGTTGAAAGACCTACCATCAATTTTTGATACACCCGGGCCTGCAACCGCCTCATAGCCACACCGATGTATGTAGTGAACTCACATTTAAGGATACTCATACCTCATGGTGTGTGGACACCTCACCCTTGAGTAGTCCCAGAAATCCGCATATTCAAGGGATGCAGAGCCCCCGTTCGACTCGGGATCAGGGCGTAGGACTCGAAGTCGTCTCTGTATTTTTCTGATTTCAATTCGTCGCTTTCAACTGTATCACAACAACAATGAGCATTCCCTCCAACTCGTATGACGGTACATCTCATCCAACGGACGGGCCTCAATTGTGATTGGTCACGGTACCTCCGAGTCGTTTATTGAATTGAATGTACAGTTGAACAGTGCTGCAGACGTTTTTTCAGTATCCCGCATTACGGCGATTATTCCATTCTCACTCTGCGCGTTTCATTTTAACTCATTGGTTCATTATTTGCAGTGAGCCTTTGCGTTGAAAATAAATCACACAGTGGTGAATATGTATCAGCCTGACCACTCTGCCGCCGTACATTCCAACGATTGGCTTATGACGAATTCACTGTCGTGAATCCTCAGGTTTGTGGTGAGTAAATTTCTCGGGCGTTGTGCGTGCTACATCTTGGGAATGCTGATTGAGCCCAGAGATTGGCAAGCGAAGAGGTTCGACTCCCCCTGGCCGAATAGGAATCCCCACTCGCCTTTTTGGCTTTGTCTTGTACACAGGAGTTTATGATAAACCGCAAGAGCGGACCGAGTGACAACGTATATATGGACGGCGTCCGGGCAGAGTCCTGTTCAATAACGACCTAAATTCAATCGAGAACATCCTATCAAACATTCAACCAACAGTAGATAAATCCACAATTGAACGTCGCTTTCGCAGACAAGTTAATCAGACCTCATGGCTCGAAGATGCATCCCCCATCAAATGTGTACGCATTGCTGGAGTGATGCGTACATGGATCCTGTTCGACTCGGGAGCGGGTAATTGCTCATTGAGAATATGTTTTTGCCTGCATTGCAAACACACCCGGACCAACTTGAACCGTGCCCCATGGATTACCTCCAGCAATCGCTTGCACTTCAGTGGTGGGGGCTGCCGAGGGGGTGTGGGTAGTCGTATAAAGAGAGCCCAGATAACGCAGAAACAGAGTAACATCACCGACGCGCCAAAGCGTAGGGCTTGAAAAAGCACCCTTGTAAACCAGTAAACCTTGAGGCGATGCACTTGCAAGAAGTCACCAATCTTTTGAACCGAACTTGCACTGCAGTCCATCAGGCCAGAACGCCCCGGTCTTTAACGCTGCGCAAAGGTTGTCAGCAGCAATCCGCGGAAGTAACAAATAAAAAGGTATATCACAACCACATATAACCTGATCCCGAGTCGAACAGGGCCGCGGCAGCCATTTCTTATCATGCAAGGCACATGCATCCACGCACCATCAGGTCTTATTCTACCTGAGTGTGAGTTCAATATGTGTCGGCGGGGCCTACCCCCAATGAAGTCGTTATCCCGTAACTGGACATAACAATCCAGTTTGATTTTGAGCGGCACCACAGTGGGCGAGCACTAGCATCGATCATGACCGCCGAAGCTTCGACTTGGACACGGAGTCGCAGCCGCGGAAGCGCACACATACATACTGAACATATAAATAAATACTGACATAAATACTGAAAGTTCTTGCGTGGTACGTTCCCGACTTTGTTTTACCTGGAACAGTCAGCTCGTCATATCAATATAGTATGGGGCCGAGTTTCACAGAGATGGGTTGGGTTGATACAGAGATGGGTTGGGTTGATACCGGATGAGATGAGATGAGATGAGATGAGATGAACAGGTTCGGGTTGGTGCGTTGGTTTGGTGGAAGTTCAGCCGATTGCAAATTATTCGTGGGGAATATGTGTTGCGATAGTAAAGTATCCGATGGGAATATGAACTGACATTGCGAGCTGGTACTTAAGACAGTGCGAGAAGTACTTCTTATAATGAACTCAGCAAGCGTGGTCTACCGTTTCAGACAAGTTCGGGTCGGTTCGGCGGGAACTTGATATCGACGAGAAGACGAAGGCACATAATGCCAGAGGGCACCGTCGGGCTCCAGCGTTGATGTATGGCGAGAAATGGGGGAAACCGAGTCGAAGCGCCGCGTCACTGGAAACGATCCGTAAAATGGACTGCGTGGAGATAATTGGGATACGACGGAGGACTCGGAACCACTGGCAAAACACACGGAGATGATTTGAGAACAGGCAGAGATGATTTGAGGGAGCATTGCGGTCAAGAAGATGGGAAAGTGCGCTGAGGCGCCGCATGCAGGCTAACGAGTGCCTGTGGCTTTGGACTTTGGTGGATATGTTAGTTGTGGCGAAGGGTCCAGAGAAGCGAGTCGAGGTTCGGCTGGGGCAGACTACTTCAAAATAAGGAAGTTCCGGCGTGGATGAAATTGCGTAGACGAGTTGTGGGATTGCCCGAGTTGCGTGTAGGTCACCGAAAAGTTGATGGGCGAAACGGAAACGATGTGAGCGAGGGTATTCGGAGACTTGAGTTTGAGGGGAAGCATTGACAGTGGGCGGAGAACGGACCGTGACGCCGGGCTGACAGAATAGAGAAGACAGAGGTTTCGACGTGAGGATGCGAGATGACGGATGCGTAGGATGATCTATGGCAGATAATCTGTCAATGCGACGGGAAGGGATTGAGGAATGCGGCAGAGTTGAGGCTGCCGCAGCCAGGAATCGAACCGCAGTGGTGACTTTCCGGGGATCAACTTGGCGCGAAAGATCCGGAAAAACGAGTTGAGGGCCGGCCGGGAGGAGGCGCGACGAAATGTGGGAGTGGATAAAATTCGGCGGGAAGGCAAGACAGTTAGCGACATGCGTAAGTCAGGATGCCGACACACACACCGTCAACTGCAAGCGCCCAGACGGCTAGGGACTCGGAGATAGATGCGAGCAGATCACGGGGGGATCTTTGTGCCAGGTGCGTTTGTGAGAGTCTGAGACGAATTGAGTCAGGCGGCGGAGCGCATGCAGGATGTGTACGTACGCACCTTGAGTTTAACGGGGGAGCATTGCCGTTGGTCCGTGCACGGCCTGGACATGGGCTTGGAACTGCGATGTGAACTGGTGTCTGCATATGCTTGATTAGATATGATAGCGAGGGTAACGACGGGGCGCACTTGGAAGCGAGGCTCCTTGTTTGTGGAGCCTACTGCTCCGCTCCCACTACCTATGCTGGTTATGCTCAATATAAGTAGACGACGGCGGGGAAGGAGGGCGAAGGGGCGCGGCGGCGGGAAGGGAGAGGAGACTCAACAAGCAGGATCGAGTGGTGAGCTGAGGAGGAAAAAAACGGAGATGCGTGACATCATAGATCAGATGGGCTTTCTCACGCTTTGCGTCTGTTGGTTATTCTGCGGCTCCTGTCTCCAAGGCCCAATATCCTATGTGGGTTGGGGTCAGGTTTAGGTGCTCTGTTAACTCAGTGGTAAGTACTTCGTACAACAAGGGGGTTGGGATGAGAATGAGCATTGTGATTCAGAAGCAAAGTTCATTTTTCGCTGAGAAGATAAAGAATCAATTTTGATTGTGTTAGTGTTCAACTCTGAACTGCCTTCAATGTCCCACCCACCCAAAAGTACTCGAAAGCAGAAGCAAGGCATTTGAAATGGACAGGAAGTAAGGCTTTCAAAATCCTGGATCTTTAGCTGTTTCACGGGCCACTCATGTCCTCGTGGAGTGCCGATCCGATCGTAGCAATGCTCAATGTCCTTGAAACCATGAACGGGTACTTGGTACCCGCTGCAACACTCCTTGTTGTGATGCATATCAGTAGCAAATTCAATGGGTTCGACTCCCAGTATCCGTGTGGGCATGGTGTCAGTGTCTTTTATGAACGGAGCCGCTCACTGCACTGTTGGGGTTTTCGGGGAAATCGAGGCAATCCCTGCGGTGTGAATTTGCCCATCCTATTTTCTGCAACCCACGATTCGGCACGATACACATAATTTTGTCACGCTATTTGGCGGCCTCTCACACCACGCAGCCTTCACCAACCATTGCTATTTAAACTTCCAGCGGCCGTGGTGCGCAGTCCAATGCGGTATCTTCATCCCAGATCTATGCGCATTACTGTAGCTGAGGTTCGACTCCCGGCGTCCGCGTGCAAATTTCACGGACTGCTTTTGAATTTCCGTCTCCTACAGTGCTTACTGAAATTCACGGTCCTTGGTTGGTTAAAGTCAATCATCGTTAGTTACAGTCAACCAATTGAAGAAAAATTCGCCTGCTCCTGGCCGAGACTGCTACAAGTAAGTAGGAGAACAAGATGGATCCCCTCACGTGTTGAGGTTGATATCTGCGCACCATCCAGTTCGATACATGCCCAACAAATGTGATGCAACGCCAGGAACATTCACATTCACCCAAAATCATGCAAACAAATCTTCCCCCCGATCATGATGGTCCAACCCTCTCGATGCTACATCTGCTTGCACCTCAACCAACCAACCCATATGTTAACCTCACATCCTAGCCTCTCGACCGAATAGCATGTGCATGTGGATGTGGACCCATCTGCTTTCCACACTCGTACATTCTGCCTTCCACATTCGTACATCCTGCCTTCCACATCCGTACATTCTGCCTTCCACATTCGTACCGTGACAAAACCTACATCTCACACAAACATCCCATCCCGCTCGACTCGGGATCAGGTCATAAGACTCAAGAGTGTGGCCGCGAGCCTGAGGTTGGTCTTCGTTTCTCCTTGTTTCTTCGTTTCCACAGCCTTTCTCCATTCCCACAGGCTGCTAACGGACAGCGATACAGGCTGCTAACGGACAGCGATATGAGTCGTATTTCCCGGGCAAAAGTGAGGCGTGTTTCCCGGGCAAAAGTATCTGATCTGGAGCCAGGCAGGCGGACGTGATTTGAGGGATGAATCCATGGAAAGGAGTTGAACTGAGTATAATACATCCCCCCCTGAAGAATGCCGGAACGAAGGATCCAGGACGACGACCAGCAAATACGCGGGGGCGCCAAGTTGGTGCCCCCGCGTTGCGTCGACGTCGAAGTCAACAGACCAGTTGATGTGGGGAAACGGAAAGAAACGATCCGAACTACATAGATACGGGGATCCGGATACCCGAAAACCTTGATTGAGGCGAACGATATCGACGGCGGGGCGGGTTTTCCCCCGCAGAACACTGCTCCGCGCCGGTACAGTGCGATTCTAGATCTCCGCACCAGCAAAAAAAGCGAAAGCAGTCTTTGATCACGACCTGATTCCGAATCGAACGAGTTCCGTGTCGCATGGCAGAAATGCATCCATGCGCCAATCCGTCTGATTCTCTTTGTAAGTTAGATGAGTTCAACATGCCGGAGTAGGCCGGAGTAGTACTTATATCTTATATACTATATCAATCAATTCAGACGCCTAACGCGGCGTAGCGGGATGTTTGGTTGAACGCACTCGTTGGAACTCAGCGAGTTCCACTCATGCGTCCATTTTTTCGGATGCGTGCAGTCTCACGCAATGGCAATGGGGAGGGAAAGTTCAATCAAACAAGACACGACCTGATCTGCTACTGCCAGCGGGCAGAGGGACATTAATATATTTTGGCTCAATTTACCGAATGGGAATGAATCGGGACATTGTAATATGCAATACATACACGCTGTATGGCCATGCTCACAATACTCGCTACTAGAATACAAAAAGACGTGTTCGAGGAGTTGCTATGACCTGATCCCGAGTCGAACGGGAGCTCAACATCAATTGTGGGCCCATTACTGCGAGTTGAGGGTAGATGGGTCCACACGCCACCAGGTCTGAATCACTTTGGATGCCCGATAAATTGGTGGGGCTCAATACTTGCTCGCGGCCTTCTATTGTGCCGTGATATTGCCATTGCTTGCCTGGACATCTGGCTCTGTGCTGAAATCAGGAGGCCTTTAACCTGTGCCGATCTACTGAAATTTAGCATGCGTTCTGACAGTACTTGAGGAGGAACTTGATATGCAGGACTTTCCGTTCCACATACAGATGCGATTAAGGCGTTGACGGAGAAGGAAAAATTCGTCCCCACTAAATCTCACGATCTGCTCCTGAGTTGATCGGGTGTTCTACATCATTCTCGCGGCGACACTCAGAGTTAATGCAGGTGGGTCGACACCCCAACAGACATCAGCAATCTGACAAAAATCTTGTGATCTTTTTGGTCTTGTGAGCTTGTTGACAAGCTCACAAGATGAAAAAGACCAAAACATGAAAAATGACCCAACTGGAAATTGCAAGTTAGCCCCAGAACAATTGCACGGAAAAAAAAGGTCTTGCAAAAATCCCCAAGCAGTTGGCGATCTTGCGACCTTGCGGTCTTTTTTGGTCTTTTTTGACCTTGTTTGACCTTGTGCAAGACGTTCAAGACATTTGTGTAAAGTCTGATGGACCACATTTTACTTCCACGGAGATTGATGTTCATCGGCGTGCATCCCTGTTTTACATGGAATATGAGGTACTTCCTGTCACAATCGAATCGATGCTGTAATGTCGAACGCTGGCTGGAGTGCCGCCTCAGCATTGAGGTGGCGGACACCTAAAGCAAACCAGTATTGTGTGAAAATGGGTAACTGTAGACGAGGGAGGAGAAATAAATCACGTTGACATTTCTTTCTTCCTTTTCCTGTCAAAAGTTGTCATTTATAAACGGAGCCTGTGCCGGAATAATAAAAACGGCCGGAGCTTATGGCGATCGTAGCAAATCGCAGAACCGGCGGGGGAAGAAAAGATTCCAAACTTGGATATGACCGGGCACCGAGTCGAACGGGCCTCTGCAACGTTATCGAAAATGCTGTAAGATGCATCCTTACGCTAGCAGGTCTGATCTTACTCGAAGGGCGGGCTGCATTGAGGTAGATATCGAGCACCTAAAGCAGAAAACTCTTCAGTTAGTGTTGGCAATGTGTAAACGGAGACGAAGAAGGGGGAATATTAATAATCAGGATACTCCTATTACAACGAAGAAAGACGGTTCAAGTCGTGATGAACGAATGTGATAGGCAAGATACGGAGTACCCGTGAAACGGAGAGCAAAAGACGTCGAACTGGGGGATACTTGCTGTGGTTGAAGAGGCCAAACAGAGAATTGAATAGAAGGTTGTGCTGCGTGTGTGATAGTGACGGGCAGTAGATGGAACGAAAGATCACAGAAGTGGTGAGCATGGCATCAGCCTAGGTAACATAAACACGGTCACTGAGAGAAGTAAACATCAGGAATTTCAAGACAAAACTCGTGAATTTCAAGTTTCATGGTGATTTGTTAGTGTCAGCGTCATGAATTTCAACATGCCTTTCACGATGTATACTATCCCATATTTTGGTAAGTTTTTTCAGTCGCTGACTTCACGATGGATCATCATGAATTCACGACACTCCGGACAGGTGTTTCTCAAGGAAGAGAAGGACCGGCCCTAAATCCATATGATGTCATGGCTCCACAATTGAATAAAGGACCCACCACGCTCCACAACTCTCTGTGATTCGAACCACCACCACTACCACCGTCCCAGGCGTCCCTCTTCCCCCCTCCCGCCTCTTCTAGCCTGCCGCTCTGTCACAGTCGCTGTCGGGATCGCTGTCGCCGTTGCCACCGCCGTTGATTTTCCGCACATCAGGAAAATCCAGATTCCACAATTGTTTCCCAATTATCTGCCAATTATCGACAAGTCGACAATCGTTGATATTTCCGACATTCCGTGATAATTTGAAACATTCCGAGCCGTTTCCAATGAGCAATTCCTTTTCACCGCGGAACAGCTACAAGAACTTTGGACAATATGCCAGAAGTTAAATATGGTTTGTGGAGGCCTCGCCTGGTGATGAGGAGGTTTCTCAGAGTTGGTTGATTTCTTGACAAGTCATTTCAAAGCCGGCCCTAAACCGTTGCCGTCGGATCAAATGGACACGTGTATTAGAAAAAAGTGGTTCGACTTGATCGCACCACACCAGATACAAACATCTACATCTTTCTTCCTTTTTCCCCCCATCGTCCCACCGCTCCCCCGTCGCCTTCCTCCACTGCTCCGCGACACACACCATCTCTTCTCTACCCCCCACTTGTGCCGTCGTCCACTTGTACATCTCCCTGGCGCAGTTGGCTCGAAGCAGCGCAGTTGGCTCGAAGCAGTGCCTGCATCCGCTCGTGGTATATGACCTCCTGCGCACATGTACCCCTGCCCCCAATTGATACTCTTCCTTCAGGCCTGAAGATCTCACTCCATGGTCTTTTGTGTGAGTTATTTATTCTCCTGGCTTCTGCAACTCATATTACGTTTGGATCCCTTCGTCTATCCCGGTGCTCATCGTCGCCGATTCGTCGTTATCTGTCTTCGGCACAAGGTGTGTGTTGCTAAAGTTCAGCTATACATCATCTCATGCACAACCCACCAGGCTGTTGTACTATCCTCCATCCACTGTTTCTTACAGGAATTACCCGGCGCAAGGTCTACAATCGTGCCGTGAGTTACTTCCGGTCTCATGACTGTCACCCACGAATCTTGATGGCACATAACCAGGTCTCTGGCATTTCTATCCTGGCTCACTGCATGTCCTCCGTTGCATCCATGCCCCATTTAAGGTGTGTCTTTTATAAACTACCATTCATACAGTCTCTCATACACTTGATTGGCCGCACTCTACACGGATCTACTCCGTGATGCTACGCAGTAACGCAACCATGTATGTCTGTGACATTTCGGTCTTGAAACCAGTGCTGAGAATGTATCAACAGCTGCATTTTAGAAGTTCATCGTCTCTGGATCTTGTACTAAACATCACCCGGTTCCAGAATCAAATGCCCCCAACTGGTGCAGAAAGTAGTAATATTGTAAGTTCTGTCTGTGGTGATAATGTCCGTACATGTGCTGATCATCATTATCTAGTCGTTAGTGCGATGTCTTCCCTGAGAGCCGGGCATGTTGTAAGTCCGGCCGGCCGTGACGATGCCTGCACCAGTACTGATCATCGCCATGTCGTTCTGTGTTCTTACCCACCGCGATGGTGTCTTTTGAGACAAGACAACACTTATTTCTGCGGTAGACGGACCTTGCCCTCGTTGGTAGAGGAATTTATCTCAGTCTCGCACATCATACATGTCCTTAGATAGTTTGCTTGAATATATTTCCTGTTTTGTCTATCATTGAACAAAAATAAGAGCTCCAAAGTTCTACGATACCGTGACAAAGCCCAATAATGTTGAATAATTGCTCCCAATTGGCAATCAATTGGCGGTAATTTTTAGGGACATGCCGAATCCGGTAATCAGTGATGATCCTTGACAATCGTCAAATTATCACCAATTACCGGTATATGGTGCCAATTACGAACTTCGGGTTTTCCTGATGCAGGGTCCTGTTAATGTTACCACGGCATATTCAAGGTGTGCTCTAGTCACTTGGCTCGGCAGCTCTCTTATCAATCTTACCACTGCTATCCAACTCCGCCTTCCCGAGACCAGCGCTGCTCTGCGTGGACCGTCACTGCCATCCACTGCCGCCCGTCGCCTGGAGGCCTGGATGTGGCTGAGATTGTGCAGGTTGCCCACTTTGAAGGTGTGAATACTGTGCTCGCTTCCTACTCGTTGACTGCTAATGTCCGCGTTACTATAATACAGTGTCTTTCATGAGGTGTTTACTCTGAATGGGTGAGCCCGTGCGTGTTCTAAAGACCCCTCTTCAAATTCTCCCATTGATCGCATTCCCGTAGCTCAAACGATGTGCTCACTGTTGACTCGCGGGTGGCACTGCTAGGTGTGCGTGGTAAAGGTGACGGAGAGTTACAAGGTTTGATAGCGTACAGTGTATCTGTGTATACGAGTAGTAGAAGCATGAATTTCATGATGATTCTCTCTGAATTCCTGATGATTTGTGAGGATTTGAATGCCAGTCCCAGGCATATATTCTTCACCCAAAATTCGACACAAAAGGTCTTGAGATCATGGTGATACATCGTGAAAAATGCGTCAGGAATGTTCCCATATTCACCATGAAATTCAACATGCCCGTTCATGATGGTTCATCATGAAAGCATGTTGAAGTGTCCGGAAATTTAAAGGGAATTATCATGAATTTCTTGGTAAAACATCATTGAAGAGGTGCTGAAATTCATGATGTTTACTTCTCACAGTGGGTACCAGAACAAGCAAGGCGGTCAGAGGAACTTTGGCGGAAGAACCGTGAAACCCGGTGGTGAAGTGGAAGGGAGGATCCCAGAGGTAGCCTGAGAGAGAGAGGCAGCGCTCTGCAGGCTAACCTGCTGCGAAAGCAGATGGGGAAATCGAGGATGTCGAAGTGTCCGAGTCTCGAGTACCAACGAGAAGAATGGGAGTGGTACTCGCCCACTCCTATCATCAGTGCTCGAGTCCTATCAATGATGGCACAGATGATAGGACTCGAGCGCCATCAAGGATAGGACTCGGTATCTCAGCAATCATTCAATCACTGCCAAGATCAGTTGTGTGACCAGTTTACTTCCCCGCCGGGCCCGCCCGTAAAGTCAGATCAGCGCCTGATCCGATAACGCGCCATCAAGCACCGTATCGATGCAGCCCTACCTTATCTTGCTTTCCTACATTCACCATGTTTGAGGAAGCAGCCAATATCTCTCAAGGGGAGATCAAGGCATACAGGAAATTTGTGGGTATTTTTCATCCCAGAATCAACGCACTTCTCTCAAAGCTGTATCGCTCCCCAGGCATTCACATCTGCACTCGCCGAATCGACTCATGATCCCTTCTTTTCGGTGGAAAATGCCACCCAATGGATAACTTCTCTCGGGTACCAGTTATATCTGGAACATGATGATTCTGAAGTTTCACAATCATCATGGACCCCGGATGAGGCATCGATGGCACAGTTAAAGCATTTTCGCTACTACGTGTGTCCGCATTTTCCCTCTACAACCAGAGAACTGACTTTACAATCACCCATGGC
Source organism: Mycena crocata (assembly GCA_029281795.1). NCBI lineage: Eukaryota > Fungi > Basidiomycota > Agaricomycetes > Agaricales > Mycenaceae > Mycena > Mycena crocata. Next base: position 238,525 of record JARJCP010000075.1, read on the forward strand.
AGATGGTTAGCGATGAGTTTCTAGGCCATCCTTTCTTCAGCTTGGAAAGCACCGATCGCTGGATCAACCTCGTTGCATTTGAAGCATACATGGCGGCAAATCACGGCTCTTTCGAGCAGTACCGCAGTAAGAATTCTTCGCCATTTAGTTCCCGTGCACCATCTCGGGCAGCACCATCGATTTCTTTGGCTGGATCGCGTTCTAGCAGTCATGTGTCATCTGTCCCATCATCCCGTGCCAGTTCGCCAGGCTCCGGCATGCTGTCTCGTCCTTCCAGTGCAATGTCCGTCAATTCAGTCATCACCGATCCCTTGAATGAAGACTTAATCGATAATTCCCCGGCCCCCGGTATTTTTCCCGAGGTCGAAACAGTCCCCACGCGACCAGAATCAATTCCTACTGCTCCGTCTGGCCTCTCACCGAAACAGATCACCTCCTCAAAATCTAAGCGCAAACGAAAGGGAAAGGTGTCTCAGCAGATTCAAATAACTCGTCAGCTTTCTGTAGACGAAGTGGTGAAGATCACGGTGGTTCCCAGGACTTGGACTGTCCCCCACACCTCTACCGCTTATCTGGTGGATCTTTCTGAATCCCCTGACGTTCTCAAAACGTCGTCCGGAAAGGTTGTATCTCTGGATACATTTATACGTGAGGAGGTACGGGTTCAGCCAGCTATGTATAAACAGGAAATCCGCTAACGTGAGTCTGCTCAGGACCAAGAGTCGTGGAGGGGTTCAACAGGGAATCTTAACGGCGACGTGAACGTTCGCGGTCTCACAGCAGACCCTGACGAGGAAGTTCGGTGCCGTCGTTGCCATTTTTACTGCAACGGTGTCAAAACCTGCGAGTTGATTGATCCGACTCTTTTCGATGGATGCGAGCGATACGAGCCCGATGACGAGGCTATGCGGGCGCTCTGGAACCACGAGCTCGAAGCAAATGAACGCGAGGCGGGATCCGCTTCAGGGATTATTTCACGGTGTGTGAATGTAATCTATGCATAGTGTTTCAAGGCCGATCGTATCTCACAGCTTCTACAACCGTGTCAAACAGTCGAAATGCAAGATAAAGTGTGACGGTGTCCCAGTCCTCATTGGTCTCCGAACTGTGAGTATTGGTGACTATAAATGATCTATTCTAACCAATAATGCAGCCTTCAGTTTATGCGAAATCGCTCTTCGTTGGCTGCTCTAAATGGACGAGAGCTGAGAAATACCAGCATCGTTACGCATTGATTCCGGCTAACGTGAACGAAACCACGTTTCGATTTGTATTGGAGAACGATGGACTCTTGCCGAGTGGAGGTCCAACCTCATTGAATGAACACTGTGTTCTCACGGTTCACCCTCGGGTGGTGTTGTCGAATTGTCGTGCGTCTCAATTCCAACTTGAACAATAGTGTCACTGAAATATATGGTATTCAGCGTACAGTCATATTGTTGACGGCCGGATTCGGACTCCGGCAATGATTCCGCGCCCCTGCCCCACCGAGATGATAATAATGATACCTGTTGCGGACAAATCAGCATTGCTCCGAAAGGCGATTGTCGTTTTGCGTGGTGCACATAACCACCCTGCTCATCCACACACCAAGCCAAGTTCTGACGACCGGATGAAGCTTGAAACAGCTGTCCAAGCTGCCGGTCTGACTGGCTTGACCGTCAAGAAACTACTCCATGGTTATTTCAATCAACCTTTTGTGTTCATCTCAGTCTTACGTTTCGTACTTTTCCAGCATCCTCAACAGCAATTGTCTACAATGGGGAACGGCTCGCAGAGAGCAGTCCCGCGTTTGCATCAAGACGCAAAGTCCGTGACTTCATTACGGAACAGAAGAAGAAAGAGCATCCTTTCGGATTGGGATGGGAGGGTATTTAGTTTTGATCCTGTCATTCTTCCGCTCATGGTTGATGTTTCCCAGGTGTACAAAACGAATTGAATACCCGTGAAGCGCACCTTGCAAAACAAGACCGTTACATCCATACAGCCATGTCAAAAAATGGCTTTCGACTTGTTGTCACCATGCATCCGCAGATTGCGATGTTCATCCATCTGGTTCTTTCCCTTTCCATCGATTATACATTCAAACGTGTCAAGGGAAGAATCAATGAGTGGGAAGTGGCGTCTTTACTGGACCGTGTCAATTACCGTGGGTGTACAGTTGAGTTTGGAATACCACTGACAGATGTGGGATTTAGGCCTGACGTTTGCAAGTTTATACTGTGACGCGCAAACTAAAGAGGGTTTTGCCCAACTTTTTACCGAACTATTTGACACGATATTTTCAGTCACGGGAGAGCGGCTCAAGATTTCGCCTTTTTTCCCGGATGCCAAATGTCGTGTTGTTCTTTTGGATGGGGAGGTTCCCCAGGCCCTAGGTTTTGGCATGTTCCTCGCAACGTACAATGACCCGGCAATCAGTGGGATATGGACGCGAGACCCTACCAAACTCCTCTCTTATGTTCTGAAAACTTGTAATCCTCATTTTCATCGGTATGAGCATTCCGAATATCCCATGTACGGTACTAATTTTTTTTTTTTTGTCCAGTCTCATCGACGAGTTGCCAAAGAGTATTCCGCAATCCGTCATCCGGCACATGAAATCTATCATGGGACTGGACAATCAAGCCGCTATCGATGCATGGCATGTACAGGTTGCTTCCGAGCCTTACGAGGAGGTTAAAAGTAAGTCGAAGCTCTGTGCTAAAATTTCACCTTGATACACTGACGCCGGTATATCAAGACTGGCATGCCCACAAGCTCGCAAATCCATTTGTCCTGGCATCGGTCAACAAATTCCTGTCGAAAGTTGACCCTGATTCTTGGGACATCACACCGAACCATTCCAACTATGGCGAAAGCGCCCACGCTGGCCGTAACGCAGAGACCTCAATTGGGGTCGGGCTGTTCACTGCGATTCTCCAGTGTGTTTCATTCTGTCGTGATATTTTCCTTCTCACAGTTCAATAGGGCCAAAGAGCGCGACAATGAAATGGCAAAGGAACTCGCCCAGATCGAACGCGATGGTGTAACGCGCAACCGTTGGAACGGCACTGGTGAGCGCGAGAAGCATGCGGCGCGGCGCCAGGTCGCGAAACTCCGAAGGTCGGCTGTTCGAAATGACCAGGTGACCAGCTACTCTACGCTCCAGGCCGAGCGTGAGGCTGGTGTGGCAGAGAACAAGGCCTCGTTAGAGCGCCAGAGACTGTTTGAGACGGAAATCAGGTCGCTGCAGGACCAATTGAAGATTGACAAACGTCGCGGCGACTTGAGGGAAGAGGTGAATGTCCTGCGACGCGATGTTGAGGATGAGAAATCACTGCGGCGGGAGTGGAATACCCGTCGCGCTCAGATTGACGTCGAGCTCAGTGATCTGAGGAAGGGTCCCTTGGCAGGTGCTCGCATTAAGGGCAGGCGTCCAGCCGAGGGCCCCTCGGTTGACAACGAATCGGTTTCAGGTCTCGGTGAAGGGGATAACGGTACAGGTATGTCACCTTACATCCAGGAAGCCCCGCTCACAGCAAGTTGCAGAACCGGATGACGAAGGGACTGATCTACCTGCCGAACTGGAGCCTTCGTTTACTGGTGAAGCACACACAAAGGTTCAATTCTGTGAACATCACTTACGCTCTGTTTTAGAACACAATGTTTTGCAAGTTGAAGATGCATTTTCTTCTGCTGAACCCGAGCCGTCGTTCCAAGGTGAACTTCATCCAATCGTAATTGCTGTACCTAATATGCAACCAGATTGGGATTGGATATCTTCGGTTCAACCGGATGCTAATTTTACCGCCGATATGAGGGCCTTTGAACAGAATATGATCCCCAATCCGACCGACGTTGATTTCGATTTGGATGAATTTTTCGCCAGCTGTGATCCGATGACGCTCGATTTCGCAGCTCCCGAGGGTTCCAACATACCTCAAAACCTTTCGGACGATTTGGAATATATGGGTGACCCAGCAATTGATTATTCTGGTCCAACGCTACTTCAACAGGTCAGTTTTGCAATGAACTCTTGTTGTTGAATCAGATGCTGATTTGGCCGCTCTCACAGGGAAATATCGCGAACTCACCCCCCTTCCAATCTCTTGATTTGCAGCATCAAGAACTTCCACCTCTTCCCATGCCGGCGATGTCGCCACCCGAGGAACAGCCTGAGGATGAAGGGGATGCTGTTAATGTCGTTGCAGGCACCCGACCCCGCCTCGACATAGATCTGGAGCTCGATGAAAGGAATGTGATTGCAGGGAAGCGGCAACGTACGCAGTCAACCCGTGCACGAGAAACAGCGGCTGCACCACCAAACAAGAAAAAGAATGTTGCTTGAGGTGAGTTGGAGTACAATTGCCACATGCAGTCCATTGAAAAATTGGCTTAGAAATCTGTACTGATGCAAAGGGATGTGGGGAATTCAACTTCACCAGGCAGACTAACGCGAATTCAACTTCGCCTGTAGAGTTGAAGGTAGATTGCGGAGAATTCAACTTCACCGTCTACATTGCATTGGGGTTCATTATACATTCCGTTCAACCGGAAGAGCGCGAATCACATAAAGCCCGGAGTCTTGTAATTGAAATAAATACTCACTATAAGTACATCGTTTGGATGTTGAACCAACCCCTGACTGTGGTTAAAATACATAATCTTGGTCGAGGCAACCAAAAGTTGCGATGACATAAGCATGTACCGTTAAGCTCGCCATATTACGGGAAACTGCGGCAACGCGCCTGATGCGTCTCAAGCACATTGGTCACAATGGATTGATGTATTCCCGACGGCATGATGCCAAGGACACTACGGGTTTGTCCGAGTCCTATCTTCTCGTCTTGAGTCCTATTCTCTGGCCATCATTAATAGGACTCAAGCGCTGATGATAGGAGTGCGCGAGTCCCACTCCTATTCTTCTCGTATATACTCCCGAGTCTCCTCCTTCACATTGAGCTTTGCTTGCTGCGCAGACTATAGCTGTGAAACAATGTCCGGGGGGTGACCACCATGTCCGTTCGGACAGATCTTGTCGCTAACGGCGGATTGTCGTCGTGAGCGAGAAGAGACGGATCTTTGTTGGATGTTTGCGCATGCTCAGGCTGGCACGGTGGAGGTGTTGCGATCAGACACGGGCACGTGGACGCAAATCTTCGCGTCGCGTGTTGATCTGGGTATCATTGTTCTTCTGCTGGCTCTGGTTGAATCGTGAACATAGTGAATGTTGACATTTCAAGGACTCTCCTAACCACCACCGTTGATGTCTTTGTTATCGCATTGCATTTCCGATAGCGGTAAGGTTGCATAGTTGCCCATGGTGTTCGTTCTGCTGGTCGGCATGCAGTGAATGTGCGTCAATTTGTGAGCCTTCTGCCAAACCACTGAAATCGACGAAACAAAATAAATGAAAAAAAAAAGCAGTCCCTGCCACGACCTGATCCCGAGGCGAACGGCGTCTCTGTCTCGCAATGGCGTCCAATGTCGACTTAGAGTAACAATGCCCACACGCCATCAGGTCCTGTTTTATCTGAATTCAGGACCAAGATCTCCGAATGTACAATGCAGCTACAATCCGATCGATGATGGGTGGATGAATATTTGGTTGAAAGCCTGCGGCTGGAATGTGTCGAAGACATCGAACCACGGAATACAATTGAAGTCAGTTCTAGCCATCATGTTTGCCATGCGAGAATGGAGAATGAAAAAACCCAAGTGAAGACTTACACGAGTATGGCAGGATCCCGAGTCGAGCGGGTGTTCTGGATGGCTCGCAGTCTCCAAACGAAGGCCGAGGCATCCACACGGCAGCAGGTCTGTTTCTCTTGAGTGTGAGGCTAACAGATGCGCACAGACAGAGCAGTGGAGGCACGGCCACATGTCGACTCAACTCGATGGCAAGTGATTGGCTATTTCATTCAATGTCCTTCACGTTCTGAGTCGGAATAAATTCAACAATGTGATCCCAGGATACAGAGTTCTATGAACGAGAGTTCGGCTGGTTGAACATTTGGTTAAGAGGATAGAGAGGTAAAATCCCCACGGGCGCAAAGGAAATCCACGGGACTCCGCATGCCATCAAGGTTTGATTTCATTTGAAGACGGGATTTTTAAGTGGGTAGAAAACGACGGCTTGCTGGAGGGTAAATTGGGCCGTCCAGTTAATCCCAAACTTACTTACCGTTGAGTTTCTGGCTGCTCAGTTAGACTATAGTCCATCCACCAGCAAGGATCAGCCTGGAAAGTCCCTTGCAGAAGCCGCAGGCAAACAAACGGACACAACGTGTGAGAAAACCGTCGTGACCTGTGATGTTACGTGTTCCTGCTTTCCTCCTCCCACCACCATCATCCCCTCGATCCTCCTGCGGCCCCGAATCTCCCCTTCATCCTCTACAGGAAACCAATTACGCGCTCAAAGCGCTCAAATGGCACTCGCACGTTTGGCCTTTATGCCACCGGAGCTCAAGCTGGAGACTTGTAAGTCCTCGCTTTTGCAGAGTCGTCCCAGGTGAATAAGCAATGCGTACGTTCTTAAATCCCCGGTGCAGACCACCACCTTGAATTCGATGATCTTTTCGCGCTCAGCCACGTCTCGCAATTCTGGAGATCGCTCGTCTTGGCCGACAGACGCTGGACTGCTTGGTTTGACGTGCGTCGCCGTCGATTCAGGCAGTAAATTTACTCACGAATGATTTCTTCAGATGCTCAGAGACTCCGGGACATGCAGGAACGTCGAAACTGCTCTCTCCGGCTTCAAGATGTTGGGCACGATCTCTAAACGGTGCGTTGTTAAATAATCATCGGCGCTATTCCTGAATGCTTCCATCCTTCAGCGATTTTGTCAATCTCTGCTTTTCCTCAAAGTGTTCTGCCTGTTCCAAATACACGCCCACCATCTTCCTTCCTCTCCTCAAAGTGCGTCCACTTCATGTTCTTCGCTTCAGTTGAATTTCAAGATCATCGTGGATTCACAGCGCCTCTGTAACGAATGTCTACACCTTGAGAAGCCTGCAGTTCTCTCTCTGACCTCTGCCATTGCTCGCTACGACCTCAACGAGAATGATATCACCACGGCCGGAATCGTAGTTTTGTGAGTCGTCAGTTGCAGGTTATAGACAGAATGATAACCGACTGCCAGGTATATTGGATCGCTGCGTGTGAGACTTGTAAGTGAATCCGCCGTTGAAAAGATGTGCGTAGATCTTCCTCTCCTGCGGTTGTCATGTCCAACCCAATCATTTCCTAGCGCGATCGAGAAACACGGCGGGGCTGCAAACCTCGCTACCCACCTCCAAACCAAGAGAGCGCGCCTGCTCGCAAACTATCAGGCCCGCGTTGGAGAATACGACACGGTTCATACCGAACGCGCACGCCTGAAAGCCGCCGGTGATCTCGCCGGTGCCGCCGCCGTCACGCTCAAGAACAACAAGCCACTCCCCAAGACACGCCCGCAAATGCCTGCCATCCTCAAGACGTCTCCCACTCCGCCCTTCTACAAGTTCCGTTGCACCCTTTCTACAAACTACCTCGCCGTCGACACAGAAACAGGCTGCGTCGGCCCTCACTCGCTCGTCAAGTGCACCATTTGCATCATCATTGCGGAACTCCGGGCAAATGACCGCGGCGGAGGGCCCGAACAGACGGCGTGGATGCCCTCGTCGGCTGTGGTGGCGCACGAACAGCGCGAGCATCGCGCCAGCCGTGACGCCGGCTGCTGGCGCCGCGAAGGCGACGATGAGTTGGGCATCTGCGAGGGGTGCTTGAACCGGGCGGCGCTGGAGATGCTCGAGGATGATGATTAATGACGCAGGTGGGTGTTATTATTTGTCTCTGAAGGTGGTTCTGATTGTATGGCGTTGTTAACAGCTAACTTATATTCTGCGACACGTCTCGCCCTCAACTCGCCTTTCCATGCTCGACTGCTTCATCCTTTCGTCCCTTTGCATGCTCCCCGTCCTTTCTCTTCCTCCAATATCGACCTCCCTCGCCTCAAATCAAGTCTCTAGATTGTCTCGCTCGAATCATTTTCTCAGCGCAGCTCTTCTCATATCATCAGCGCCACTTGGTCGCATTCGTTCGCCGTGGTCACGGTCACTTCATCTTTTCGCAACGACGTTCGCATTCGCTGGGTAGCTATCATGCCCACTGTATCCAACTCGCCTTCTCGGACCCTTCGCACCACAAACATCTCAACCAACAGCCTCCTACTGCTCGTTGTTTTACTGGATCCGTCCCCTTGACCTCCCTTGCCGCACTCCTCACCGCAAATCGTTTCCGTGATTCCTTTCCGCATACTTTGCTTACCACATCAACGTCTGCTGCATCATCACTTCTTCCCCAGCAATATGTATTATGTACTTCTGTATGCTGTACCCGCAATCGTCTTTGTATCCAGCTGCTGTATTGTAGCCTCGAAACCTTCACTGTCGTGTAATTACGACTGGAACTGGCACTCTGTGTTCTGAGGACGGAACCGTTATCCTGCGACATGATTATGTGTCTTGGGAAATGGAAGCCAGAGGTGTATTCAGACCATCGGGGCTGGCGATACGCGCGAGGGAGCTCAAGTATTTTTTTCTGGAAGGCAGCGAGAGAGGCAAACCCTGGAAAGAGTTCTCAGCGCCAATGATCGGAGATAAGGTAGAAACAAGGCACGACGACCCATGACAGCGCGACTTTACTGCTGCACATCACGAAGGCTGTGGTCAGTAAATTCATGGGACGTCGTGCACGGCGCACAACCACTATTAGTATCCCTTCCATACACCTGTTGAACATACTGTTCTCAACGCATTCGCAGATCAACGAGGTTCGAATCCCCGCGTCCGAAATATCATCGAAAAACGTCGTTTGTTTTGGATGCTCTCGCTCCGAATTGTGTACTTCTTCCTTCCTTTGCGCATAGGCATTTTTCCACAGTCCAAGCTCAAGACGGGCCAAGAACTCAGAACCTTTGGAGGTGTCAGAAATTTCAGAGTGCGGTGAAGACCCTGGTGAATTATTTTCTGCTGCACTTCCTCAGATTTTAACGTTGCATTAATCGCGGCGGTGCACCGTGCACGACGGCCGTCTGAAACTAAGCCTTCAACGCATGCTAAACCGGGAACTATTTCACTCCCCGTACTGGAGATTGACATAGCAGTATGATTTGAAGTCTGTCGTGTTGGATAAACGATGTTTTCGCGTTGTGTGGATGGCCAGATGAACACAGCTTGCTACATAGTCCATACGCCGGGACTCGAAATGGAGTAACAGCTGGCCGCAGGATGTGAAGATCGGCCACCGTGTTTTCGTTGTGCATCTCTCAACCGAACCTAAACCATTAATGTCGCCAAAATTGGAAAAGCCCTGCGTGGCATTACAGAACCAGACGACCTCGAAGGCCGTGTAAGCTGTACCTAAATCAACATACAAGAAAGGCTGGAACGGAAAAATATGGGAAAAGATCAGCATCCTCACTAAAGCGGACGCAGGGAGTCGAACCCTACCAGCTGCTGTTTGATTCAAGTGATATTTGAATTAACCGCAGCGGTGCACCATGCACGACGTCCGCTTCAAAAGACACATTCAGGTCGTGCTGAACTCAAGCAGGAAATATATTCGACTCACATGCGGGGAGGCGCAGTAGCAGTTGACGGAAAGTCGTTGTGCAGGTACTTACGGTCCGAACTTTGACCGCGGCAACAAAGTCGTCTCGTATGGACGACCGTTTCCGTTGTACGGATTGGTAAATGGAGCTTTGCCGATTTCATGCTGTGAACGCCAGAAGGAGAAAGAGGGAGAAAAAAATGCGGTAATGAAGTGCAACTCCACCAGGCGGACGCGGGGAGTCGAACCCCACCAGCTGCAGATGCCCACTTCTTATCGCGCCATTAACCGCAGCGGTGCACCCTGCACATCGTCCGCGTTGAACGCTACCTCAAATGCCCACTGAGTACCCCATTCTGTAAACCGGGGTAGAGCGAAGCCTACGACGATCAAAGGGCATAATCCGAACAAAATGAAGAGCTGAGATCGGTATGCCCTCCATGGCACGGTCAACTGACACCGAGATGCGGGAGCACGCAAGCAAGTGCGGTGTAACTGGGGCCAAGACCGGGACGACTTGGTGGTGGATGGATTTGGCTTCTCGAATGAGCATTGGGTCTTTATGGTCGCAGTACTGAGCTGATGTCGGTTGGAATCGCGGGGCAGCATTCATTCCCGATGAAAGTCGTATAGTTGTATGCAAGGCGAGCAGCCGCTTCAAAATGTAGCCCGGAATTTATTGTCGTCCCGAATTGTCGGTCAGCTTCCGCAAGTCAAATCGGGTCGCAAGGAGATGCCTCACCGTAGGCCAAACGAGTGGATTATTGCTGAGGAAGCCGAGGGGAAATTGGAACTTGATTTAAGTCAGTATGTGGAGGCCAGATGCATCCTGCGAGCAGCGGCGGTAGATTATTAGATACATCCACGTATGCTATGCATTGATGGCCTAGCTGTACAGGTTGGCGGTAATTCTCACTGTATGGAAGGCGCTTGAGGATGGAACGCGAGTACAATGTACTCGCTGCGAGTACAAAAGGCAACGCGAGGCGGTATGTGCGCACGCGGCAAGATGACTACGCCTGGACGAGGATCAGCGGTGGAAGCACGCGGAGTGGGAGCATCATCGGATACGGCAGGGCACAATAAGTGCCAAGCTGTTCGTCGAGAGAGGCGGCCAACACGCACAGACGAGAATGCTCGTGGAAGGAAAGAGCAAACAATGGACAGTGATGCCATCAAAGGAATACACAAACCACATCCCCGGGGCAGCCGGGCCGCAGGCCGACCAAAATTCAAACTTAAATGCACTCAGCGTACAAGGAGCTCAGCTGCGAGTCTTATAGATTTTGCCTTCGTCTGAGACAAGGCACAAATCACAGCACGTCCACGAGAAATGGAAAAGCTGCGCCATCGTTTAATGAGAACGAAAGGATTCATACACCGCGACGGCCCGTGCCCGAGTCGAACGGGCATTTTCATCTGCGCGGTAACAAGAATGGCTTAGCTGGGTGAGAGCACAAACCGTGCGCAGCCGGCCCTTGGGATACAATTGCACACCCCATGCTCATGACAGTCTCTGACAAGTTGCTGACAAAGCTGCATTCACAATTCAAGGCGGTCCGCGGGCTGTCTTCTTGCAATGAATCGAGTTTCCGGGCATCAAGCCAGGTTGCCCAGAACCTGGCTATAAGTGAAGAAGTTAAGGTGACTAGGATACACCGCTAACCTCACGGGCCACAATACAATGCATAAATCAATGTTGTGAAGCATGGACAAAAAATCTCCCGATTCTGACAGGCGACCGGACAAACTCTGTCAAATCGTTCCGCAGGTATCAATCTGGCTGTGCAGCCAAGCTCTACATTGGCACTGTTGCCGTCAAGTTCCACCGAAATGAAGAGCACAAAAAAAAATTGATTGCGCGTTCGCTAGGCGGACATGGGGAGTCGAACCCCACCAGTGATTGAATACGTCTCCGCTATATGTCACTGCAGCGCCGTACCGCGCTCCACGTCTGCTTGAAACTTTGCTGGGGCTGTCAGACCAGGGGAGTATTTCGTAGCCAGAAGTATCTCGGATGGCATGCATCACACCTAGCTGGCACCCATATTCAGAGACATTGAAATATCTCCGCTGCGAAGCTAGTTAATCATGATAGTCAACCAGCTCAAAAAACTGACCACACACATTCAGGCGGACGCGGGGAGTCGAACCCCTCCAGCTGCTGCTGAATCGTATCAGTCCTATTGAGTGCGGCGGTGCACCGTGCACGACGTCCAGGTAACTCACAGTTTCAATGCGCATCAAACGAGACTGAGTGCTCAACTTCCCGCTCAAGGTAGCATGCAACTGTCACCGTAAGGTCCAAGATATCGCTTTGCATGAACGATATCTTAACGTGAATGGATGTTTAGAATTGGAGTACGGGCCGCCCGTACTCCAATTGTCAAAGAAGAAGCAAAGGGAGATAAAAAACATCTGACCCTTCTACTAGACGGATGCGGGGAATCGAACCCCAACCAGCTGCTGATGTGCGTAAGGTTCTCAATAACCTCACCGACCGCAATGATACGGCGTGCACGACGTCCGCTTCAAACGACGCAGTGGGTTCTCGCCAAAGCAGGGGAATATCTGACTCGCCTTTAATTGTTTGACTGTCGGGACCAATCCCTCGAATGAATGATGCAAAGTGCATATTGATGTGTCGTAAAAATGCATACATGCCTGCTGCGAGCCTGACACAGGGAAGTCATGAAAGACAAAAAGAAAGGTTAACAGTGCCCGGTGAAGCTCAGCTGATGTAGGCAAGGAAATATTCTTCATTGACCCGAACAGCTGCCGGTGTAATGCTGATGGAATGTACACATTGACTGCAGCCATGCACCGCGTACGACGTACACTTGAAAGTATACGTTCAGTGCGCGCCCTATCCAATCGAATGTCAGATAACAGTAGGTTCACAAAAACAAAAGCCCGAATTTTCACTTACCTGGCCTCCTGCAGTACTGCGATCCCGAATCAACGTAGTATCGATGACACACAAAAAAGTGGTTGATGAACCCACACACTGAAAGCCATGGAATTTGAAGAAAGAAGAACGCAGTCCATCACGCGGACGTGGGGAGTCGAACCCCAACCAGCTACTGGTATTTGTGTGCACACCCAGTATTGACCGCAGCGGTGCACCGTGCACGACGTCCGCCTGAAACTACACCCTTAGTTCTCGTCAAAGCAACGAACATTGCGCCCGCCGAGTGCATATACGGTGGAAACTGACTGTAGAAGTTGCAGATCTAGGGAGCCTCGTCACGGTGAAGATGCATAGTTTCGATTGGTGCCCAATGGACGTTCGGACCTGCTTAGTGGGAACTGGAATTAATAATCTGCAAGGAGGAATATTTAAATCGTTACGAGCAGAGGCACGACATTGTTCAAAGCATCAGACCGGTCGGTTCCCAGAAAGGGTGTATAAGGTGGGAATGTGTCCGTCGTATGGAGAGGGTGTATCTGATACCGAAGAGCGGTAAATATGAGGAGGTCGATCGACAACTGAATGGATCCGCATAGGACGTTCCAGGGCCCGCGGTGGAGGTTCTGGTAGGGCTGGAGGCTTGAAAGTATATATTGTCGTGTGCTTCCACGCCTTTTTTTCAGTGTAGTCGACTGCATTCGGACTTGAAGCCAATACCAAGTCGTACCAGCCACCCATGAATTTCCTCCGAGACGCAGTGTGTTGCCAAGTCATCAGCACAAGGAGAGGAGAGAGTAGAGAAAGGCAGTGAACCGGACTCAGAGAATAAGTGATGCTGAGCTGCGAGAGGGAAGTAACAACGGATCTTTGCGAAGCATGCCGCAGGGGGTTGGAGGTTGGGTTGATTCGGAGGTGATACGCCCTGCGAGCAGAGCGGTGGACCACCACAATGACGGTTGAGAAGTATCTTGGCATGGCGAGAGGTACATAGGGCCGCCTTGCGCTCGTAGTACGATGGCTGGGAATTGCTGCCTGGAGTGGTGGCGATTGCACAAAGCCCCTGCAGAGTAGGTGATTCCGTCGGAAAGCGGATGTTTCAGGAACACCTCAGGAAGAACGGGAGGAGGCACCGCCGCAGTGTTGGGAATCACTGGGCGGAAATCGGAAAGTGCTGCACTTGCCATTCGCATGGGGAGACGGCGGAGTAGGGCTGAAGGATCGGCGAGGGGTACTGCATCGAGGCAGGCAGCAAGCGCGTTGTCGTTACCGATGCGTCGCGCGTCCAACAGAGTGGAAACTGAAACTGCTGGTGGAAGAACAGAGGAGATTTTGAGTGATGCAATCAACGGCCGTCGGGGACATGATACATCGGATTCGGCCGGGCCGCGGCTCGGCCGATCAACGATTTTCAACCACCAGTTGAAGTTCAAACTTGGCCGTGACATCGAGGTAGACTGAGTTTATATCCGACCTCCCGCCTTCCTTTCTGGCTTTGTGAAAAACGCCCGTCTCAACATTCATGTCTTCCGGGTTCCGTAAACTTTCTCAGCAGAGGTTCAAATTATCTTTTGCAGCCGGCTGGCATGTAGTTTAGGGACAATAACGCCGCTGCTATCCAGCAGCACATGAAACATCCCACTTCAAGAGAGTTTCAAACGGCGCCACAGCATGACCAAAGTTTGTTCTGGAATCTCCGCGGGCACGCCCCAGTCGACCGGGCAGGGTCAGCTCAAAGGCAATGAGGATATTCTAACTGAGCGCTGGTATAGCGGGAAAAAAAGCTCTGGAATCCCTATGACCCGCGCACGATTCGAACGGGCTGTTCCATCCAAAGATGCGGGAATGTTGCGACTGAGTATGAAAGCGCACCGTGCACCGCCAGGCCTTGCGGTATCATTGCACACCACGATCAGCCTTGATTCGAGTTTCCGGGCAGAAAATCATTTTACCTGCACCAGTCCTGGCTATGAACAAATCATTTCAGCCGACGAGGATTCAGATTAAACCTCCCATGGTACCGAACTCCTCTGATGGGATGAATGAAGCTTGAAGCAGCGCAAAAAGTTCCTCTGACTTATGGCCCGCCCAGTCGAACAGGCACCTTTCGCCAAAGACGTTTAGGAAATTCGAACGCGCATCGTGCGCAGCCGGGCCTTGAGTTCCAGTCTGGGATCCCGCTGGCGTGTCGATATTTCTTCGTGAATCCACTTCCGTGAATCGGCAAGTACTCAAATAAGGCTCAAAGCCGAGTGAAACACCTACCTCGATGACTTATCCAATTCAGCCAAGCTCCAGTGGACTGCCGTCGTTGCGATCAAAGTTCTGCGCGAATGAAAAACGATTTGACGCTTTTTTCGGGTGGGCGTGAGGAGTCAAACCCCACCTAACCATCGATGTGGTTTTAACATCATGATCAGTGGTGTACCAACTTGCCCTCGGAACTATTGAAAGCGGGTGTGTGTGCTTTTCAGGAGTGTGCCCTCCTTGTGGAACTTAAAATGCCCTAACTAGACAAAAAAAGAGCCTACCTTCTTGAACAACGTTGACTTACTCATACTGAGGCATCTTCCATTTTTCTAATACAAATCTTGGTGGCCTTCATACCCCTGTGGCGGTCCAGACAGTGTGTTGCTCCTGAGTTAATATGATACTTTTAAAGCCGCAGCATACAACCAGCTGCCCTAGATAATCTATGTTCTGAGAGGGGCCCATCATTATCTGACTTCCCTTGAGTGCGTCGTACGACTCTTGGACTCATACGATGTTGGCCTCCGACTTTTTGGTACCTCTGGAATACATGGGATGCTATATAAGTGACACTCATCTTCCCTGCTAATGACTTCGAGCAGACCTCACCACAGCATGCATTTCTTTAAAACTATCTTGTTCACAGCTATCGCGCTCACTGCCACCACTACTGCCAGTCCGTTCTCTGGTTCCCAACTTAATGACAAAAATCCCGATGGCTGTGATGGATGCTGGTTGGACCCGAATGGCCCTCCCTCGTGCTGCTGGTATCCTCAGACATGCAAGATTTCTCCGTGGATAGGGCCTGTGGGTATATTTCTTCGTGTTTGCTGTGCAGGGTTTCGTGTGCTAACACGCGCCACAGTACTGCGGGTGACTGAACACGAGAGCTCTCAGCATGCCTATGAGAAACTGTCATATGGTAGGGGAACAGTTAGCATGTAGCGAAATGTTGGGAAGGAGTTAAGGGGTGGAAAAAGTTGTAACACCAATACACAAATTGTGCTGTCGGAAGGATTGATGGGAACGTGCTGCCCACATCGTTATTGGAGAGTTGGAGTGTATGGCAATGAGCGGCGTTTGCTTAATTCCGAAGCGTTCAACTAGCGCGCCTGTTTGGAGCATGATTCTATTTTCAACTCGCTCCGCGGGTGCCACCCGGTCATCGGGCACCCACAATATCACGATCGCTAACGGTGGAGCGGCTTCGTGTCTCTGCTTCTACTTCCTTGGTCCGGTCTCCTTCCACCGCCGACATCCTATTCGGATTCCAGTGTCTCGTGCTTGCGGCAATGTTGAAATGTCCTTGCATGCAAAGATGAAGAAATAGCGTACACAGAGGATCAGTTCCATGCTGGGGTTTCAAGATTCATAGCCTTTTACCCCATTGTACTAATCTCGAAATTCTCCACCGCGAATTAATTTCGGGTGCCAAGCCCCACTCGCCGAAAGCGGCCTCCCACGTCCAGTTTCCCAATTAGGCGACTCTGACGCAATGTCACCGAACCGAACTCCGTCGTCATATTCATAGGCTCGTATAAAGCAACCCTCCGTCTCATAAGCGCCACCATACCCCGCCTTCCCCCCTGCCATGTCCAAACCTGGCCACGCTAAATTCTCTGAGAAGCCTGAGACGACCCATCACGAACACCATGATCCGCGCCTCTCTGCGACGGAATCCCGCCGCTCGTCGCATATCGACCCATCGATCCAGGCTGTGACGTAGGTTTGCATTCCTGGTGAGAGAGATAATCGCTGAGAATATTTCAGGGCTGCTAACGCCAAACTCGCGAACCCACTAAAGGGCATCCCGCGCGAGCAGCTCATGCGCGATGTTGACCGCTTTGCGGAGGAAAAGGGCCTGAAGCACCTCATACCTGAGCTGCGCAAAGGCGCACTCGTCGCCCAGGATCCTCTATGTTCGTCAAAGTCATACACGATCATGCATCCTTGAAGCTGATATTTATCTGCTCAGTGTTCGAAAACATCGACATTCTTGAGGAGGACGATTTATACCATCTGCGGCGGGAGGTTACCCATAAATACGCCCAGACTGGGACGCTATACTACGTGCACAGTTTGCAAATCATCATTCATCCCGTCCTAATTACTTCTCATTCTTCAGATGGTCGTAATGGCCTCGCTCGCCGCAGCCGTCCAGGGTATGGACGAAGCGGTCATCAACGGCGCGCAGATTATCTATCCCAAGCAGTTTGGCATCGGTTCAGATAGCCGTGCGTATCCTCTGCCTATCTGTTTTGTTATTTCTCTACTAACCCGGGAATAACCAGAACACGATACCTGGATCGTCGGTCTTGTAAATTCGGCTCCGTACATGTGCGTCGAATATCTTTTGGTTAGCCACCAAACATTAATTATGCACTCTTCCCAGGTGCTGCGCCTTCATCGGCTGCTGGCTCACGGACCCGCTTAACAAAGCCTTCGGCCGCAAGAAAACTATTTTTATTACTTGCTTAATCAGGTATATACCTCTTCTTTCGTTGGCCCGCTTTTCAGTTCGCTCATCCATATTTCTAGTTTCCTTACATGTCTCTGGAGCGCCTTTACTAATACATGGTGGCACCTTTTCTTGGCGCGATTTGTCCTGTGCGTCTACAATATTTTGAGGTAATTATTTATTCTTGTATTCGCTCCCAGTGGCTTCGGCATCGGGCCCAAATCCGCTACCGTGCCTATTTACGCCGCCGAATGCTCCCCTGCCGCGATTCGCGGTGCTCTCGTCATGATGTGGCAGATGTGGACTGGTAAATCTTTCTTACTCCAACACAAAACAGAATAATTAAATCATCGCCCAGCCTTCGGCATAATGCTCGGCGACCTCGTCGACGTCGCCTTCTACTTCGTTCCCGACAAACCTGGCATCACCGGACTCAACTGGCGGCTCATGCTCGCCTCCGCAGGCATCCCCGCCCTCTTCGTCTGCCTTCAAGTCATGTGGGCGCCCGAGAGCCCGCGGTGGCTCATCGGCCGCGGCCGATACGAGCAGGCGTACAAGGAGCTCTCACGGCTAAGGTTCAGCAAGGTACAGGCTGCGCGCGACTTGTATTATATCCACGTGTTGCTGGAGGCGGAGAAGGAGGTTGTGTCCGGACGGCATCGGTTGTGGGAGATGTGGTCTATTGCGAGGAATCGGAATGCGGCGATTGCGAGTTTTATTGTGATGTTCGGTGCGTCCATGCGTTGCTCGGGAGTGAGAGTTATGGAGGAGGCTTATGGATGGTTTGTGGGTAGGTCAACAATTCTGCGGCGTCAATGTGATAGCGTATTATTCGTCGACGGTGTTCTTCCAGTCGGGATTCTCCCGCGTCGCGTCGCTCCTTTCGTCATTCGGGTTTGGACTCATCAACTTCCTGTTTGCTCTTCCCGCTGTGTTCACCATTGATACGTTTGGACGCCGGTGCATTTTCCGTTCCTTACGTTGTCACACAGTGGCTAATTAATGTTCGAGTTAGGAACCTCCTCCTGTTCACCTTCCCCTTCATGGCGATCTGCCTACTCATCACTGGCTTCTCATTCTGGTCCCCGACGCCGAAAGGCCAGCTAGCAGGCGTCTCGCTCGGAATTTGTGCGTATATTCTTCCAATACTCCAGATCCATAGCCATCATGTTCAAAAATCACACTCGCAGACCTGTTCGGCATGTTCTACTCCCCAGGCGAGGGCCCTGTCCCGTTCACCTACTCCGCCGAGGCATTCCCGCTGTACATCCGCGAGATCGGGATGAGCTTTGCCACCGCAACGACGTGGTTCTTCAACTTCGTGCTTTCAATCACGTTCCCCTCTCTTCTGTCAGCGTTCAAGCCCCAAGGCGCCTTTGGCTTTTACGCTGCGTGGTGCTGGTGCGTCTCCATCCACCACAACACCTTCGTGAATTGATTTCATTCTAATTCCCTTCCAGCATCCTCTGGGTGCTCATCCTGCTCTTCGTCCGCGAGACCAAAGGCCGCACGCTCGAGGAGCTCGACGAGGTGTTCTCACTCCCGATGCGCGCGCACGCGGCCTACGGCCTGCGCCAGGTGCCGTATGGGTTCCGCAAGTTCGTCCTGCGGCAGAACGTACAGGCGGAGAAACTGTATGAGGAGGACGATCTCAGCTTCGATGGGGAGAGTGAAAGGGAGCGCGGGAATTTGGTGAGGCGCGAGAAGGCGGAGAAGGAGACGAGAGTATGAGATCGCGAGGGTGTGAGACTGCTCTGTGGCTGAAGAGCGATTAAAGGAGACGAGACGAGACGAAAAGAATCGGAAGAAAGAAATGTAGTAATGTAATCATATCCCTCTATATTTATACATACCGTAAATTTCCACAAATTTGAGGACAATCCAATCACTATTTATTACACGGCGAATCCACCCGGCTGAGAAGGTGTCTCAATCTGCAACAGAGGTAGTAAGTGAGCTGCCAGATAACGGGCCTTTCCGGCAATAATCAGCAAGGAAAATCCAGAATCCATTTCCACCAAAGTTCTACCGCGCACCGCCGCCACCGCGGTGTGGATCCATTCGGCGCCGAAGTCCTGCTGTCGGATTTTCTCCGTGTTGTATGAAGGAGGCCATTGTGGGCAGACTTTGTGGCCAGGTAGTGGTGGAACAGTGAACTTGGGTTGAATTTGAGTGGAAACGGAAAAGGCGGGCCGACCGGAATGCGTTGAAGTGATTCGACAGCAAGGCCAAACAAATGACCTCACCTTCGCACCTTGTCCCAAACCACAACCACTCCCCAAGATTCTCCATGCCAGAGGTGCATCTTAACCCCAACTCCTCTCCTCCAATCTGACATTCCCTCCACCAAGGCCTGCCAAGCTGAAGGTGTGCCTTTTATCCTAACATTTTGCTTGGGACAAAATAACTTACTCTGTGGAACGATTATAGCGTGTGCGCTCCAGACATGCCTCAATAAAAACACCTACAAGCCAGAGAAGTGTGACGAGCGGCTGCGCGAGCTGTATATGTGCTGCCAGAACATGTACGAGAATAGTGGTGGGGAGAAGTCCGAGGCGACGAGCACCGCGTGTCCCATGCCGAATGTGGTCAAACGATGGATGAAGGACCATCCGCGGAAGGATAAATAGTGGCCGGTTGAACGCCTCTTTGCATGCACAAGTGACGACTTACAGTATTAGGCAACCGTCCCACAATTTTGGCATCCCATCCGACAAGGACATACGCTCATATCAAAGCGACTAGTACTTTCTAGTCCCGCAGAATCTAAATTGACCCAGTTCGCACAGACGCGCTAGTATCCGGAAACAGCAGACCAAGTGTACTCGGACGTCGTGCATGCTGCACGCCTGCTATCTGTACGAAAGCTATCTGGAACATCTGCAGGAATCCTAACCCTATTCCCAGTGTCCGACTAGTTGGGTACGCACCATTTGTTCTTTTCTTTCTTTTTCCTTTCTTTCTCTCGTTCCTTTCGATCCTTTTTAAACCCTCGCTGCGCCCCATTTCTCGAAAATCGACGTATCCTTCCGGAAACTTCTCCATCCACAACACCGTCTGCAGTGTGTCCCACTTCCGGGAAGGGTTTGAACTGACCCACTCTGCACAGATGTGCTTGAATCGCGTCACTGCAGAGCAAGAGTACTCGGATGTCGTGCATGGTGCACGCCTGCTATACCTGTTTGGATGTATTCTGTGGACATCGGTAAGAATCTTGGGCTCGATACCTGGCTATAGTCGTTCTTTCCTTTGCCGCCCCCTTGCTGAAACTCATCTCTATGCACTTCCAAAAATCTATGTATTCCTTCTCAAAACCTCCTCACAAACGACGCCTCCGGTTCCCGGCAGTTTTTCCTGATTCCTCAGATTCTCAACTGACCCAGTTCGCATGTTGGTTGAACTTGGGTTGAACGTCGGATCGCCCAAGAATTACCGGTGGGTGAACTTTGGGTGAAATGGTGCCAAGTGAGTGATCTGTGAACCGTGGCGCTCGTGCACTCAAGACAGTTGCAATTCAGTTAGGTTACGACTGTTCCGGCCGTGGGTGATTACGGGACTCGGAGGGGAATGCACGGTCTCAAGTCCCCGTCGTAGGATCCGGATACGGCCCGCCGGGTCGGTCTTGTCCCAGTTTTGCCGCCTACACCGTGGACGTCTGAATAAACGACGTGGACGGTACCGGACAGATCCTGCGCTGCAACGAAGCCTTCAGGAGTTCCTCTTCGACATCCACTCATGGGGTTCCCGTTTCCGATTTTTATCTTCGTCCATTCAGAAAGGAACAAAGGAAGGAAGGTCGTCCGCGCCTCTTATGACTCGGAGACAGCCGAGGAACCCGGTGGATACGTCTTGACTCTTGGTACGGAGTGACGCAGCGCGGCCCGGCATTGAGAAGTTGCCTGGTTGTTTTACCCAAGTCGTAGGGGAGTATAGTAGGTACATAGAGTGAAATACTCCGGACGGATCGGACCAAAATTGCCAGTGAGCGCACGTCTGTGCACGTACTAATTATGATTTGCATCCTATTTTGGACGTGGGATTTTGGCCACGGCCATTTCAACATCTAATGGGATCTGATTCTAATGATCAGGTCAGGTGGGTATCCGATTCCGTGTTCCGTTGTGAAGATGGTTGCCAGGCGAGAAGGCCTGAGATGGCGCATGGTGGAATGAACTTGAAGGTTTTGCGACCCACACGATTACAGAATGAATCTTAATCATTTGGAGGTGAGGCAATTTGAATTTAAGTAATGTGGGGTTGTATGAGGCCGTTGCTGCTTTCGCTACGCTCTCACATAAGTACTTTGATTCATGTGGTCGATGACTGATCCGGCTGTGTAATTCTACTGACGTACCTTAGCGTACCTTCCTACCGATCTCAAGCGGCCTCGCCTCTGCCGTAAAGAGCGCAGAAAAACGCCAATCCCATGTTTCAGGCGACTTGGCATCGGCCAGCTATGACCGTTCGAATTGGCATATAAATAGCGAGATGGCATCGATGTTGCCTGCAGTTTTCACTTCAACTTCGCTCGCTCTTACTCCTTCCACCTTCGCTCATTCCACGATGCAATTCACCGCTCTCCTCGCTTTCGTTCTCGTCTCTGTCGTCGCGGCCGCACCGAGCCAAGTCACCTCCCGCACCGGCACCAACCCCATCCTCACAATCCACCCGAACGGCGATCAGACCAAATGTGTCGGTGTCTTGGGAGGACAGTTCATCGAGGGCTCTGCAGTTGACATGTGCGTCGTCACTCCCTCCATGTGAACAGCTTGGTTTACTCGATGCCTTACAGCTTCGACTGCAACGGCTCTGCCACCCAAAAATGGGTCTCCCGCGGCACCCGCATGATCAACCCGGCCGACGGCTCCGTATGGGCCCTCGACGTCTCCAAACCTGGTGTTGCCGGCGTTGTCAATCTCGTGAACGGCGTCAAGGTCGTGCTCAACAAATCCCACGACGACGGCGAGGACGGCTCGCCGTACCAGTCCTGGAACGCACAGGGTTCGCCCACGGAGCCTCAAATCCGCCTTAACATCAGCCAGGACAAGGTCATGTGCTTGGATTTGACGGATGGGAGCAAGGCGAACAAGAACACGCTGCAGATTTGGGAGTGCGCTGAGGGGAATACAAACCAGGTCTGGACGTACACTTCCGCTTAAAACGAGGATTTGATCAGAGGATACTTTACACATACGGAGACGTACAACATCTTGGACAATCATAGTGGTTTTATTGAGTTCGAATTCTTGCTGTCGAAATTTCTAGCAAGGATCCCATTATGTCAATGATTTGCTTGGAGCCACGCAAAATAGGAATGGTTCAACCTCGGACAACTTGATTTCCCAATATACTCGGTGATGTTCTTCAGATCACCAAGACTCGCCGGCCAGCTGCGCGTTGGCAGCAATGGCAAACCAGGACGAATGGTACCTGACACTGTGTGATCGGAAAAGATACGGGACACTCAAAATAAATTATAGACTGTACTTACCGCACCAGAATTGTTCGCTGTCAAGTAAGTCCTGAATGTCCAGCCCGGATGCTTCTGCGCGATGCGATAAACATGGCATCGCACTGTTTTATTGGAGCTGATACCCATAGTCGGAGAGGAAAATATCAAGAGGAGAAACAGATACGCGTCGCTTGAAGATCAACCACTATTCATAGGAAATTGTCATTTGCTGGGGAGGATCAGTGATCCATTTCCCGCCCAACACAGCCTCAGGGCTCGTTCACGCTTCCCGTAACCAAGTTTGTAAATTTGAGTATTTGCCGCATGTTCTGAACAGCAACCACAGCAACCCCCGTTGCAGATTCCAGTTGGAGGCTTCCATCAACGAATCATCCATTGTTTTGAAATCTGGAAGACCCATCAAGTGCAGTCGTGAAGGTACCCGACGCGCACATGTTCAATCTCTGAGTTACAGGTAAGCCTCGGACAATAGGATGTTAGGGTACGTATCCTGCAGTACGCACACGGGACACCATCTAACATCTAACGAGAGCCATTCTCAGCGCGTAGTATTTTATAAAAATCTTACTGCAGGTCTCTGCACAGGAATTACAACGAGGCGTTCTAACTTCGCATATGCTCTAGTCGACGGCCTACCTGGCTCCTGCCATTTCGTGAGGTCGCCAAGTACCCTGCTTTGAAGTCAATATTCACGCCCTTTAACACAATTGAATTGTTGCCGAAGAAACGACCCACCGAGGACTGACCAGATTTCCGCAAGTTTTTTTGGCGAACAGAGCATATCTGCAGCTTCAGATTTTGTGAAATCCTGTAATCCGATTGGATTCTCCACACCGGAAAATACTAATAACACGCACAGTCGCCGCTCGCGCCTTTATCGCTAGTATCCTTCTGAGAGATACACTCTAACGAGAAATTGACGCGATCCTCCGGTCCTGCCGATAAATTCGTATAGTACCTCTTCGACAAGCATCAAGAGCTCGGTATAGCCTGGATATAGCAGCGGCGCCACCCTGGTGAGGGTTAACAAGAGAAAAAAGGAATGAGAAAAACGGAATCTGGATGGAAGGAAGACAATCCGACGACACTGCGGTGACCTAAAAGTGTTCCGTGAGGGAACATCCGAAAGGAGAGCGTCTTTGGCCCCCGACTTGGAATCTGCCACGAGTTCCCAAAATGGGAAATCCTGTGGAATTCCCACATATTTTACCTGTAGAAAACCGTGAAATATTTATGCTAGAAAGTTTTGGAGAGATTCCTTACGTTTTCCTGCCCGAAAAGTCCGAAAAGTTCCTGCAATGAACACCTGGCCGGGACTTTCCTCAGGGAACGCGTCATGCGTTTCTCAAAGAAAAGCCCACGGGAAATCCCAGAAACTCCCTAGAAACTCTTCCCGGTAAACCCCGCCCGTTTCCTACAAAGAAAGTCCCAAAGGAAACTGTGGGTTTTCCGCCAGGGAAAACCCAGCGCCGGCTGAGCCTCGGCTGAGCCTCGGCCGAGCGCCGGCTGAGCGGCTTGGCTGAGCGTCAGCTGAGCCGACGTGAGATCCTCTTCCTCGCTCTTCAAGCTTCAAGGCGGTCTTGTCCGACCCACTAATGCGCCCGCTACTCTGCTCAGGCTCGGCGTCTCGTTCTACCGGGTGAATTCGACAGCCAGATCCTCAGGTATGTCCAAATAGCACGTCCACCTTATTCGTCGTCTCATATTCTAATCAGCGAGTCAGAACTTCTGCTTGTTGATCGCGCATTTCATTTGCAAATGGAGTATGTCGGAAAAATCTAATCCGTCTTATAAGAGGGGCACGTGATAAGGCACTTATCAGCGGCTTGTAAGATAAGCATGGACAAATAAGCGCCTTATAGCATGGCCTGGTCAAATAAGTGTCGGGGCTTCTTATGCCGCTCTTATAGTGCCAGGGCCAATTTTATATGGAGCTTATACGGAGGTGGAATGTCTTGCCCGGGAATCTACCGATGGATCCTTAGATACAGTAGACTACTTATTTCTCAATTACGATGGTGTTGGGCCAAACAATTGTCAATTGCCCTCTTTTTCTTACGACCACCCCTGATCCCACCGCTTCAAGAACCGCACCCCGAACGCGCTGCGCCGCAATGCGCTCTGCCGCCGAGCAAGAACTTACTGATGGTCTGCAACGTGCAAATGCGGCAAGGGCTCGAAGGCGACCCGCTCTGTCCCAGTGCAATCGACTCGCAGGAACGAAGCTCTTGAGCTCCTACGCGGCGGCTGCCCCACTATCTCCCTTCTCGGGCGATCATCCGCGTCGCGCTCTGCACCCGTGTCAATCCACAGCGCCCTCGAGTCCGCCTACCCCGCACTCTGCGCGCAACGTACTCAGAGACATCGGTGCCTTCGTTGTGCGTGCGCGGCTTGCGTCCCGACCTTGCGTGTCCACTGCACCGAATCCCTCGCGGTCCACGTTTGCGCCCAGGTCCCGGATTGATTTACACTCGTCTGTAGGGTGTCCCCGTAGAAAAGGGGCACGTGGTGCTCAACTCGCTCACCTGTGGCTAGGATCCAGATTCGCGCCACGTTCTCGTGTCGGGTTGCGAGGCTTGGGTCGAATGACGAACCCTTGGGTTGCGAGGAGGATTCCCGCCGATTTGGCACTGTGTTGCCTCGGTTCCATTCGGGCACCACAGTGAGGTCCCCTGCTCACTGTCGCGCTTCGCAGGCACTCGGCGCGCATACCGCTCTGCTGCATCGTTCGCGTCCAATTTTGCGCTGGTCCATCCGAGTCGTATTTGGACTGCAGACGCTCCGACTTGCGCCGACTCAGTCGCGTTCGAGACCTGCTAAAGTTTGTCAGTGAATGCAATACAATGCACTCAAAACTCAGCTAATGCATGTTAGGATTTAAATTCGATTCCGAGCGCCTGCGCTAATGGAGGGATTATCGTAATTCGTTCCGAATCGCAGGTCTGATGCCTTTGCCGGGGTTCACTCGCGGCGATTGGCGGAGACGTGTTGCTGTTCAGCAGAGTCACGTAGAGGAATCGTGATGGGAGGTGGGTCTGTGCTCGTGCGGAACGGACGCGACGGGCGCAATCAACGCGACATGCAGAATTGGTTCATTCCTCTCACTGATGCATTGGACGTACAGATCAAGTGAGTTATCCATCTATTCATTCATTTTGCGAAGCATTTATAAATTACTGACTTGCCTATCCATTCTCAGGTGGCAATTATCTATAGACTGACCCGGGGAGGGAGATACCCATATGAATCTAAGCTCGACGCTGCCAAGTCCGAGTCCGAAAAACTGCGGACGAACAGTGCAGAATCAGCGAACGGGTCGGTCGCTCACCTGCGTCCTGTTCGCTCATTCTGGTGGCGAACCCATTTCAAGACCGAAATGCACCCAGCAACGCCGGCGCACGGTGAATTCACCGTACGTTCTCTTCGTTCCGACAGCTCCGTCTGTCACCGCGCGACTTGCATATCAAGACGTGGCCCGTTCTGAGGCACTGATTCGCGGCGCACCTCCGAAGCGCCGAGTCGCAGATACCTCTCCGCGCACGTATTCGACGCCGGGGAGTCCCAGTTGGTGCCTATCGACTCGAATGTCCTACGGTATAGAATCTCACTCAGTCACAATTGTTTTCTAGGAAGAACGAAAAGCACGTACAGACGTGTTCGTTGAGTCGCGGGACGGTGCCCGTGGGACTCTGCAAGTCGGAGGATGGGTTTTGGAAGCGCCGGGCTGGAACTTAGGCGCACTCCGCTGTGTGTGCTGTGCACGGACAATGCACGAGCTCTGTCAGTTCCCGCTCTTTTCACGCGATTCCTTCACTGACCTCTTCCCCACTTTCATAGGTATCATTCTGAGCGTCCCTATAAGACACCAAGGTCAGTTTTTCCCTGCCAAGTCTGATTGTCGCGAGCTGACCTCTAGCATCCAGCTCAAACCTCTGTTCCCGCCAGCGCTAGGTCTTATCCCCGCGAACGACGCATTCTTTGGTGCGATACAAAGATACGAACACGTTCATTCTCTACCTAACATCGATTAGAAGTTTACCAAGTGCGACTTTCTTTCTTCAGCTTCCAACAAAACACGTTATTTCAACTTACCTCCCAAATACCAGTGCGAATCCCCGCCGACTCGTGCTCCGCATCGTCGTACGGACTCGCCACATCGTCCCCGCGCTGAGTTCGTGCTTCCGAAGCAATTCTTCTCCTTCAATTTCTGAAAACGCATTTTGACCACGATCAGGCAGAAATGACCCGCAAAGGCGGTTGCTGGCAGTCCAAGACCCTCGGGGGCGCCAGCTCGCATCCCTATAAACATACCGGTACATCCTTTTCGTCCGCTCCGCCCACGACGTGTCCCTGATTTAAAATTCTTTAGATTTTCAGCTTCGGCACGAGCTTACGGAGGCGACGTTGCATTGGGGAGGCGTTATGTTAACCCGAGTCGAGTCGGGTCGGGTCGAGTCGAGTCGGGTCGCATTGCTGTCCTGTACGTGCAGACTCGTGCCTGTGCTGCGCTCTTCGGATTTGGACCTGGCGCGTCGGTGCGACGGGGCGGGGCGTCGGACCGGGGAGATGACGCGCACGCGGACGCGGACGACGGGGTGCCGTTCGCTTGCGCTCCCGGTCCTCGAGCTGCGTGGTCTCGATTCAGCACTTCACTTAATTCTTCAAGGACGGCTGGATAGATGGGCTCGGCTCGGCTTGGAGAGCGCGTCGAGCCTGCGGGGAAAAATCGTTATTGTTGATGGTTTATACATGTTTCTAATCGTAGGAAATGAAATCTGAAGCAAGATGGTTCTCTTTCAATGAAAATTGGAAATTCGGAGAGAAAAATTAGAATTTGTCTTCACTTGCATCGCGCTGGCATCTACCGAACAAAAATCACTTTCAAATCTCCAATGAGATCAATATAATTCGTTTCTGCCATATCTGCTGCTTTCATCTGCGTTCGAATAAGCGTCAACATTAACAGGGACGTAAATTCAAGGTACCTTTTCGCGATCTGTATTTTCAGTTGAAACGGCCTTGTTTGCATTGGTATTATGGACGTAATGTCCATACCTGTTTCTGTGTTGAATCATCGACTTCTGGAACTAGGATAGAATGAATTTACACCGACAGAATTTGAAATAATAATAAAAACTCACCAGGAAAGCGGCTCCAAGCTTTCTGAACGCAGTGACATATTTGTAGTAGCGGTGGAAACTGCCAAAGCTGAATTTATCGCGGAAGACATATATTCCCCCCTTCCTGGCAATGGCAGTTGAGTCTAGCCTTGAAATAGAGAGGTACTCTTTGAATCTGGAGTGATTATGAGCATATGTCTTAATGAAAGGAAGAATTGACCTTTTCAGCTCCTTGTTGGTCTGAAGGTACATCTCCATGATATCATCATGATTATGACCCTTCAAAAGAGACTTTACTCTCGTCTTTTCCTCTTCTGCTTCCTTGCAAATCTGGTCCACCCTCTTTTCAGCTTCCTTGATATCCAGGAATGCCCAGTTGAATTTGTAGATGATAAAGCCCAGGAGCAAGGTGCTTATGATCTGAAAGGGCATGTTGTAGTTGAAAGGATGATAGGAATGGAGCAAGTCAGGATATTGAGATTCTGGCTGAGATTGTGAAGGTGTCCTAGACTGTGTTCGTGGCCATCATTCCCACGAAATTGATCCCAAATTAAAATATTACTTACCTCTTTTTGGAGTTCTGATTCCAAGGGAATACTCTTGACGCTCTGAGGAATAAACAGTCAGTTATAACAACCAAAATGAAGATTTCACTACTGTACCTCTAATTTGCACATGTTTCACTGGGTTATTTCAATTTCCATGATGATGGAAGTAGAAATATAATTATTTCTTCGGTTTTCTTCTATATTTTAAATTTCATCAATATGCACATTCATTGCAGACCGTTTAGGAAGCCCTACTGTAAGAAATCCGCTTCATTTGGGGGGACGTCCCAGTCTGTAAGTATTTCGACAAGAATATTATGTGTGGTCAGTATTTTTTGGCTGAAATTCATATTATATTACATTTCATACTGCGTATCCGCATCGGTATGCGAGGAGGTAGGAATCCTAAAAAGGAAGTCCATCATCCATCATACACCATGTCAACGGTCATGACAGATTTGTAGTTGATTTCTGGGTCGGCGATCATAAATCGCGTCAAAAAGACACCGTTTTCAACTTAAAAGTAACTTCCTTTGCGTCACACCAATTTTTGTGGGTCATTGCTTGATTTGTCGGAGTCGATTTCGTACACATCCATGGTCTGAATAATATATTAGTCTCGATGGAGCGTGTCGTGATAATATCACAGAAGGACTTACACTGCACATTGCAAATTATATAAACCAAGCACATGATCCGACATGAGACCAAGAGTGCTAAATTGACCTTTGACCTGCTAACGATGAGAATGAAAGGCACAAGAAGATTATCAGGATTTAAGTTAACACAGACGATCTAAGTACGAGCTCGCACGGAAATCCCAGAGGGTACGTGAAAGCAGCGCTTCCACCTCCTACCACTCCTGTCAAACACGTCGATCGTTTCAACTGGGGGCAAAGAATGCACAAAAAAGCTGTGTTGGAGTATGTGAGTAAGTCGATTATTGACGGCCGAGGAATGGCTTTGATGAGCGCCGTGAGCGCAATCAGATTCGCGTGCTGCTGGACAGAGTCTGTGTAGATGAAGATGAGGTGTAGGGCGGATGGGCGGGAGAAAACGTACTGCTATCCTCCCTCCCGCCCTTCTCTCTCTTCTCGGAAACAAAGTCCTCGCTCTGTCCACCGAACGAAGCTAGACGCCCCGCTTGTAGATACGCGCGCACCCAGTACGCGCTCTTTATCTCCAACCCAGCATCGATAAATCCCATCCGGCGGCCATGGCTTGGGTCGCCCAATGCATTACATCCTCAGGAAGAATAGGCAGGGACGAAAATCCAACGGATAAAATTTTCAATCTTCTAAGATAGTTTTTTTCGCTGCGCCTGCGAAATGACCCGACAGTCCATTGACTCAAGATCGAATCGACGGCCGGTTGGCAGCTATAGGCCTGCAACCGTTCAGGATCGGACTGTGAACGGAGAACAGGTAGGAGGTCGCGGTCGAGGATGAGCACGTCGAGCTTCAAAAAAACAAACAAGCTGAGCGCATTGTCCGGTGGAGAGCAACTGTGGTACGGTGAGAATCGGCAAACATAGGGTATCGAAGAGGTGGGGGGACATGTAGGCGTAACGCACATCTGGAGTGAAATCAAATCCGTCAAGGCGGCTGATTCATGTAGCTCGATATGTTCAGGCAAAACTCCAATCTGCGAGCGGAACCGTTCCTGCACTCACAAACCGGCGACGAACCGGCCAGCCGCAGGACCAGGGCCTTCGCGATGTGCAGATATGCGCGCAAAGAGTGGTGTGCTCGCAGCGCTGGATACGGATGAGAAGGGATTGCTGACGGGGAGCAAGATAGACATACATACGGACTGACGAAAAACAGCTTGGGAGCGGTGCCCAGAGTTTGACGGAGGAAATGTTCTCGGTTCCCTTCGCATTGCGATTCAGGATCAGATCTCTGCGCAACTCTGAGCTGCATTAGTTTGCTACTCCACTGCGAGAAGGAAATACATACCGAGCCTGCAGCAGCTGAACCATGTCCATGCATAGCTTTGCCGGTCCTGCTGAGTCTTCGAAGGAGGAAGCCCTCCACCATCCCGCGTAAATAGTGAGACTTCATTCAAGTATAAGCTGTCCCTCTTCTCGCCCACACTCCCCGAATGAAGCCCTCGACCTTCCCGCGCTCGCCGTCGAACGCAGGTGGTCAAGCTCTACACCCCACCCGCGCTCGCCATCCCGCGCGAGTGGTGAGATTCGTGAGGAATCGGGATGAGCGGGCCCTCGCCGAATTGAATCCTCGACCTGCCCGCGCCCTCCAATCGAACGCAGGCAGCCAGGATCCACCCCACCCGCGCTCGTCGTCCCGCGCGAGTGGATCCATGCGCAGCAGCGCATCGTGCGCTCGGTACCATCCAGGATCAGCAAATCGAGTTCCGCAATGCAGCAGTGTGTTGAGCAGGTTGTTACAAGGCGGGGCAGAGTTCCTGCAAGGCGACACTGCGCCGAGCAGGACTGGGAGAAAGTCAAGGCAGGTGGTCAAGCTCTACACCCCACCCGCGCTCGCCATCCCGCGCGAGTGGTGAGATTCGTGAGGAATCGGGATGAGCGGGCCCTCGCCGAATTGAATCCTCGACCTGCCCGCGCCCTCCAATCGAACGCAGGCAGCCAGGATCCACCCCACCCGCGCTCGTCGTCCCGCGCGAGTGGATCCATGCGCAGCAGCGCATCGTGCGCTCGGTACCATCCAGGATCAGCAAATCGAGTTCCGCAATGCAGCAGTGTGTTGAGCAGGTTGTTACAAGGCGGGGCAGAGGTCCTGCAAGGCGACACTGCGCCGAGCAGGACTTGGAGAAAGTCAAGCGCACGGCACTGCCACCATCACTTCGTTCCAAAACAGGACGAGCGGCGCGGTTGTCGCTGCTCCTTTGCTTCGTCCTGCTTGGTGCACAGCGCCTCGCAGAATACTTCCCCAACCGCACGCGCTTCAACATATCCTTCAACTTCAGCGGAGATCCTTCTCTCCTGCACTTTTTTTTTTCGTGCAGGGATGCAAAGCCAGCATAGCTCGTCGCAGTTTTCTCACTCTACCTTCCAGGCATAATACAATATAAAGTTGCATTGTCCCGGATATATGCCCTCTTATCCCAACAAGTGTTAAGGTCTCCATTGGTCCTTACGACCCGAGCTCGTGCCGCCAATCTGTCTGGACTACCATATGCATGTATATGGGGCTTGCCGCCCTACTGTAATTTCACCCATTTTCGCTGCCAGCCGCCAGGAACTCGTTCAAAGAGAGGGACATGTGTCCATCCGTGACTCAAGTTCGCCGGCATTCACTTCACATATCATCTGGCTGCGAGCTGGGTCATTCTGTGAAAAAGGAGTCGATTGACTACATCCGAGTTACAAAACGGGTCAAAGTATCAAGGCATCTAAGGGTGTATGGTACGGCACGGTACGTCTGTCTAGGCATTGCTGTTGCTGCCATATCCTGAGCGAAAGGGGGTTCTGCTCGAACGAGCCCCCGCGCCGGGTTTCCTGAACGGAGCTAGTCGGCCAAGCTTTCTAGGAAACTTACATAAGTACCGGAATGGGACGGATATCAGGCCACTCACGGCGTGTGCGTTTCGAACGTATACCAGGCAAACTGTCCTCCGTAGTAGCCTTGAGCTTGCCAGCCTGTTTTGCGGCCTTATCTAGGATTCTATCCGGTGTTTCGTGATTTCTCGACCAGAACTGGTACCAGGCTTTCGAGGGGTGGCGCGGGACCTATGTTTTGGAGGAAGAGCATCTCAGATAATGGCACAAGATCTACAAGGGTGACTCGCCTTTGTATGCAGCCTTTCGCACAGCTCAGATTTGGTCAGACCGGGATCCTGCTGGAGCGACCACAAAATGAAACCGATGAAGAAGTCTTCTTCCTCGTCGGTGAATTTCGTAGGGCTGGTCTGGGTAGTCTGGGTAGACGAATGAGTTTGGTTCTCCTCACCGAAAAAAAGGCAGACGTACTAAACCCGTGGGAGGAGTGGGCTCTTTAGAAGGAGTTTTGGGAATTCTTATCTGCTGGCTCGGCGGGGGGAGTTTCTTGGTGTACACCGCCGTGTGAGCGGTAAGGCTGTTCATCGTTGTGCGCCCGCGGGAGGGTTGATTCAGCGCTTTGCTCTGAAGTTTCGCTGCGGACCGGGCAGGACGTGCAGAGGAGGATTTGCCCTCGGACTCGGACTCTGACTCTGGCGACTGTTTGATGCGTGGATAATGGGGCTTTTTCACGGTCCTGACATTGACTGAGGCAGGCGGTGTAGACCGGGAAGGGTATACAGAGGGTCGACCCTTGGACTCTGGCGCCTGCTCTGTGCGTGAGTAGATAGGCGTCTTCGTGGTAGCTGCCGCAGGTGCCGTCGTATTTCCCTGAGGAAAAGGAGGGTTTGGTACCGCCGTCGGCCCAGGGTTGGCGCTAGCCCGCAGGGAACAGACCAGTGCATCAAATCCCTCCTTGTGGTCGAGATAGCGGTCTTTCCAGACATGGGCAGGAATTCCTTGTGTCTAATCACAGTCAGGATCGAGGATTTGTTACACATGCAGGAAAACTCACTCCATGCAGTGCGTCCAGGGCGACCTTGGGGGTGACGCCTCGAAAACCAGCATCAAAGAGAGCTGTTACGATGACTTTTTCCTCGAATACTGTCATGGGTCCGAGAGGGACGATCGTCTGAGGCCATTGAGGAAGTCCAGGTAGATTTGGACGGAAGGGAAAAATGCCGGGCGGAAATTGCGGCGGAAATTGCGGCAGCACACCATCGGACTGGGGTTGCGGAGGGAGGAAGGGGAAAGGGTAGGGCGGGCCAATGCCAGTGAAAAACATCTGCGGGGGCCCATTTGGAGTGTACGGAGGCATCCCGTTGGGCTGGGGCTGTTGAAGCAAGGGGAGAAGACCAGGTGGTCTGTTCAAAGGGAGGGTATCCGCTTGGGGGGGCGCGCCATGCGCTCGCTGAGCATGCGCGGGCTGATGAGAGTTATATTGGGACATGGGGGGTTTCAAGTGAACGCAGAGGAATCGACGAGGCGGAAAGTAAGAAGGAGGAAGCGTGAAAGCTCTTTGTGCTCCTACTGCCTCCGAAAAACCATGTGATCGCCCTGGAATATGTCACATACGTCGAGTCTCTGCACGCGCATCTCGACCACTTGGTGATTATGTACCGGCCCCATTGCATGTTTTTTAACGATTTCCTTGTAATTCTGGGAAAAGATCCGGCGTTTATCTGATGCTGCGAGTTGGATATGCTCGCCGAGCTGTTCAAGGGTCGGTCAGAGTCAAGCATCCTTCTTTTGATACATGAGGCTCAGAGCGCTGGAGCACAACACGGAGCATAGATTCGGACTGGTCGAAGAGAAACATGGCTGGACAATGTAGTGAGATGACTGGTGGGATGGCGTACAGAACGACTCACTGTGCAGCCAGTTGAGTCTGCCAGAAAAAGCGGGGAGCTTTGCTTCCCTGCGCAAAAAGTGCAAGAGAGCACAGTCCGCGATGAATCCATTCATGACGCTGAGGTGAACATATTAGCTTGCTATCTGCGGATTGAAAAGAAAAAATACCGAGCCCGGAGAGAAAGCTAGAACGCCTGTGCATGAACGTGGTAGAGACCTCTGGGCGTCCACGCTTAATGCCCGGACGCAGGTGGTCAAGCTCTACACCCCACCCGCGCTCGCCATCCCGCGCGAGTGGTGAGATTCGTGAGGAATCGGGATGAGCGGGCCCCCGCCGAATTGAATCCTCGACCTGCCCGCGCCCTCCAATCGAACGCAGGAAGCCAGGATCCACCCCACCCGCGCTCGCCGTCCCGCGCGAGTGGATCCATGCGCAGCCACGCATCGTGCGCTCGGTACCGTCCAGGATCAGCAAATCGAGTTCCGCGATGCAGGCCGTTGAACAGGTTGTTACAAGGCGGGGCAGAGGTCCTGCAAGGCGACACTGCGCCGAGCAGGACTTGGGAGAAAGTCAAGCCCACGGCACTGCCACCATCACTTCGTTTCAAAACAGGACGGCTCTTCGTCCGCGTTGCAGAATACTCCTGCAAGCGCTGGTGCTTCGACATATCCCTCCACCAAATTTGCCAAATCTCTCATGGATAAGACTCAGGATAATATTATTCAGCTAGGTCCCCTTTCGGAACGTGCCGATTTGTAGCGTAGGTACATCCAGCCTGCAGATGTACTCAAGCACTACACCACATGTCCCCACCGTCGACGAGCTCGCCACTTTTAAGGCAGTAGATCTCGGGCATGCTACACATGGTTAATAAATAAATGGTGGTTCTATCCATCAAGAAGGATTGTTCACTCCCGGAGATCAAGATATATGTGTGTTGTATGAGTTGTGAACGTCGTGCCGAGTCGTGACAGATCGTTAGAAAGCCTGCGTGCGGCAAACCCAGTGGGGAAATCCGCACGCGAGGGAAAGCCATCGTGAAGAAGAGGGGTTTTATGCCAAATACGAGAAGCCGACGTTGACATTCGGAAGGCACAGATAACGGGGAAAGGGACTTAGCTGGATGCAATATACACAGTTGGTCGGGTACGGGTACGGGTACGGGTATACCAGACTGTCCGATTCATTCTCAATTATCTTCCACGGATAGAATGATTAGTGCCAAAAAAACAACTTATTCTTCAATGGTCACCAGCTGCGGTCAATTCCGGTACTCATATGTTCATCATTCACAAAGTGCTCATTCGATTTGGGATACGCAGGGAATCCTCCTCCTCCTCAGCTCGCGGAGATTATAATCATATGAAATATTGATCAATCAATTATCATGCTCGTAAGACACTGAGAATATGAGCCGCACATCTTTCAACCCCTTCAGTGTACGGGGGTGCCTTCCGCTCATACTTGAGATTGTGCTTCCAGTCATTGT
Organism: Mycena crocata; assembly: GCA_029281795.1. Classification (NCBI taxonomy): domain Eukaryota; kingdom Fungi; phylum Basidiomycota; class Agaricomycetes; order Agaricales; family Mycenaceae; genus Mycena; species Mycena crocata. The sequence continues at coordinate 273,716 of JARJCP010000075.1, forward strand.
GGTTCAGAAGCATTCCGGCTCCACTCTGAATTTGGGCAAGCCGCCTTTGGTACCACCTTTCCCACATTGGTGTCCACCAGCCGATATTGATTCCTGATGCAGCAAATGCAGGAGGCCGGGGCCACCAGGACAAAGTTGAGGTCTGCTCCCCATCGGTAAGATTGGCATCATGTTGACCTACGAGAATTACGACACATCGGTTTTACCATTCTGGGAAGAAGAAAAATTAAACTGACCAGTCGAGACATGGTAAACACCGCATATCAAGTCTATTTCGTCAGGAGTGAGGCGGTCGTCCCAATATGCAGACGTTGAATGACCATCCCATAAGGAGATGCCACTGATGAGAACGTCGCAGCCAGGGCCACGGATCACGTCTTCCACAGACGCCTCCGCTCTAGCCAGACGACCAATGATGCCCCCAAAAAGCAGAGCAGCACGACCACGGGGAGTCTCAAAAAACCTATCACGAAGAGAGACATAAGCAGTGTAGTCTGTGAGATTAGGTCGGTATGTGAGGGGCCGATATCCTAGACCTGAGCGGCCCAAAGTCGAGCTTCTTGGAAGTTGTGTAGAACACTGTGTGGAGCGGCAACATGTCATGAAGGTCATGCCCCGAGCCAAAAGATTCTCCATGATGTCCCTCAGATCCGGACCCCATCCTTGTCTTACTATTTCCAGGGCAGTGGTCGCACTCTCCACCAAGATGTAGAGACCTGTACTCGGCTTCTCCCAGAAAACATAATACACTCGATGTTCGAGGATCTCTCTGCGGATCAGAACTGTCCATTCGTTGTACAGCTCTGACGTTTCTTGGTGAAAGTCAAGCAAGGACCTCGGGATATCATGTGGAGATTTGGCTGCCTTGCAATGAGCAAGGAAAACCCGAAACTGGTCCCATCTATTATCGTCTGGTATCACGAAATGAGGATCACCAAGAAGTTTCTTAGCAACCATAGTGGCTGGGAGGGGGAGGCTAGTTTCGATTGTCTCGCCTTTGGCAATTGTGCATCCAAATCGCAAATACACCGTATCTTCAAAAGTCGAAGCGACCAATTTGATGCCGCTAGGCATAGGATCGAATGGAGGGACAACACCTTCGTCAGGCGGCAATTCGACTTCGTTAGAACGTGAACGTGACAGCCTCTGTGTCGAAGAAACTTCTTTTTCGAGAGCCATTTCTGGGAGATCAGGTGGATGGGTGACACCTTCGAGAGCCATTCCTGTGAGATCAGGCGGATGGGCGACACCTTCGTTAGGAAGTGGTTCGAGATGTGACGGCCCCAGCGTCGAAGAAACTTGTTTTTCAAGAGCCATTTCTGCAGGAGCCTCTTCATCTACATTTGGTTCCAGGGCCACGCTGGAGCGATGCTTATAAAAATGCTCGTCAAAAGGATCCCAATTGCCCTCCCCATCATCCTCTTGTTCTGCGTCAGGCCCAAACTGTTCGCAACAATCCCACTCATCGCAGTACGAGTCATAGCAACGCTGTTCAGGGCCGTATTCTTCCCATACATCCTCGTATTTTGAACGCCCGGCTGGCCGCCGCATATAGTGTCCGTTTGACATCTCCCAGACATACACCCGCGCTCCTTTGCGTCCCGGCACCTGGTTTTTGGACGCATGAATCTCCCTCTGCTCGCGGCGTTGTCTTTGCTCCGGGGTTTCACGTGCAGCTAACTTCACGTTATGTGCCTTCCTGCGAAGGAAGAACGTGTCCATACTTTCATTTTCATGCTGCTGACTACCAAATTCCACTGGAGGAAACGGCCGAGCGCCAGCAGAGACATGAGCTGCCGCATCAATGTTCGAGGCGTCTAGGTGTCGCGGGGCCGCGACATATGGCTCGCTATCGCGGCATGAAGTCATGACTGTGTGATTCTCCGGATATGTCTTGGCAGTCCATGCACTGAACGCAACTTGTCCTGGGAGACCTGCCAGATAACATATCTCAGCCATATCAGGGACGAATTGCATGTTCCTGAGGCCATAGGGCACGAATATATGGGGATATGTGGAGATCTCGCCCCATGAGATGTACAGCGGAAGAGGCAGATGAGTGGAAATGATGGAGGAGAGAATGAAGTCGAATTCAGTGGACATCGTCGTTAATAGGGGGAGCTGCCCAGGGGGGACAGTGAAATCGAGAATGCCACCAATTCGGGGAGTATCCAGATCGCAAGCAATGGACGTCTCAACATCAGCGAGCCATTGGTGGGTAACATTAGCCATATTACAGACTGGTGTCCGCCAGTCGGGTAGGTTGAAGTCTTGGATCAGCATGCCCCCTGGATCTCTCAATTTGCCCCGCAGGCTCATGTACCAAAAGTACATGGATACATGACCAATGAGAGGCAAAAAGGCTTTGATACAACGGTAAACGACCGTTCGGGCCTGATTTTCGGTGGGATGGTCCCCGAGATAGCCAAATCGATCGGGCCGACCGAATGGAACCATGCTTTGAGTACGAGGAAGTCTGCAGAGGTCCATCATGGCGGTCAATACGTTGATAAGGCCTTTTTCCAGGTTTTCCCACTGGTTCAGCGTTCCCTGACATAGGCCCCAACGACCATTCTCCCTCTGCTCAATTTGAAGATGGGCAAACTTGCGATTGAGGATGCTGAAAGGGCCACGAAACGGATTGACAGATGGTATAAACATGATGTAAGGCGTTGCGGGCGAGACATAGGTCGGATTGTAAAAGTCTCCGTATGGGGACGCGCAGTGAGGACTTGGCGCGTCTTCAGGTTTGGGCATCACCATGAGAAAGTCATGGTTGCCACGATACACGGTATAGATACAGTTATTAATCCGAGCATGGCCAAGAAGCGGTTCCCCGTTGGTCTGGCAAAAGTTTAGGCGGGGTCAACATGTACGCACGGAGGAAACCTACAGGAACGGTCGGTGCAGTGAGAGTGGGTACATTTTTTGCGGTGACGGCGGACGCAATGGATGAGGTGCGGGTGAAACGCATCGAACAGTCTTATCGGGTGTCAAAAAGCAGCCTGGCTGGATGTGTTCGCAGGGTTTGAGAAAAAGACGGGTAGGCAGGTACAAATGAGCCTGCGAGGTGCAGTGCACCAAGCAAAGCGACCTGAGAAACAGGACAAAGGGTGGTGAGGTCTCAAAGAAGCCAAGCGAGACTTCAGCGAGACGACGTAAATAACTGGTATACAACGTAAATAACTGGTATATTGATTCGGGCTATTTTGGATACCCCCATATGTAGATACTCAACTGGTGGCTTAAGCTCAAGCCTTCGTTCACAGAGTGTTCACACCGCACAGGGACACCAAATAAAAAAGTATCGCGCTGAATTTACGAAAGACATCACTAAAATAGGACATGCTGTGTGTACCGTAGCAAAAAACGAGAAGCTTAAGAACACCCTAGCCGAGCTCTCACCTCTTCCAACCTCAAGACCATTTTCTCGAGTCGACGGCTCTGCTGCAATGTGTTAGGATGTTCGTTTCAAGAGGCTGCACATAGTGGCCGTTTTGGCGCTCGAGTGCCGGAACGACGTGGGTGAACACCTGGAAAGGTTGGCCAAGCGACACAGCGGATGCTTGTGAAGTTTTATTTTCGGATTTTTTTTTCAAACGCGGCAAGCGACAAATCATCTATACTGTATGATAACTGACTAGCTGACCACAGGGAACAGGCACAAAACTACGGCGTTGCACAGATATCCCATCACCCAGACGAAAACAAAATATCCACCTTCCACCATTCCTGTCGAAGATGTCGATAGTGTCAACCGCGGATAGGGGATTGATCAAAAAGCTAGGGCGGAGTATTTCGCTGAGCTGAACGATGGTGCGGGAAGTAAAAGCAAGCATCGACAAGTCCCATCCGGCACCCAAGGCCTGTGTCGCCCAGTACTTTGCATCCTCCTGCTGCTTCCCAAGAAGCTGATGAGCACCTTCAAACCTGATGGATAATTTTCGCAACTTTGTAAGGAACCCTTTCTCGACGGCCCTCCAAATGACGCGATAGTCCTGTGCTCCAAGTTCACTGCTATAGACCTGCAATCTTTCGAGATTCGACTGCGAGTGCAGGATACTCTCAAGGACCTGGTCCGGAATCGGCGCATCGAGTCGTAAAAAACGGAGCTGGGTACATTGCCCGTTGAAGAGCATTTGAGGTATGGTGTGAGCATCGCAGGTGAAGAATTGCAGAACAGGGAAAGAGAGATTCTCGAAGATGCGCGGGTGGAAGAAGGGTCCGGCATGTATCTGGAGCGAAATCAAATTTGCAAATGCGTCCGGTTGATGGATGTCAAATTCAGGGCCATGGGCATCTCCGACATAGAATTGTCCCGTATACAAAGATGTGCACCGGCCAAACAGCCTCCGAAAAATGGATGTTGGTAAAAAGAATACCACTTTCAGGGTGGTAAGTTGAGCCCAAGGGAAGGAATTTAGGAAATCAGTAACACCTGCAGGTTGGCGAAGCAAGTGGCGGCGAGCTTGAAAGCCATCCAAGGTGAGGAAACGAAGTTTCGGCGCGGAGCTGCCCAAACCATTCCTCCAAGGCCAAAATGTGATATCCAGACGCCATACAGTAAGAATAAGAGTTTCAAGATGAGGGAAAGCAGGCGCTGCGGTGCCGAAGAGGGGGGCCAATTGGGGCTGGCTCAATTCGAGACGGAGCAGGCGAAGGTGGTTCGAAACAGTTGGTAGAAAACGATGTAAAATGCGGACCCGATGGTGATAATGTCGGTCAACAGAAATCCTGAGTTCAAACGACTCGGAGCCTCTAGCTCGTCGCAGCCATGCCAACATTTGTTGGGTCCAAGGATCCGGACCCAGCACGTTTTCCCAGAAATCCTGCCGGAAATATGATGGGCCCAACCTGAAGTGCGGTTTCGACCACAAGGCCTTCAAGCACCAGGCTATGACCCGCCATCGTAGACACACACTACCAAGGAGGAGCACTTGGTCGACACCTCGTCGCGAGATAAGGCGGCGATAATGCATAAAAATCTCTGCGAGCAGCTCGACGGGCAGGGTGTCCATAGGTCGGAAGGCTGCCATGATGGTTTGGCGGGTGGGGATTCCGTGGAGCAGGCGGGAGAGGAGGGAGAAGGTTGCAGAGTGGGATGCAAAACGGACGGCGAACAGGAACGCGTCTAGGTTGCTAGGAGAGGCAAACACCAAGTGCAACCGAAAGAGGCCGATCGACGCTCGCTCGACAACACCCTCCCAAGAGTTGTTTTCCTAAAGGTAGCTGGCGATTAGGCCGCGAATAAGGAAGAGGAGGGAGGCTCGAACCTTATCAATGGTGATGGCGACTTTGTCCACATGGGAGATTGTGCAGCTCGTTGTGGGTACGTTCTGGTCGACGGGTTTAAGAGACAATGAAGCTGAAGGAGCGGTATGAGGGGTGAAAGGTGCAAGGAATGATTATCACGAACCATCGTTCGTCCCACCGCTGCGAACGGTCACAAAGACCTGCCCGTAGTGGGTTTGGTCATTGGGTAGATAGTTAGATCTGATGTATATGGAGGCGAACGCCTTTGCTGTGCTTGCATGAATGGCACATTTAGAGCTGGAGTCCTTACTTGAAACAGGAAAAACTCACTAGCGGTAGAACGAGCGCATGCTGAAAGCACAAAGAGAGAGGGCTTGGTCTATTTTGGGATTTCGATGTAGCACTGCCACAGCTCGAGGTGCAAAAGCGAAAGTACTAGTATCGCCAGGCAGAATATGTAGCTCGATATGTTCAGGCGAAACTCCAATCTGCGAACGGAACCGTTCCCGCACTCGCAAACCGGCCACGAACCGGCCAGCCGCAGGACCAGGGCCTTCGCGATGTGCAGATATGCGCGCAAAGAGTAGTGTGCTCGCAGCGCTGGATACGGATGAGAAGGGATTGCTGACGGGGAGCAAGATAGACATACATACGGACTGACGAGAAACAGCTTGGGAGCGGTGCCCTGAGTTTGACGGAGGAAATTTTCTCGGTTCCCTTCGCATTGCGATTCAGGATCAGATCTCTGCGCGACTCTGAGCTGCATTAGTTTGCTACTCCACTGCGAGAAGGAAATACATACCGAGCCTGCAGCAGCTGAACCATGTCCATGCATAGCTTTGCCGGTCCTGCTGAGTCTTCGAAGGAGGAAGCCCTCCACCATCCCGCGTAAATAGTGAGACTTCATTCAAGTATAAGCTGTCCCTCTTCTCGCCCACACTCCCCGAATGAAGCCCTCGACCTTCCCGCGCTCGCCGTCGAACGCAGGTGGTCAAGCTCTACACCCCACCCGCGCTCGCCATCCCGCGCGAGTGGTGAGATTCGTGAGGAATCGGGATGAGCGGGCCCTCGCCGAATTGAATCCTCGACCTGCCCGCGCCCTCCAATCGAACGCAGGCAGCCAGGATCCACCCCACCCGCGCTCGTCGTCCCGCGCGAGTGGATCCATGCGCAGCAGCGCATCGTGCGCTCGGTACCATCCAGGATCAGCAAATCGAGTTCCGCAATGCAGCAGTGTGTTGAGCAGGTTGTTACAAGGCGGGGCAGAGTTCCTGCAAGGCGACACTGCGCCGAGCAGGACTGGGAGAAAGTCAAGCGCACGGCACTGCCACCATCACTTCGTTCCAAAACAGGACGAGCGCCGGCTGTCGCTGCTCCTTTGCTTCGTCCTGCTTGGTGCACAGCGCCTCGCAGCCATGGTTACCGAATATTCCGAGCTTCAACATGTCCTTCAACTCCAGCGGAGAGCCTTCTCTCCTGCACTTTTTCTTTTTGTGCAGGGATGCAAAGCCAGCATAGCTCGTCGCAGTTTTTTTTAGAATGCTCTGGAATCCGAGGCCGTCAACAGTTTAGCAATGTTAGTGCACGATGCATGCATCTTTCTTGATTGCACCATGGTTCACATTTTAGCAAACATAAGGTTTAATTGCAAATCAGTTTCAATCATTCATGTACAACAGCCGTGCAATCATTCCTCCTTTTCAGTAAATACACCCCACTTCGACCACCAGTTGTCTACTTCTTCGCTCGCGTCGTGACTGAACAACACTAGGTATTGATCCCATGCCTGTACAAGCAAGTCCGACGCCTCGACGTTCTCAAAATCGTCAAACTTCAGACCGAGAGTGTGGTTCAGCTGTGCATCTCGGGCCTCTTGCTGGGATCCGCGGGGCAGGGAGATCTGTACGAGAGATTGGTACTCAGAGATCTGCGTCGCGCCGGTTCGAGGTTGGCGGATCTCTTCGTACGCCGCAAGGAAAACCGGAATTTGCTTGTGGTCTGTGAGGTGGGAGAAGAGCTTCCCTAGGGTCATCGCGTCTTCGATCTAATTTTACTGTGAGTCATAGTCAGAAGATAATCAGCTGGGAAACGCACCGCCATGGAAGAGTTATGGCTACCGTAGAGCTAATCCGCGACATCATCACCAGTTGAAATTTGGTGCTTTAAACAACGCACCAATACTGAGTGTGCTGCATCACCAACCAAAGCGACAGTTCCATCCCGACTTGTTACGTCTTCCTGTTCCAACACTCGATGTACTGTCGGGCGGCAACTGCTTCCCAGCTGGACCAACTTCTGTAATCTGGAAAAAAATTCGAACAACGTAATGACTAAATCAAAGCAAGCCAAACCTTGCGTCGTATCCAGACAAGTCAAACGGTAGCTCCGACACGGGGTGACTTGTATACCAATCGCAGTCGGGAGAGTCAATAGTGTATGGTGAGCAGATTGTGAGGTTGAATGTTTCACACTTGTCCTGAAGATTGTTGAGAAACCAATGCAAAGCGCGTCGGGGGAAGGACATACATCAAAGATGCCAGTTATGCCTGAGCCGTTGCCCATCCAGATAGTATACTGATTAATCATAAGTTCGTTAGTTTTTGGAGCGATCACAAAAGGGAAAACCTGTTGTTCATCACAAAGCGAGCTGAATTCGTCGTGTTCCCGCATGAGTTTTGTTGAAATCGAAATATTCGCACTTAAGAATGTATGTGAATGCCTGATTTCTTGGAGCCCATGAAATTTTTTACTCACCCAGGCACGACATGTTTGGCCCGCAACTCATCTTCCACTACAAAGGAACGCACCCAACTGTCGCGGCCGTCGGCACCAATAACCTTCAAGTTGACTGTTGAGATCGCCGCAAAGGAAGGAAAAGAGATATGCAATACAATATCTCCCAGTAGGGTGTTCCCATCCTCGAGCGTAACAGCTACCGAACCCGCTGATTTGAGGATATCAACTGCCTTGCTGTGCTTGAAAACGACACCGGCGGTCGAACAAAGCCGAAGTAGTTCGTGTTTCAAATCGTCGTGCTTGGTTCAAAATGTTGATACGGTACCAGGGCGAATACAAGGAGATAACACGTACTTGAACGAAAAGAAAATCGGCTTCAAGATCGGACATGATGCGATCGTGAAATTTCATGAAACCCAATGGCTGCGAGGCGTCACCTGCTTTGAATCAGTTTTTTTTGTAAAAAGACTAGCATACTGAAAGGGTTGAACATACCAGATCTGAAGGACAACCTACATGCAGAAAAGTGTAAGCAAAATACAGACGCCTTCCACAAGAAGAAATACCTACCCCGAACATCTCGTTGCGTGTGTTTGAAGAAAATCTTTCATACCAGGCCATTTGCTCAAAATCCTCGTCATGTTGGGAGGAGATCGGATGCTTCCTTCAGTCTTTAGCACGATCAGTTTGTCTTGCAGTTCAAAAGCATGCTAAGATAAACCTTTGTCGTCTCGTCGTTCTTTTCTATGATGACTATGTCATGTCCGGCAGTGCGCAGAGCATAACCGCAAGCCAGACCCGCCAGACCACCGCCGACAACCAGAAATTTGAGTGGCAAAGAGGTCGGTTAGACATGAGGTATGAAAACAAGAACAAGGGAATGACGAGCCCTTATTTCACGCGTCTCCTCGAGTCCTCGTAGCTTAGGAGAAAGTCACGGCATTTTGAGCGCTAAAGATAGTTAAGATTCGAAGAGAATTTCAAGGGCCGAAGTACTTAGTGCACATTTTGAGTCGCGTGGATCATGATCTCCAGAAAGGCACTTCGCTGCACATATTAGAAGAACATGCATGTACTGGGATCAGGCGAAGTTCTGTCTGATTCCGCGGAGAATTTTCGCCTCATGTTTTTGAAGCCTTGATTCAAAGTTGCATATCTGAGTCCAGAGTTCATAGGCTGACTTCCTACCCTGGCTACCCATGCTCCAAGCATCCCAAGATAATGGGTGCACAGGGAACGAGGAGGCGGGAAGGCGGCGTAGCCAAATGTCTCAGCTAATGATGGGACGACTCGGAGTCACTTTGCAACATCATCAAATGATGGCTGCTCCATTGGGATCCAACAGCGCATCGGCCCTCACTACTTGAATTTTCTGCCTGATCTCCCTTGATCTCCTCTGATCTCTCATGTTGTACACTGTTGTACACCGCCTGACCTCTGGACCCAAGATCATCCTAAGTATCCTGTCCTATCCTTGGACCTTATCTGCCCTTCTGGGAACTCTTGAATCCTCAGCGCTATTTAGTGGCTATTTACCCAGATTCCCATCGATCGATGCACAGAAAGTGTTTTTACGTGTACCCGGTGAGTTTATGTTGGGAGAAACGGCCCTGAGCCGCTGAACGACAACTGGTCGAAGCAAGCAGCCAGAAGACGGGCTTCGGCGCCAAGTCACTGGCTCTTATAGCTCTTCAAATTTACATTTGTCTCGTACCGTTTCCCATGTCTTCGCACCTCCTGTCAAGATCCAGAGAAACCTCACCGTCACCTCGGGGATCCAGGCATCCTGGCTAATGTTTGTACCTCAAATCAACATCCCGCCGATACATATATAATCCAGTTTGTTTCCAAGCTGCTTCTGCGACCCTCCTCTGCTTTTCTTCGAGTCACTGCTCATTCGTACCAGGATGCAACTGTACAATTTTTTCATGACAATCCTCCTCTTCAGTCAGTCAGACGCGGCTCCCATCCTTGGGCCATCGGTTCGGAATTTTGATTTTTGATTTCCTCCTTATTTACCTCGTTTCAGCTGGCTGTCGCTTTGGTTTTGGCAGGTCCCACCGATCTCATGGCTTTTATAAATGGTTTCCTCTGGCTCGAGCTCCATCTCCTCACGTTCGAAGTACATGCACCCTTTCTCCGCCGCTAGACACATTGCTAATTTCTCCACCTCCGCATGTAGATCAAGAACCAGGTACCTCTATTTAACCTCATCCCAATGCAGCGCTGACCCTGAGCTTCATCAAAGATAATTGGGCTCGAGGAAGATCGGCTCTCAAAGCCTGACCGACCAATTGCTGCAGGCCGACTCTCAATTCCGACCGCGCAGAAGCTCTACCTGCTGTCTGGCGCCCTTTCCTTTGCATGCAGCGTCTTTCACGGCGTCAAGCTGTGTAGTGCGGTGTATCTGGTTGCCATTTTCTGCTACAACGAAGGCGGGCTTTCGCGGCACTGGTTCTTGAAATCGCTCCTCGGCGCCATTGGCTACGTGTGCTACTGCTGGGGAACCACGATCATCTTCGGTGAGCGCCCATGTATTCACAACATTCTTAAACACAGATTTATTTCAACCCAGACCACGGCAATCGGCTTTCAGCGGTGTCCATCGTTGCCATTGCCATGAGCGGTCTCATCCACACGACCACGGTAAATCTCCTCTAAGCCCCATCCACCGGCCTCATCGAACCACTATCCAGGGCCACGCGCAAGACTTTCGCGACCGCCCCGGCGACGCCGCCATTGGGCGAAAAACCCTCCCGCTCCTTCTCCCGCCGCGTCTCGCCCGCTGGTCGCTTGCCGTGCTCATAACCACCTGGACCGTCGCCCTCATCCGCCTCTGGGCTCCGCCGCCCCCGGTCTCCCTCGTCTTCGCACTGTTGTGCCTCACATCCGCCGTCAAGTTCATTCGCCACGACTCCGTCGAAAAGGACCGTATCTCTTACTGGTGGTACAATGTACGCGTTCTCCACGTACCCATATCTTCACCTTGCCAATTGCCAACCTCCTAGATGTGGCTGATCACGGCGCACCTCCTCCCCATTTTCACCCGAATTACTGCACGCCTGATTGTCAACCCCATTTCTTTCCTGGCATGAGGAATTTTTTGTTTTGTTTTCACTTCACGACTGCGATGAGTCTTCACGTGTCCTTTGACGAGCCTTCACGAGCCCCTCGATGTTTTTATGATCCGTCACGACGTCTGGCACACATACATGTTTCTGGTCACGGTTTCTATTTTTCTTCTTCTTTTCGCATACCGCTTCCCATAGTTTCTTTCTTACCCGCGTCCCTTTTGATATTTCTTACCTCCGCGGTTCGTACTTACCCAGCGTTGAACGCTCCATACTTGGTTAGCTACTTCTAATCGTGTCACTGTCAGGCCAGTCATCAATTGCTCTAGCTAGTTATACAAGCCCGAGCCTGCAACGGTCGAACCATGTCCATGCATGAGCATGATAGAGCTTTGGCCGTCCCGCTGAGTTTTCGAATGAGGAAGCCCTCCACCTTCCCACGTGAATGGTGAAACTTCATTCGAGTATAAGCTGTTCCTCTTCCCGTCCACACTCCCCCAATGAAGCCCTCGACCTTCCCGCGCTCCCGTCGAACGCAGGCAGTCAAGATTTACACCCCACCCGCGCGAGTGGTGAGGAATCGGGATGAGCGGGCCCTCGCCGAATTGAATCCTCGACCTGCCCGCGCCCTCCAATCAAACGCAGGCAGCCAGGATCCACCCCACCCGGGCTCGCCATCCCGCGTGAGTGGTGAAATCCGTTTGGAATCAGGATGAGCGGGCCGTCGCCGAAATGAATCCTCGACCTGCCCACGCCCACTGCCACAGCTCGAGGTGCAAAAATAAAAGTATCGCCAGGCAGAATATGTAGCTCGATATGTTCAGGCGAAACTCCAATCTGCGAGCGGAACCGTTCCCGCACTCACAAACCGGCCACGAACCAGCCGGCCGCAGGACCAGGGCCTTCGTGATGTGCAGATATGCGCGCAAAGAGTAGTGTGCTCGCAGCGCTGGATACGGGTGAGAAGGGATTGCTGACGGGGAGCAAGATAGACATACATACGGACTGACGAAAAACAGCTTGGGAGCGGTGCCCAGAGTTTGACGGAGGAAATGTTCTCGGTTCCCTTCGCATTGCGATTCAGGATCAGATCTCTGCGCGACTCTGAGCTGCATTAGTTTGCTACTCCACTGCGAGAAGGAAATACATACCGAGCCTGCAGCAGCTGAACCATGTCCATGCATAGCTTTGCCGGTCCTGCTGAGTCTTCGAAGGAGGAAGCCCTCCACCATCCCGCGTAAATAGTGAGACTTCATTCAAGTATAAGCTGTCCCTCTTCTCGCCCACACTCCCCGAATGAAGCCCTCGACCTTGCCGCGCTCGCCGTCGAACGCAGGTGGTCAAGCTCTACACCCCACCCGCGCTCGCCATCCCGCGCGAGTGGTGAGATTCGTGAGGAATCGGGATGAGCGGGCCCCTCGCCGAATTGAATCCTCGACCTGCCCGCGCCCTCCAATCGAACGCAGGCAGCCAGGATCCACCCCACCCGCGCTCGTCGTCCCGCGCGAGTGGATCCATGCGCAGCAGCGCATCGTGCGCTCGGTACCATCCAGGATCAGCAAATCGAGTTCCGCAATGCAGCAGTGTGTTGATCAGGTTGTTACAAGGCGGGGCAGAGTTCCTGCAAGGCGACACTGCGCCGAGCAGGACTGGGAGAAAGTCAAGTGCACGGCACTGCCACCATCACTTCGTTCCAAAACAGGACGAGCGCCGGCTGTCACTGCTCCTTTGCTTCGTCCTGCTTGGTGCACAGCGCCTCGCAGATGTACTGTATTCTCCCTCAAATTCGCTCAGGTCGGCTGCCGTACTACACATTTGGAATTATCATACCCTCGGAAAAAAACAAGATCGTATACATATGTAATCCCACATGCACAAATCAATCACGATTGTAGGGCTCCATAGCTTCCTACTTCGAGGTCACCTAGGATCCCTATGCTATATATCAGGAAGGCCACATACACTTCACGTTGTTGCGCTATGCTCGTTCATTTCTTGTGGTTGCTGCTCCTTGTGAGACGGGGAGAGATTAGTGGGGCGGAAGGGCCCTTTTTGCGGGGCGGGAGAGATAGCAGTTCATCGACCTCGCTCTCGATTACTTCCAGTTCCCTGCGTCGTTTGATTCCCTGTGGGCTGGCGTCAACCTTCAACTTGTGATTGTTGATTTCCTCTTCCTCCCCACTATCGGACTCGGACTCGTGGCGTGCTCTCCTTGCTTTACTCTGCCTCTTTTCACGGATCCTTTGGTTATAAAGTTTGCGTGCCGCAGATGGAAGAGAGTTCTCTCAATAAAAACTTCGCGCACGGGTACACAGATTTGACCTTAGGAACCATGTGTGCGAATCACTGCGCGATCAGAGCGCTCTTCCTATATGCCCGAAAACATAGCCAACAGGACGACCAAATAGTGCGCCAAGGAAGGTTGTGCATTCGTGTGAAACAAAAACACGTTTCATTTTCTAAAGCTTGTCGAAGATCGACGACCGCACACCCACTTTTCTTCTACAAACTATGTGATAATGCTAGATGAAATTTGTGCCGGCGTTAAGTGAGAGTCTGGATGGTAATTCCCCATCTTCCGACGGAACGCCCCCACCTGCCCCCACTCCCGTCGGATATGTTTGCAAGTTGGGGTCCCCAGCTTGCCTTCGCCCTAAACGAGGATAAACCGGCCGGAAGGGCTTGGTGGACGAACTGGATGAAGGACGGGCAACCCAATACAGTAAACTCCCATCCCGCAGCAATGGCCTGTGTTGCGCAGCCTACTGCAACAGTAGGAGGAGTACATTGGAAGCCGATCGCCAATTTTTGCAGTTTTTTGAGGTACCCTTCCTCATGAACTGCCCAAATGACAGGACAGCTCCTTTCCACAAGCTGGACCTCTAGTCTTTCAAGGTTCGGGTGCGAGCGAAGAATCCCGAGAAGAGAGGTGTTCGAAATACGCTCCGACAGACGCAGGAATCGAAGCTGGGAGCACCGGCCGCTGCCAAAAATGCGAGGGACAACTCTGCCTTTGAATAGAAGCAGCTGCAAAGCGGGAAATTGATCCCGATCAAAAGCTCGGAATTAGCAATATTGGTATTGGTTTTTGGGAGGCTCAAGTCAAGGGACACCAGATCTTGAAAGATCATTGGTTCAGGAGATGGAGCGGGGAGTTCACCTCCGCGTCCCACGACGAATCGGGCTGTACGCAGAGTCGTGCACTGATAAAATATGCCAAGCCAATTTGAGGACGTCAATCCAAAGGCTAAGTCGACATTGGTGAGTTGGGCCCAGGGAAAAGAAGTCGCGAGTCCTATTTCTTGGCTGGTGGGAAAAGGGGGTAGCGTGGCTGCGTAGGACCAGAGAGCGGAGTTGGGGCGCAGTGGTCGTCAGGCCCTTCGCCCAAGGCCAATGGAAGTCATGGTCGGGAAAGGCCACCCGAAGGGAAAGGCTCTCCAGATGAGGGAACGCTGGCGCGTCATCGCCGAAGAGGGGGGCCAGCTGGGGTTGGCTCAATTCTAGACGCAATACGCGAACGGAATTCGACAGCGTGGGAAGGAAACGCCCTAAAACGGGGACCATGTAGTAATTAAGGTCTATGGTGATCCTGACGGTGAGTTGCGCAACCATAGAGCCTGTGGCCCGTCGCAGCCATGCCAGCATTTGTTGGGTCCGAGGGTCCACCATATGATCGCCCATATCCTGCAGGAAAAAATGCCGAACCCAACTCGAAGTGTGGCTGAGACCACAATGCCTTGAGGGACCAGGCAACATCCCGCCATCGTAGGCACACACTACCAAGGAGGAGCACTTGGTTGACATCTCGTCGCAAGAGAAGGCGGCGATAATGCATAAAAATCTCTGCGAGCAGCTCTACGGGAAGGGTGTCCATAGGTCGGAAGGCCGCCATGATGGTTTGGAGAATGGGGATTCCGTGAAGCAGGCGGGAGAGAAGGGAGAATGTTGCAGAGTGGGATGCAAAACGGACAGCGAAGAGGAACGCGTCTAGGCTGCTAGGAGAGGCAAACACCAAGTGCAACCGAAAGAGGCCGATCGACGCTCGCTCGACAACACCCTCCCAAGAGTTGTTTTCCTAAAGGTAGCTGGCGATTAGGCCGCGAATAAGGAAGAGGAGGGAGGCTCGAACCTTATCAATGGTGATGGCGGCTTTGTCCACATGGGAGATTGTGCAGCTCGTTGTGGGTACGTCCTTGTCGACGGGTTGAAGAGACAACGAAGCTGAAGGAGCAGTGTGAGGGGTGAAAGGTGCAAGGATTATCACGAACCATCGTTCGTCCCACCGCTGCGAACGGTCACAAAGACCTGCCCGTAGTGGGTTTGGTCATTGGGTAGATAGTTAGATCTGATGTATATGGAGGCGAACGCCTTTGCTGTGCTTGCATGAATGGCACATTAGAGCTGGAGTCCTTACTTGAAACAGGGAAAACTCACTAGCGGTAGAACGAGCGCATGCTGAAAGCACAAAGAGAGAGGGCTTGGTCTATTTGGGATTTCTATGTAGCACTGCCACAGCTCGAGGTGCAAAAGCGAAAGTACTAGTATCGCCAGGCAGAATATGTAGCTCGATATGTTCAGGCGAAACTCCAATCTGCGAACGGAACCGTTCCCGCACTCGCAAACCGGCCACGAACCGGCCAGCCGCAGGACCAGGGCCTTCGCGATGTGCAGATATGCGCGCAAAGAGTAGTGTGCTCGCAGCGCTGGATACGGATGAGAAGGGATTGCTGACGGGGAGCAAGATAGACATACATACGGACTGACGAGAAACAGCTTGGGAGCGGTGCCCTGAGTTTGACGGAGGAAATTTTCTCGGTTCCCTTCGCATTGCGATTCAGGATCAGATCTCTGCGCGACTCTGAGCTGCATTAGTTTGCTACTCCACTGCGAGAAGGAAATACATACCGAGCCTGCAGCAGCTGAACCATGTCCATGCATAGCTTTGCCGGTCCTGCTGAGTCTTCGAAGGAGGAAGCCCTCCACCATCCCGCGTAAATAGTGAGACTTCATTCAAGTATAAGCTGTCCCTCTTCTCGCCCACACTCCCCGAATGAAGCCCTCGACCTTCCCGCGCTCGCCGTCGAACGCAGGTGGTCAAGCTCTACACCCCACCCGCGCTCGCCATCCCGCGCGAGTGGTGAGATTCGTGAGGAATCGGGATGAGCGGGCCCTCGCCGAATTGAATCCTCGACCTGCCCGCGCCCTCCAATCGAACGCAGGCAGCCAGGATCCAGCCCAAATTTAATCCTTGACCTGCCCGCGCCCTCCAATCGAACGCAGGCAGCCAGGATCCACCCCACCCGCGCTCGTCGTCCCGCGCGAGTGGATCCATGCGCAGCAGCGCATCGTGCGCTCGGTACCATCCAGGATCAGCAAATCGAGTTCCGCAATGCAGCAGTGTGTTGAGCAGGTTGTTACAAGGCGGGGCAGAGTTCCTGCAAGGCGACACTGCGCCGAGCAGGACTGGGAGAAAGTCAAGCGCACGGCACTGCCACCATCACTTCGTTCCAAAACAGGACGAGCGGCGGAGTGAAAAAATCGGGGCATATGTATTTGGATTCATCTTCCATTTGTTGTGGTTTAGACCCCCCGTGTCTTAAAACGTCAATGTAATGCTGCAAGCTCGGATCTCACCGTCTGGTGGGGTTGGTGACCAACTACGGATTAGACTGGTAGCTCTAGTCGTGGCACCACGTAAGTATGGTGTATTTCCTTCCTGTCGTGTTGACAGTCATTTGCCGTTATTGTTATTTCCTGCGAGGAAGGAGGAAGGAATGGATTTGAACCGCAGGAACATAGCGGGCCTCATATCTGCTCCGTACACGACGCCAAAAATGTATGCTATATATACAGACATTATTCCATCATGCTTCGACGAGCTCATCGCACAGCGCTAAATATCATTCAACGCATACGCAAGTACAATTGAAGAAAGCGGTAAAGGGTACTGATCTAGGCACAAGTACAATACAAGACGGTCAAGGAGATTGTTGGCAGTTGGGTATACTTAAGGCAGTAGTGAAGTGAGATGGGATACGTAGGGAAATGGGGGCCACAAGTACAAGTTGAAGGGTGAGAAAACAGTCAAGGAGGCAGTTGGGTATCAACACGGCGAAGTGGGATGGAATCCGTAGGGAGATAACAAGTATGGAGTTCTGCCATTGGCTACAGGGGTTTGATATGATGATTGAAAGAGGACTTCAGCCGTAGAGTTCCATTGGGCCGCTGCCGTCGTCGGTCTCCTGATCGGCCAGCTCATCATCTTCGGCTTCTTCGTAGTCAAGAAGTATGGACTACAAAACAAGATCAGTAAGCGCTTGAGAGATGATTGTAGCAAGTAAGTACCTTCCGCAGCGGTACGACCACGGTCGCCGCGACCGTCTTGCCGCCGACCGTCTCGACCTGGGTATCACAACTCACGAAATGACCTTCAATGTCGTCAGGTAAAAAAATGACGACTTCGGCTTCCTTCAGATCATCGCGATGACCCCAGATTTTGGCCTCAAAGACAGGAAAGGATTCGTACGGGTCAGAGGCTACATTGACCGATTTCAGTTTTTTCGCCTTGAGAAAGACGGTTCTGCTGTCGACATCCAAGAGAATATCTTGTATGATCACCGGAAGGACATGGTCGACGTTGATGTCATTGCTAGCGGCAAATACAGAGCTGTTTCCCCTGTGGTTGGAGGATGTCGTGTATCGAGCACCGTTGTGAGTGATGGAGCTCAGTGAGATGACTTTTGTTGGCAGCTTCACTTCGATATCGGGATAATCGGCTGCAATCTTCTGGAATGCAGCCACAAAATCTGCGGCAGGAGGGATGCCCTTCTTCGGGCGAGTGGAGGTGGGAGTGTTGACAAGTTCGTCGTCTATGAAAACGTTGCGGGTCTGAGGGCGTACCAGCTTCTCGAATTCGGAGCTGAGGGCCCTCAGTGGGGCGGGGAAGATATCGGAGCTTGAAAGCAGTCTGAAGTTGGTCATCCTGTGATAATTTCGTCCGATGGTGGTCTCGTATTCCCCTGGGCAGGCCAAATCAGGTTGTGTACAACGCCTTTGTGATGCAGTTCAATCTTACCAGGTTTATAATTTGTACGGACCTTCTGCAGCTTGCCAATCAGTCTTTCGAAAGGGAATGTCCACCATCCATGAATTGGGCCAAATAACTCCAAAAAGTCGGGGATATGCAAAGCCATGTGGTGGTTGGGGTGGCATTTGTAGTCGGGAAATAGTTTGTTCAGACCAGCGCGATATTTTAATAAGAACTTCTTGCAGTGGTTCGCGTTGGATGGGGATGTGACCCGAGAAGAAGCCAGAATTACGGCAGAAACAAGATCCATTGTCAGTTCCAAAAGTTCTCGCCGGTAGCTGCCTGCCTCTGAAGCACACCACAGACGGATCAGGGTAATAGGCATGTAGACTGTACCCAGGGTGCGCCATTGGTCTGCCTTCAGTTTTCCGTCTGATGATTCGCCCCCGAATTTAGGCGGCACAGAGGTCATCCATGAGGGCTTGATCATGGTCTCAAGATCGGCCCATAGGGCCTCCCTCTCGGCCTGAGTAATGGCCTCCACCTGGGGAGCTGGAGTTTGGTCGATGGACTCGGGATCCGACGCTTTCTCGACCTGGACCACTCGCTGTTACAATGTGAGTAAATGCTGTGCGGGAGAACGAGGCGTATTTACCCAGTCCAAGATCTTCTTTACGATGAATTTTGTGCAAATATAGTCGGTATTCGGATTCTTCTCAGACCTCGTTCTCCCCTTTTTCAGGAGGTCTGTGCATCCCAAGCCCTTAGCGATGTAGATGGCAGATGACTTGGGAAGATTCTTGAATGGGGACCTTTTGGTGATTATCGCGTGTTTCGAGGCGTCCTTGAGATTCTCCGTCATCGGCTGGCGGAGAGCCTCGAGAGCCTGGCGTATGCCGTCTAATTCAGTTTTTTTGGATGGAAGTGGGTTCTCTGGGGAAGGTCGGAGTTCTATGTCGACGACGTCCGGATGGCCTTTTTTGCTATTTTTTTTTGATTTGGTGGGTCTAAAGCCGAGAATATTGCGGAAATGCTCTTTGAGCAGGCCAAGGAAAAGGTTGTGCATGGAGTCGATGACTAGCATTGTAGGCAAGTCGAAGTATGGGAGCCTCAGGAACTCGGTCCATCGCAGGCCAGACCGGTCGAAATAGCTCTGAGCGGCCGAATTTGTTGGTGCCCTGCGATACTTTTCGGCCCAGTGACGACACTGAGCATTCGTTCTATATGTCCAAGATTTGGTGTTGTAATCGTTGTATCCGACCCGATTTCCAGTTCCGCCCTCGAAAACGTCGTGCTCCGACTCCTGATCGCCAGCACCCATAGCTTCCTCCGGGCCAGCGCCCATCTCTTCCTCCGCCATCCTCCTTGCCGCCTCGCGTTGTTCCATGTCAACAATATCCTCAGCATCCTGTCTCCTCTTCCTTCTCTCCTCTTTACCCTTCTTCTTCTTCGTCCCCGCCCTGCAGTTTTTATGCTTGTTCCCTGGCTCGGACCGCTTCACGGCCAGGGAACACAGACACCGCGAGCAGAACCACTCGTGTTGGCAAGACGCCATTCCGCCGATCTTTCGAGCCGCAGGAAGGTCACAAACCAGCGCCACAATGGCGCACCTAACGAGACGCCCTTCTTCGTGTTTTGATGTGCGGTCAAAATAAACACCGTCGTACCACAGCTCCTCGAAGCAATCAACAATGGGGCCCCAATAAGAGTTGATCTGGTCAAGGGGAGGTTCCTTCGGGCCAGGAATGATGCCAGCGAGGAACATGTTCTCCGGCTTGTATCGTTCTTCAACAGGCAAGTTTAGGCATACCAAGGAAAAGGCCCCAACAGACTTCTTCTTGCCAGCCATTTTGTTGCCGAGCGGGTTGAAGAAGTCAAAACCGAGAGAGAAAAGGTATCGGCCTTCTCCCTCAGTCGAGGGAATACTGAAATGTCTTTCTCCATCTGGACCTTTGAACGACCGAATGAATTTCCCATCAAAGATATCACCCATTTCCTCGTTTAACATCGCATCCAACTCTTCATCACTCATCGTTGTCGGGTCCTTCTTCAGCGAGTCCCACTTTTTATCCATCTTGTCTTCATTTCCCGGCCGAGCCATGAGCCTGGCCAGCCAATCCTTGAAATCATATGATACGAAGGGTTTTATGGGAACATTTCGAATCGCGCCGCTCCTGGTGGGCCTAGTAAGAGGTGATTTGCACAATCCGCCCCGGTTGTACCGTTGATAGTTGCAAGTCTCGCGATAGATCGGGAAAAATTCCGTGGAAGTAGGGGGAAATATGTGATGGCAGGCGGGACAAACTGCGTAAGTCACTGATTTGGAATCCAATTTGAACTTGGCGGTGGCGGTTGGTACGTCGCGGGGAAATTCCTGCTCGATGCGCGACATCTGTGGGGTGCGAACCGAACCACTGGCCATGGTGAAGGCTTCAGAGATGGTGGCGCGGCCCATACCGAGGAGCCAGGAGCAACCACGGCGCGAGAAGGACAGAATGGTGGAGCAGACTACTGCCATGAAGAGGACGACCTGCACCGGAGCGAGGACATTGGGAAGAATGGGTTCCCAGAGGTGCGCTGCGAAAGCATTGTAAGAACTGTCTAGATTAAGAGGGAGAAAAGGCTCACATGTGTTGTAGACACTGGCGTTTGCGTTGGTGCGAAGCTTTAGCTTATCCTGACATGCACGCTCCCAAAGGAGTCTCGTCTTCGCGATTTGCTTCAGCTGGTGAACGCCGTTGGTGTGAGCCGTTTCCCTCAGCTCCAAGCCCGCTGCAAACTTTTTCGCACATTTGATCTGGCTGAGATCCTGGAAGATCGCATTGGATCGACTCGAAATGCTCTCCAGCATACGAATACCAGCTTGGAGCCCGGCTGGCTCTAGGTCATCGGGCGGGAACTCCAAGAGTTCCAATTGATACCCCAACGCCTCTTGAGCATCCAAAAGGCTAGAGAATAGATCGATTTTAGATCTTTCAAAGTCACGCCTCCAGCGAGGGGTTGTGCGGCGAGCTGGCATGGGAGCCGTGAAAACACCTGGATACTGTGCAAACAGTTCCACCTGCTGGCGCTGCACATTCTTCAGATCCTCCATCGCCTCGTCCGCCCGTTTCTGCAGGTCGGGATGGTTGAGGCGACTCTGCTCTCGCTCTTCCCTCCTCTTTGCCCTCTTCGCTTGATCTTCTGCCTTCCGCCTAGCTTCTTCGGCCGCCACGGCGGCAGCCTCCGCGGCAGCCTCCGCGGCAACCTTTTCTGCAGCTCTCGCTTCAGCTCCTCGGAGGATGTCGTCTCGTTTTTGATCCTCCTGATGCTGCTTATGCTGACGGGGGGTGAGCCTGGATTTACCGCCAGGCTGTTCATTGCACTTGCGGAAGGTACAGCTGCAGTCCATCGTCCAAGGGGCTGGGGGTAAGACGACGAAGGGCTGGGAAAGAAGCGTGTGGAATATGTACAAGGGCTTGACACCCGATATCAAGATTGAAAGATTGTGCGCATGGACACCGGAATCAACCATTGAAGAATAAGCTGTTGGTAATTCTAGGCCTAGCCTACGGCGAGATTTAGCGATACGTGGGAAGACCAGCAGTGTGGAGCATGCGAACTTAATAAATGGTTGTAATATTCCTATTTTAATTCTGCGAGAAATGTGGTGTCTTGCTAATCAAGTTTCTTATACTCTCAGAACTTTCTTCGTCGAACAAAAAAAAAACACCATCGGCGGTCCCAATAATGTGAGCAAGCAGCGGCCTCCACATCGAATCTAAATGCAGATGAGATGGAGTAAAGCAACTGGTAGGCATCTGTGGTGGCGCACCGCCGTCGGCATCATCGGTGTCTGGTGCCTGTGTCAGGCGAGGGGCGTAAAATGATCACAGGAACGCACCTGCACCCTCTATGCACGGAGAAGATGTAGGGGTGAATCCACTGCCGCAGAGGTGTTTGGGTGTGTGCGTGGTGATCATAGATCTCACTCGCCTTGATGCAGCCGTCGTTGATCTTGAAATCCATGGGGAAGGGAGGGAAGAAAAAGCGGGGAGCTTTGCTTCCCTGCGCAACAAGTGCAAGAGAGCACAGTCCAGGATGGATCCATTGATGACGCTGAGATGAATATATTAGCTTGCTAGCTGCGGAGGGAAAGGAAAAAAATACCGAGTCCAGAGAGAAAGCCAAAACACGTCTGTACATGAGCGTGGTAATGACCTCTGCGCTCAATGCCCCAACGCAGGCGGTCAAGAGCTACACCCACCCGCGCGCGCCGTCCCGTGCGAGTGGTGAGATTCATGTGGAATCGGGATGAGCCGTCCTTCGCTGAACGGACCCCCGTTGAACGCCGGCAGTCAAGAGTACATCCCACCCGCGCTCGTCGTCCCGCGCGAGTGGTGAGATTCGTGAGGAATCGGGATGAGCGGGCCCTCGCCGAATTGAATCCTCGACCTGCCCGCGCCCTCCAATCGAACGCAGGCAGTCAGGATCCACCCCACCCGCGCTCGTCGTCCCGCGCGAGTGGATCCATGCGCAGCAGCGCATCGTGCGCTCGGTACCATCCAGGATCAGCAAATCGAGTTCCGCAATGCAGCAGTGTGTTGATCAGGTTGTTACAAGGCGGGGCAGAGTTCCTGCAAGGCGACACTGCGCCGAGCAGGACTGGGAGAAAGTCAAGCGCACGGCACTGCCACCATCACTTCGTTCCAAAATAGGACGAGCGGCGCGGTTGTCGCTGCTCCTTTGCTTCGTCCTGCTTGGTGCACAGCGCCTCGCAGAATACTTCCCCAACCGCACGCGCTTCAACATATCCCTCCGATCCAGTTTCTCGACATTTATCTATGTCCCTCAAAGAGTTGGGAGTCAATTACGGTTATCTTAATTCTCAGCGAAGGAAATTGCAATTTAAAGAGACTGGTAGACATCTAAAGTATTACGACCCAAATAACTCATCCAAATGCGCTGTATTAGCAACGTCTTCGACGGGCATACCGACGTACACTGTACAATGCTTTAGCAGCGGACAACAAGTACAATCACGAACGCACTCCTCAGTTTTTCAAGCCAGATCCTTCTGAACATAATCAAAGCCGCAAAAGCAAGGCTGACAAGAAGCGCTCCAAAAGCCTGTGTGCGGTACTCTTCCATGTGAGCATTCAGATCGTTGATCTTTTCTTCTTCTTCTTTCCTGGTTTTCTCGGTGTCTGCGACCTCCTCGTCAAGGCGAGCCTTCTCGCGAACTTCGTTGACAGCTTGTGCGTCCATGCGTCGCTGTTCCTGGGCGAGCTCTTCCTCGTCCGCGAGTTTTTGCTCCGTCTGAAAATATTATTCAATATGGCAAGAATTGCAGCCATCATGTGAAGACTCACAGGTTTGCCCCAAAGAAATATCCTCGCTGCTGAATCGCTCTCGCCGCTGACTATCAGGTGATAGTATTTCGTTGTACATGTCTAAACAATATTTTGAATTCAAGGAAACGAATCAAAATACATAGAGAGCATACTGTCAAGGCACAGATGGTGCTAAGATCTGAACTGGATCAAAAAGACAACAAGTTGCGCCCTGAGCACCTCACCTGGTTGGTCGAAAGCCTGCATTTCTATGTTAGGGCCACCGAGGTCATATGCATATATATGACCTTCATCTCCGCCGCAAACTAGCGTCCGGCCGTTCTCAGCAAAGGAGGACGCCTTGATTTTATTGGTCTTCCCGGTGGGCGAGACAGAAAGGAGGGGGATGAGCGATTCTGCAGGGTCGTACAAATCATACCGGTCGGAGCTCAAGTTATGAACGGCCTTGAGGCGGGCGTCCTGTGAAAAACTAACAAAACCACTAGAACAGAACCGATCAATTGGAAAGGACGAGGGGGGGAGGCACGCGGACGCTTACATAGCTCCCGAAAGTCTTTGAGACGGTATAACTGATTTGCCGTTCTTGACATGAATCCTGGTACTGGACACCAACATAAGAAGAGGTTCCAAAGCAAGAATATGTATCGTCTCACATGCCGCCATAACGCAGACCGTGGATGAGAAGGGTATCATTTCGGGGAAAGGCAATATGGCGTGGGATGTCGTCAACTTGCAAGCCAAGCCGGAAATAGCCCTAGGTGATTTTGTTCTCCACTTTCCAGAGAACGCAAGCTTGAAAAAACACATGGATTCCTTGGACAGGGATGAATACTGGCGTCCAGATCGTGTTGAAGTATAAGTGTCGACGAATTGTTCTAAGATAATTTCTCATAATCATATTTGCGTCCAAGATTGTTCCAATAAACAGGTTACGGGGAAGTCCTCGCTAGTTCATGACAGTTGAGATTAGATACATCTGTAGCAGACGCTTGACGCCTTGGGTATGTAGTACAGACATCGGCCGTTCCGCGCTGGGACCTTCAGTCGGCAACCCTATCCTATCCTGGGAAAGCCAAGAAAAAATAGCGCCGAGCTATATTGACTTTGCAAAAAGAGATGCAGGGGAGCAGGATCTCCGTGGGGCTTGAAGGATATGTTGAAGCGCGGGCGGTTGGGGAGTATTCTGCGAGGCGCTGTGCACCAAGCAGGACGAAGCAAAGCGGCGCGCCGCTCCGTCCTATTTTGGAACGAAGTGATGGTGGCAGTGCCGTGGGCTTGACTTTCTCCCAAGTCCTGCTCGGCGCAGTGTCGCCTTGCAGGACCTCTGCCCCGCCTTGTAACAACCTGTTCAACGGCCTGCATCGCGGAACTCGATTTGCTGATCCTGGACGGTACCGAGCGCACGATGCGATGCTGCGCATGGATCCACTCGCGCGGGACGACGAGCGCGGGTGGGGTGGATCCTGGCTGCCTGCGTTCGATTGGAGGGCGCGGGCAGGTCAAGGATTCAATTTGGGGTGGATCCTGGCTTCCTGCGTTCGATTGGAGGGCGCGGGCAGGTCGAGGATTCAATTCGGCGGGGGCCCGCTCATCCCGATTCCTCACGAATCTCACCACTCGCGCGGGATGGCGAGCGCGGGTGGGGTGTAGAGCTTGACCACCTGCGTCCGGGCATTAAGCGTGGACGCCCAGAGGTCTCTACCACGTTCATGCACAGGCGTTCTAGCTTTCTCTCCGGGCTCGGTATTTTTTCTTTTCAATCCACAGATAGCAAGCTAATCTGTTCACCTCAGCGTCATGAATGGGTTCATCGCGGACTGTGCTCTCTTGCACTTTTTGCGCAGGGAAGCAAAGCTCCCCGCTTTTTCTGGCAGACTCAACTGGCTGCACAAGTGAGTCGTTCTGTACGCCATCCCACCAGTCATCTCACTACATTGTCCAGCCATGTTTCTCTTCGACCAGTCCGAATCTATGCTCCGTGTTGTGCTCCAGCGCTCTGAGCCTCATGTATCAAAAGAAGGATGCTTGACTCTGACCGACCCTTGAACAGCTCGGCGAGCATATCCAACTCGCAGCATCAGATAAACGCCGGATCTTTTCCCAGAATTACAAGGAAATCGTTAAAAAACATGCAATGGGGCCGGTACATAATCACCAAGTGGTCGAGATGCGCGTGCAGAGACTCGACGTATGTGACATATTCCAGGGCGATCACATGGTTTTTCGGAGGCAGTAGGAGCACAAAGAGCTTTCACGCTTCCTCCTTCTTACTTTCCGCCTCGTCGATTCCTCTGCGTTCACTTGAAACCCCCCATGTCCCAATATAACTCTCATCAGCCCGCGCATGCTCAGCGAGCGCATGGCGCGCCCCCCCAAGCGGATACCCTCCCTTTGAACAGACCGCCTGGTCTTCTCCCCTTGCTTCAACAGCCCCAGCCCAACGGGATGCCTCCGTACACTCCAAATGGGCCCTCGCAGATGTTTTTCACTGGCATTGGCCCGCCCTACCCTTTCCCCTTCCTCCCTCCGCAACCCCAGTCCGACGGTGTGCTGCCGCAATTTCCGCCGCAATTTCCGCCCGGCATTTTTCCCTTCCGTCCAAATCTACCTGGACTTCCTCAATGGCCTCAGACGATCGTCCCTCTCGGACCCATGACAGTATTCGAGGAAAAAGTCATCGTAACAGCTCTCTTTGATGCTGGTTTTCGAGGCGTCACCCCCAAGGTCGCCCTGGACGCACTGCATGGAGTGAGTTTTCCTGCATGTGTAACAAATCCTCGATCCTGACTGTGATTAGACACAAGGAATTCCTGCCCATGTCTGGAAAGACCGCTATCTCGACCACAAGGAGGGATTTGATGCACTGGTCTGTTCCCTGCGGGCTAGCGCCAACCCTGGGCCGACGGCGGTACCAAACCCTCCTTTTCCTCAGGGAAATACGACGGCACCTGCTGCAGCTACCACGAAGACGCCTATCTACTCACGCACAGAGCAGGCGCCAGAGTCCAAGGGTCGACCCTCTGTATACCCTTCCCGGTCTACACCGCCTGCCTCAGTCAATGTCAGGACCGTGAAAAAGCCCCATTATCCACGCATCAAACAGTCGCCACCCCCTTTGCCAGAGTCAGAGTCCGAGTCCGAGGGCAAATCCTCCTCTGCACGTCCTGCCCGGTCCGCAGCGAAACTTCAGAGCAAAGCGCTGAATCAACCCTCCCGCGGGCGCACAACGATGAACAGCCTTACCGCTCACACGGCGGTGTACACCAAGAAACTCCCCCCGCCGAGCAACCAGATAAGAATTCCCAAAACTCCTTCTAAAGAGCCCACTCCTCCCACGGGTTTAGTACGTCTGCCTTTTTTTCGGTGAGGAGAACCAAACTCATTCGTCTACCCAGACTACCCAGACCAGCCCTACGAAATTCACCGACGAGGAAGAAGACTTCTTCATCGGTTTCATTTTGTGGTCGCTCCAGCAGGATCCCGGTCTGACCAAATCTGAGCTGTGCGAAAGGCTGCATACAAAGGCGAGTCACCCTTGTAGATCTTGTGCCATTATCTGAGATGCTCTTCCTCCAAAACATAGGTCCCGCGCCACCCCTCGAAAGCCTGGTACCAGTTCTGGTCGAGAAATCACGAAACACCGGATAGAATCCTAGATAAGGCCGCAAAACAGGCTGGCAAGCTCAAGGCTACTACGGAGGACAGTTTACGTTCGAAACGCACACGCCGTGAGTGGCCTGATATCCGTCCCATTCCGGTACTTATGTAAGTTTCCTAGAAAGCTTGGCCGACTAGCTCCGTTCAGGAAACCCGGCGCGGGGGCTCGTTCGAGCAGAACCCCCTTTCGCTCAGGATATGGCAGCAACAGCAATGCCTAGACAGACGTACCGTGCCGTACCATACACCCTTAGATGCCTTGATACTTTGACCCGTTTTGTAACTCGGATGTAGTCAATCGACTCCTTTTTCACAGAATGACCCAGCTCGCAGCCAGATGATATGTGAAGTGAATGCCGGCGAACTTGAGTCACGGATGGACACATGTCCCTCTCTTTGAACGAGTTCCTGGCGGCTGGCAGCGAAAATGGGTGAAATTACAGTAGGGCGGCAAGCCCCATATGCATGCATATGGTAGTCCAGACAGATTGGCGGCACGAGCTCGGGTCGTAAGGACCAATGGAGACCTTAACACTTGTTGGGATAAGAGGGCATATATCCGGGACAATGCAACTTTATATTGTATTATGCCTGGAAGGTAGAGTGAGAAAACTGCGACGAGCTATGCTGGCTTTGCATCCCTGCACGAAAAAAAAAAGTGCAGGAGAGAAGGATCTCCGCTGAAGTTGAAGGATATGTTGAAGCGCGTGCGGTTGGGGAAGTATTCTGCGAGGCGCTGTGCACCAAGCAGGACGAAGCAAAGGAGCAGCGACAACCGCGCCGCTCGTCCTGTTTTGGAACGAAGTGATGGTGGCAGTGCCGTGCGCTTGACTTTCTCCAAGTCCTGCTCGGCGCAGTGTCGCCTTGCAGGACCTCTGCCCCGCCTTGTAACAACCTGCTCAACACACTGCTGCATTGCGGAACTCGATTTGCTGATCCTGGATGGTACCGAGCGCACGATGCGCTGCTGCGCATGGATCCACTCGCGCGGGACGACGAGCGCGGGTGGGGTGGATCCTGGCTGCCTGCGTTCGATTGGAGGGCGCGGGCAGGTCGAGGATTCAATTCGGCGAGGGCCCGCTCATCCCGATTCCTCACGAATCTCACCACTCGCGCGGGATGGCGAGCGCAGGTGGGGTGTAGAGCTTGACCACCTGCCTTGACTTTCTCCCAGTCCTGCTCGGCGCAGTGTCGCCTTGCAGGAACTCTGCCCCGCCTTGTAACAACCTGCTCAACACACTGCTGCATTGCGGAACTCGATTTGCTGATCCTGGATGGTACCGAGCGCACGATGCGCTGCTGCGCATGGATCCACTCGCGCGGGACGACGAGCGCGGGTGGGGTGGATCCTGGCTGCCTGCGTTCGATTGGAGGGCGCGGGCAGGTCGAGGATTCAATTCGGCGAGGGCCCGCTCATCCCGATTCCTCACGAATCTCACCACTCGCGCGGGATGGCGAGCGCGGGTGGGGTGTACTCTTGACTGCCGGCGTTCAACGGGGTCCTGTTCAGCGAAGGACGGCTCATCCCGATTCCACATGAATTTCACCACTCGCACGGGACGGCGCGCGCGGGTGGGTGTAGCTCTTGACCGCCTGCGTTCGGGCATTGAGCGCAGAGGTCACTACCACGCTCATGCACAGACGCGTTTTGGCTTTTTCTCCGGGCTCGGTAATTTTCCGCCCTTTCCATCCGCAGATAGCAAGCTAATATATTCACCTCAGCTTCATCGATGGATTCATCGCGGACTGTGCTCTCTTGCACTTTTTGCGCAGGGAAGCTTTTTATTCGCTCCCTTCCCACGGATTCCAATATCAACGACGCCTGCATCAAGGCGAGTGAGATCTATGATCACACCTAAATGCATAGAGGGTCCGTGCAGGTGCGTCCCCGTTACCATTTCACGCCTCTTGCCTGACACGGACACCAGACACCGATGTCGACGACGGTGCGCCAGCACAGATGCCTACCAGCTGCTCACAAAGATGCCTCGACCCAGTGAACAAATTGGTACACAGTGCGTGCTGCCATCTTAAGACAGCCTGTGACAGACTCGCCCAAGCTCTGATGCAGGCAGAGGATCCGAAAGTGTATAGACGCTACTAGGAGACCTACAAAGACCCCTCACGCGCTGAGGCCTCCATCATCAGTCAACTCAGAACTGGCCCTGTCGGAATCAACGCACCCCTCCATCGCATCAAGGTCGTTGATTCCCCGATGTGCGTCAGATGCGGCATTCCTGAGACGATCTCGCACTATCCCCTTGTCTGCCGACGGTACGTTGACCAGCGCAGCACCCTCCGGTCCGATCTGAAACCCCGTACCCCCCTCACCCTCTCATCTCTTCTTTCACACAAAAATATCGGCCTTACTGTTACCTACATCAAGAACACAGGCCGCTTCCCCAATACTTTACGAAACCACCGTCCCCCCAGTAGATACCTCGTAGTTACTGTTTCATAAGGGGGAATGGATTGGACTGTGGGGGTGACAAAGTGGAGGATGGGCTCAATGAGAGGGACCGCCGAATTGATTTCAATTTCTCCTCATCCGTCATTGGCGGGCACAGGGCTGCCGGCTCTGGACATAGCTCTGGACATGTTAGAGATGAGTTCAACGGACATTGAAGATCTAGACGCATAAACCGGTTGCTGGCTCTGCAGGATCTTAATATAACTTCACGTTCCTGTGCACGTCTCTGCACTTCTGAAAATCTGACATTGTCTCGGGAGCTACTGCATGCTGCTTGGAAGACAGAAAAATCCAGCAAAATTCTTGCATGAAAGTGGATATGTCCTCAGTATATTAGCTATAGTACGGATATTGTTGGTGACGAAAAAGAAAAATGGTGTATGAATGGTCAAGTGCGGTCATCCGTCAATCGATTCTCTGTCCTTATCTCCCCATCTAAGAGGGCTTACAAGTGAGAGGAAACTTTTGACACCCTCCGTAATGTTGGTTGTCATCTGATGAACGTTCAGCAAGGACCGGTCTGTGATAAAGGATTCTAAGCTTTACCGTATTGTCGAGACTACCGACCAGTTTCCGGTACTCCTACACAATGTATTAGTGCGCTCGTTCCAGAAATCAGCCAAGGTGACTCGCCTGCAAATAGGTCTTGTTGAGTTGAGTCAATTCTTCCGCTCGGACGTGGAGGGCGGTGATAGACTGAACATTCGATTGATTCGATGGATTTTAATGTGGAAGACAAGACGAACTGTTTCAAGATAAAAAATTTTTGCGTCTGCGGCTTTTAACTCTCCGCGATTCTGTAAAACATCAGAATATATCGCAAGAAGGGGAAAGCGCAGCAACCGTTACGACCACAGAATGAGCCTGCTTCAAATTTGCCTGCAAAAGCTCCGCTGCCTCTTTTAATTGCGAGATTTCTGAGGCTTGGGTTGCTTTTTCAGAGGCGAGCCTTTCCTTTTCGGCCTTGAGTTCATCATTGTCGGCTATTAGTTTATTGATGCGCCCCAGTTGAGCTTGAAGCTCGGCTATGTCGGCGGACTAGGATAACAATAAGAAATCAATATATTGAAACTCAATTCGAGTAGAAAGGTTAGTACATGGCCTTGCTGAGCCTTGAGCTCGCATTCGTCGAGTTCCTGCTGACTACGTGCTACCTGGCAGTTTGCGTTCTGCAAGCGGGATTGGCACTCGCTAAGCATCTGTTGAGAGTGATAAATGGCGGGACTAGGCCAGATTGAATGGGGGGCACTAACTGATTCAGCGAGTGCGAGGTCTTCCTCTAGATCATCGCACTGTTTCTCCGACTGGTTGATGCACACCGCCGCCATCTTAAGACATCGAGCCTCTGTGAGCAGTTGATGGAGCGTACCTCAACACTTGAATTCTGCAACTTAGTGAGCTCCTCCCTGAGGGTGTGGTTCTTGTCGTTGAGTCGATCGATCTAGTGCATGAATTGAGTGGGTTTTGAAGAAGCAATTGCATAACCACACACGAGGCCTTTTGCTTGTCCCTCGGTAGCAAGAACGACGCGGACCTTGTTTGCCGGCTCCTGTGCCGCTCTTTTCTGTGGTATCATCGACGAGTCGTTCTGGGTGTGGATTGGTTCCACTGTCGAAAGATTCTCGACGTCAGCCTGGAACACTGGCTCATTCGCAGTAGTCTCAAGAAAATCAATAATCGAAGTAAAATTCAAGCGGAAAGACCATACATGTGGGTGTGTTTCCAATAGCGCCATGTCCTGTCGATTCTTTAAGACGGCTGATGAAGCAAACAAAGCAACTGACGAGTTGAAGGAGCTCGTGGTCCTCTTGGAGCCACTTGAATTTATCCTTCCAAAGTTCAACCTTCCTAAAAGCTTAGCAGCCGACCTAGCTGGCTGTTGAGACATACCTCGCGCTTCAGATTGTCAATTTCCTTCTTGGAATTTTTCCTGGCGGCTTGCTGTTGTGGGACAGACATGTCTGGATGAATCTACGGCGAAAGATGCTTAGCAGCTGCGAGAGGCTTTTAATGAACAGAGGAGGAATGTAAATAAGATGTCAATGGCTTTGTGTTGTCACAAAGGAAGCACTAACAAAGAGAGAAAAGGGAAGGCCGTGGCATTTTTAATGTTCCCGATGACAATCCAATAATGACTCTTAAGTGAATGGGCTAGCGATACACGGGCTGAGGCGTGCAAGGTTTCTATTTCGGGCATGAATACATTTCGTGAGCAGAGCAGATGAGCTGAAGTAACGCGACTTACTGCGACCGGCAGAGCAAGGTGCGGCCCCGAATGTTTTTAACGGGTTTAAATCAAAGGAGGGCTTGAGTAAGGCTAGATTCGGGTCGAGATGTGCGTTTGGCTGAGATATTTGGATCGCCGAGAGCTAACGAGCTAATAAGATTGTTTTCCGCAAGCGGGGAATACACCTACCAACAGGAAACTTGAAGGAAGACCAGCCGCGCTCCCCATCGGACAGGAGCGCATCCCCGCCTGTGTGTCCTCGCCAGCGTCGATCCAAGTCTCCAAACTGGCATTCTAAATCTCGTCCTACTGTGGCCGTGCGCAGGCTAATTTGGTTGAGTTCGTAGGCCCAGCGGAGCAGAAGATGATTGAAGAACAAGGCGCTACGAGGTGACTAGATAGGATTTGAATTGAGAGATCAGAGCCAAATCGGAGGGGACTTGATGACAAAGCCACCTATCCTACATCTTGATCAGCGCTCACCGGTAGGCTGCTGGTAGGCTCGTTCAGCCTCGCTACTTGTAAGTATGTATAAGGAGGACGACTTTGTCGTGTTTCTGCGTCATCCGACTACCGGTGATGGAAGAGTACTAGTTTGAATGCCATCTTGTTCCACTTGAGTAGTATGCAGTAGTAGATCATTTTCAAGTTGTGACGGCTATGATACAGAAACAGTTTTTTTGTTCCACCACTTCAAAAAAAAAACTACTTTTGTGGTCTGACTAGGGAGACTAGGAATATGGGCTTCTGCGTGTGAAGCCCTATGCGCTTTGATAATTGGCTGGAACGACTCCCCAAAAGAGGTTTATTTAAGAGGCAAGAAAGGTTTCCACCATAATACGACGAGACTTGACCGACTAATAAGGAAATATACAAGATCTAAGTACGAGCTCGAACAGAGATCCTAGAGGATATACAGAAACGGTGCGTCCACGTCCTACCACTCCTGTCAAACATGTCGATTGTTTCAATTGGGGCCAGCAGATGGACCATAAAGGTTGGCTGGAGTAGCTGAGTAAGGCGATTGGTGACCATCGAGGAACCCAGCATCGATAGGTCCCATCCGGCGGCTATCGCCTCCGTGGCCCAGTATATTGCATCACTTCGCTGCTCCTCAACAAGGTTATGGAAGGTCACAAATCCAATGGATAGTTTTTTCAAATTTTGAAGGTACTTTTGCTTGTGCGCCGTCCAAATGACTCGAGATTCCATTGCCCCAAGTTTATGGATGTACACCTGCAATTGTTCGAGATTCGGCTGGGAGCGGATCAAAGCCACGAGGTCGTGGTCAAAGATGGGCACATCGAGTTTCAAAAAACGAAGCTGAGCGCATTGTCCGGTGGAGAGCAACTGTGGTACGGTGTACGCATCCAACGCAAACAAGTGCAGAGCCGGCAAAGACAGGCCATCGAAGAGGTGGGGATGACATAGCGGTATGACGCGCATCTGGAGCGAAATCAAACTCGTCAGGGGCAGTCGGCTCACAAGTGTCAAGGAGGGGATCATCCATGCATCGGACAGAGAACTGGGCAGCACACAAAGACGTGCACTGTCCAATTATTCTGCGCCACAAGGAGCGTGGAATGCAAAAGTTGATATGTAGTTTGATGAGTTGAACCCAGGGGAAGGACTTGAAGAATCCATCGACCTGTATGGCTCTGGTAACGACGTGGCGAGGCTCATGGTTGCCATCTAAAATGAGGAAACGGAGTCTGGGAGCGCGGCTCGTCAAGCCGCTTGTCCACGGCCAGAAAGGAATGTCGAGATTCCGCACTATGAGCCCCAGACTTTCAAGGTGATGGAAGGTGGGTGCTTGAGTGTTGAAAAGGGGGGCCAACTGGGACTGACACAATTCAAGTTGGAGAACGCGGAGGTCGTTCGAAAGAATCGGAAGAAAGCGATGTAAAAACAGGGCCCCGATGATAATGGTGGCGATCGACAGAGATCCTGAGTTCGAGCGACTCGGTGCCTTCGGCTCGCCGCAGCCATGCCAACATTTGTTGGGTCCAAAGGTCCAGCATGTTACTATCACCCAGATGCTGCAGGAAAAATCTCGAGCCCAACATGAAGTGCGGTTGGGACCACAATGCCTTCAAGCCCAGGCAATGCACCGCCATCGGGAACACACACTACCAAGGAGGAGCACTTGGCCGACATCTCGTCGCAGGACAAGGCGGCGATAATGCAGAAAAACCTCTGTGAAGGAGCTCGACGGGCAGGGTGTCCATAGGTCGGAAGGCCGCCATGATGGTTGGCGAGTGGGATTTCCGTGGAGCAGGCAGGAGAGGACGGAGAAGGTTGCAGAATGGGATGCAAAACGGACGGCGAACAGGACGCGTCTAGGCTGCTAGGAGAGGCAAACACCAAGTGCAACCGAAAGAGGCCGATCGACGCTCGCTCGACAACACCCTCCCAAGAGTTGTTTTCCTAAAGGTAGCTGGCGATTAGGACGCGAATCAGGAGGAGGAGCGAGGCTCGAACCTGGTCAATGGTGTGGCGACTTTGTCGACATGGGAGATTGTGCAGCGTTGTGGGTACGTCCTTGTCGACGGGTTGAAGAGACAACGAAGCTGAAGGAGCAGTGTGAGGGGTGAAAGGTGCAAGGAATGATTATCACGAACCATCGTTCGTCCCACCGCTGCGAACGGTCACAAAGACCTGCCCGTAGTGGGTTTGGTCATTGGGTAGATAGTTAGATCTGATGTATATGGAGGCGAACGCCTTTGCTGTGCTTGCATGAATGGCACATTTAGAGCTGGAGTTCTTGCTTGAAACAGGAAAAACTCACTAGCGGTAGAACGAGCGCATGCTGAAAGCACAAAGAGAGAGGGCTTGGTCTATTTTGGATTTCAATGTAGCACTGCCACAGCTCGAGGTGCAAAAGCGAAAGTACTAGTATCGCCAGGCAGAATATGTAGCTCGATATGTTCAGGCGAAACTCCAATCTGCGAACGGAACCTTCCCGCACTCGCAAACCGGCCACGAACCGGCCAGCCGCAGGACCAGGGCCTTCGCGATGCGCAGATATGCGCGCAAAGAGTAGTGTGCTCGCAGCGCTGGATACGGATGAGAAGGGATTGCTGACGACGGGGAGCAAGATGAACTACATACGGACTGACGAAAAACAGCTTGGGAGCGGTGCCCAGAGTTTGACGGAGGAAATGTTCTCGGTTCGCATTGCGATTCAGGATCAGATCTCTGCGCGACTCTGAGCTGCATTAGTTTGCTACTCCACTGCGAGAAGGAAATACATACCGAGCCTGCAGCAGCTGAACCATGTCCATGCATAGCTTTGCCGGTCCTGCTGAGTCTTCGAAGGAGGAAGCCCTCCACCATCCCGCGTAAATAGTGAGACTTCATTCAAGTATAAGCTGTCCCTCTTCTCGCCCACACTCCCCGAATGAAGCCCTCGACCTTCCCGCGCTCGCCGTCGAACGCAGGTGGTCAAGCTCTACACCCCACCCGCTCGCCATCCCGCGCGAGTGGTGAGATTCGTGAGGAATCGGGATGAGCGGGCCCTCGCCGAATTGAATCCTCGACCTGCCCGCGCCCTCCAATCGAACGCAGGCAGCCAGGATCCAGCCCAAATTTAATCCTTGACCTGCCCGCGCCCTCCAATCGAACGCAGGCAGCCAGGATCCACCCCACCCGCGCTCGCCGTCCCGCGCGAGTGGATCCATGCGCAGCAGCGCATCGTGCGCTCGGTACCATCCAGGCTCAGCAAATCGAGTTCCGCAATGCAGCAGTGCGTTGAGGGGTTCTTACAAGGCGGGGCAGAGGTCCTGCAAGGCGACACTGCGCCGAGCAGGACTTGGAGAAAGTCGACCCCACGGCACTGCCACCATCACTTCGTCCCAAAATAGGACGAGCGCCGGCTGTCGCTGCTCCTTTGCTTCGTCCTGCTTGGTGCACAGCGCCTCGCAGAATACTTCACCAAGCACCCGCGCTTCAACATAACCTTTCGATGCAACTTGCTCGACATATGCACCAATCTCTCCCTTTCATACTCGGTCTGTTCGTCTTAGTTCAGGAGGAGGGACATCCTTACACTCTCGCCGTTGGGCAGTGCCGACCATCAACCCTACCTACCAACTGCTTAGACCGTGATGAATGAGGAACTGGATGTCAATACGACAGTCAGACCGGGAACGAAGCAATAATAGAGTAACTCGAAAACATAGGACTGTAAACATGTAAACACTTTCCTTGGTTCTCCCATCCTCTGCCGGTGAGAGATATAAGAGTTACAGACGCATCAAGGACCATCCCTTCCCTTATATTTTGGATGAGAACGTCTAAGGTATGGGGTCGGGAAAGGTCGACCGACCCGACTTCCCCGACCCGACCCAGAGGCTGTGCATGGCCCAGGCCTTGCCCATTGTTCTGTGGCAGCCTGCGGCTTGAAACGTCGATTTCCTAAACGAGACAGTCTCCGACTCTCCGCCGGTTTATTCCGGATCCACTGCAGGTTGAAATTGGACAGAAAATTCGAACCAGAAATAACCACTATGTAATTGCTGGTTGAAATGATTTCAAGCAAAGTTTCCCAAGTCCTACATGTGGGACATTTCCTTGTTTTAGCTACCAATTTGTGGATACCCTCGGCAGAGCCTGGTCGTCTCACCACGATTTATGGATACCATTCAATTTAGAATAAATATCTTGCATTTGCAGTCTAAATATACGCAACAGCCTGCAGTAGACCACAGAAAGTTATTATTCAGAGGAAGGATGCAGTCTCCGTTACACCCCTTATAAACACAGTATGCCACCACGCTTGGATCCACTTGCCTTAACTATAGTCTACTTGAGTAGTAATATCTTGCGCTTTGACCGGCACGTGGCCTCTGGGGCGGGTCGGGTCGGATAGGTCGGTTTCCGGTCCCTCCGGTCCTATGAGGATCATGGGAGGCCGGCCCGGCACAGCCACATCAAGCAACTCTTTGTCTTTCAAAGTCGGGGATCCTCAAGTACACACTGCCATGGAACTGCCGTCGTAAGTGGTTTAATGAGTTTTTTTGGTCGCACACAATTCTGAGCTCTGCAGGCTGTTATTTTCCTCATACCGAGCGGAAATATCTTTTGATCTCAACATGTCGAGCATTACTATGCCAGGAGTAGCAGTGCCTGGGAAGCTTGTGGTGGCGCAAATATCGAAAGACTTGAGCAAGTTTTTACATCCCTAGAATCTCCTAGCCAGGCTGATATTTTATAGTTGTCCTGATGGTCGGAATCATCGGGCATGGGAACCACTTTTCTGCCTTGCGGACTGGAGCACGACCAGACGACGTAGACGCTGTAAATCAATCAAGTTTTCAGGGGTTGTTTTCGGGGCTAATAGCAACAGACGACGAGGTGTATAACTATGCATCTAGTGGAATGCACTCCAGCCGGGACCGTATTCCGAGTTGACGCCGACATTGTCAAGAGCTGCCAGCCGGCCATCCACCTACGAATCGGACTCGAAGACCAGGCTGCGTTTTGGGCTCTGGCATATCTCAGTGTCAAGTCTTCCTCGACAGTGGCACGCCCGACGGCAGTGTCCTTCAGCATCGATGACCAGCGCCACATCACCAGCATGCTAGAATTCTTCCGAGGGATGATGGATCTGAGTTCTGCGCAGGGGATGGCGGGGCAAACAGCGACGATGGAAATGCGCCACCTGGTTACACTGGTAAATGGACCATGCAGACTTGAGATCAGGGCTGATAGAAAAACCTTAGAACATAAATAACGTTCCCTCTGCATCTGTCGGCGGAGAACCACCAATTAGG
The DNA here is from genome assembly GCA_029281795.1 of Mycena crocata. Taxonomy (NCBI): domain Eukaryota; kingdom Fungi; phylum Basidiomycota; class Agaricomycetes; order Agaricales; family Mycenaceae; genus Mycena; species Mycena crocata. Next base: position 311,264 of record JARJCP010000075.1, read on the forward strand.
TAGAAGGATGATGAATTCAAACAAATTGTTCTTGAGAGTACGGATGTGCACGAAGTGGAAGACATAGGTGGCCTGAATGTGCCTACAAGGTACGATAGACCCCCTAGGAGAAACGCGGCAGATTAGTAGCCAGAAGCGGCAAGTATCGTAGCGACAGAATTTGAGGAGAGAATAATCCTTCATGTTGGGCGGTCCGCCAAGAACTTTCGTGGTGTGCTTTCGCAGAGAGTGAGGTAAAAGCCGCACACAATCAGTTTTATGAGCAACATGCATTGGTGCGGATGACAAGCGAGCTGGTGAGGGGTATCTTTTCAGCGACAACGGCTGCTTATCAAGCAGCCTGGCAGGACGAAGCAAAGGAGCAGGGACAACCGCGCCGCTCGTACCTATTTTGGAACGAAGTGATGGTGGCAGTGCCATGCTCTATGTGACTTCTTCTACGGTTCTCGGCGCAGTGTCGCTTGCAGGACCTCTGCCCCTACTTGTTTCAACCTGCTCAACGTACTGCTGCATTGCAGAACTCGTTTCGCTGAGCCTGGATAGTACCAAGCACAAGATGCGCGGCTGCGCATGGATCCACTCGTGCGGGATGGCGAGCGCGGGTGGGGTGGATCCTAACTGCCTGCGTTCGATTGGAGGACGCGGGCAGGTCGAGGATTTAATTCGGCGAGGGACGGCTCATACACATATCCCCGCTCGGCCACGGCGGGCGTGCGTGGGGCTGGTTAGTGTCATGGCTGGCTACCTTCGCGGGTAGGCCAAGAGCTTCAGTCAGGGAGTGTGGACGGACGAGGGATTGTACGACGCTCATGCGGAGATTACATTTCACCGCTATGCCTCGCAGAAGCAGGATTCTCTTGTGAATTCCTGCATACCGCGCTCAAAAATGATATCTCAACTTTCGATCTCCAGGTAGATTCCGTCGGGGTGCCCTCTTGTCATTCGCTCACAGAATATTTGTTCTCCAGACCGATTGACAGGATTTGTGCTGGCAGCCTTTTTTCAAATAACGAAACACAGGCTTTCTATAACAGCAATAAAATGATTGTATAAACGCGCCTCAGCCCGTCTGCCGCCGTCCATTCAATCGATGTGCACAATCTCCGGGCTATCCCTGCGTTGCTGGCCACTCATCAGCCTACATCTACGCCGCCATGCTTCCGAAGTGTTCTTCAAGTGAACCTTCAACATATCCCTGATGGGCCAGCAATTGTCGAAACCTCGCGCAATGGGATATTCCTTCTTCACCTCCGCCTGAAGTCAGAACCAGCATTGTCGACATAGCTTCTCACTTCTCACCTCTTTACAGACACGTTCTATTCCGTATGTCTTCTGCTTTGTGTAGCAAAGGTTGATGTCTAACTTGTCTTTGGCAAGTGCTTGCACTTTTTCCTGCTCCGCGGATCGGCCTTCAGAGGCAGAAAGAGGCATAACCGTCACATACCTTGACCGCTTTGACTTCCTCCTCCTTCCAGCCGTGCTTGGTCTGGAGATAAACTGCTATATTGTAACCGCCCGACTCTGGGTGGTTAGGTGGCCCTTTCGGTTTTTTGGCCAATTCTTTGAATTCCCGCCTCTCGCCCTCGGGCTGCTGGTCGTCAGGCCGCTGATTTTCTTCTCCCCGCTCGAGGGAGGAGCCGGAGTTGCCATTGGTGCCAGTGGATGCGCCGGCTGGGGCTGGAAGTGTCGGTGCCTTGGGATTTTCGCCCATAATCAGGGCCAGCTCATCCCTGCTCATCCGAGCGGTGATGGAAGGCAGTGGCCGTGACGCAAAGTGTCGCCATACGACTCGGGTGGATAACTGGGGGAGTGGCTGAGTGATGTATGGGTAGTTTTCCATGGAGGTGGTCGGTGTGTCGATCTGTAATTATTTTGATTGTACGCATGTATATATACTGAACTGACGTGGTTCCTTAGAGTCTCAAGACCGTTTATCTCTTGGAATAAAAGGCGCTTTGAGATTCAAGTCGGCTTTTTGCACCGGTCCGGTTCTTCCGAGTGACCGTCACGCCCACAATCAAGTCGCACCTCGCGCCTGCTCTTTGTTCTAAATCTCAGTACCAAACAGTTCTTGCTCTACAATGTCGACCTACTCGTTGCTCAAGACTTTGACACCCCCGCAACCGGGCAAAGCTGGAGCTATTAATGCCCTGCTTTTCTTTGAGAACGGGACCATGCTGGCAAGCGGGGGTGCGTCTCTGATCCCGTCCTTACGCGTTAGCTGATCTAGTCTTCAAGGAGACGACCAAGTTCTGCGAATTTGGGATGTATTTTCCGGGATTGCCTACAGGAGCTGGCAAGACGCGGCTTGGGGTCAAATCACGAACATAAGCTTGCTGGACGAGCTTCCCACTCAGTCCGCAGTCCTCTTTGTCGGAACGGCAGGTGGTATTGTGTCAATCTTGCCTTGGCTTCCCCGCATCCAGGTAGGACCTCAATTTTCGTGGCGTTCCTCCCACTCATCCCGGTCCAGAAATTCAACAAGCAGAGTGGTAGTATCAATCAGATTTTCGACGCTCCCGTAGAAAGCCAAGCGCTTGATGCCCTTCATTGCCGTTTTGCCGCCGCTTCTGCAAAGGGCCAAGTCAAGTTGTATTCTATTGAGGATCGCAGTACGGTATTACCGTGTTTCGACCCTGCTGGCCCTCAAGTCCCTTCATTAGAATGCTTAACGCTCAGTTGGTCTTTTCAGCTGAACGACATCCCACGCCATATTGCCTTTCCCCGAAATGATACCCTTCTCATCCACGGTCTGCGTTATGGCGGCATGTGAGACGATACATATTCTTGCTTTGGAACCTCTTCTTATGTTGGTGTCCAGTACCAGGATTCATGTCAAGAACGGCAAATCAGTTATACCGTCTCAAAGACTTTCGGGAGCTATGTAAGCGTCCGCGTGCCTCCCCCCCTCGTCCTTTCCAATTGATCGGTTCTGTTCTAGTGGTTTTGTTAGTTTTTCACCAGGACGCCCGCCTCAAGGCCGTTCATAACTTGAGCTCCGACCGGTATGATTTGTACGACCCTGCAGAATCGCTCATCCCCCTCCTTTCTGTCTCGCCCACCGGGAAGACCAATAAAATCAAGGCGTCCTCCTTTGCTGAGAACGCCGGACGCTAGTTTGCAGCGGAGATTGAAGGTCATATATATGCATATGACCTCGGTGGCCCTAACATAGAAATGCAGGCTTTCGACCAAACCAGGTGAGGTGCTCAGGGCGCAACTTGTTGTCTTTTTGATCCAGTTCAGATCTTAGCACCATCTGTGCCTTGACAGTATGGCTCTCTATGTATTTTGATTCGTTTCCTTGAATTCAAAATATTGTTTAGACATGTACAACGAAATACTATCACCTGATAGTCTAGCGGCGAGAGCGATTCAGCAGCGAGGATATTTCTTTGGGGCAAACCTGTGAGTCTTCACATGATGGCTGCAATTCTTGCCATATTGAATAATATTTTCAGACGGAGCAAAAACTCGCGGACGAGGAAGAGCTCGCCCAGGAACAGCGACGCATGGACGCACAAGCTGTCAACGAAGTTCGCGAGAAGGCTCGCCTTGACGAGGAGGTCGCAGACACCGAGAAAACCAGGAAAGAAGAAGAAGAAAAGATCAACGATCTGAATGCTCACATGGAAGAGTACCGCACACAGGCTTTTGGAGCGCTTCTTGTCAGCCTTGCTTTTGCGGCTTTGATTATGTTCAGAAGGATCTGGCTTGAAAAACTGAGGAGTGCGTTCGTGATTGTACTTGTTGTCCGCTGCTAAAGCATTGTACAGTGTACGTCGGTATGCCCGTCGAAGACGTTGCTAATACAGCGCATTTGGATGAGATATATGGGTCTTAATATCTCAGAGGTCTACGATGTGATGTATACCACTTGTCTACCACTCGTCTTGAATTAGGGAGGTTTCCGTCACTTATGCAATTCCGGAAGGTTGATTTTTGGTAAACTGACCACTGGCCGAGAGCCTACGCATCATTATATGGACGTTCAAGCCTCCGAGACCTATAGCGCAACACGTACGTAGATGTAGGGCGGGTCGAAAGGGAAAGGCGTCTCGAAGGTTTATTAAGACGATACAACGCAAATTTCTCAATGGATTTGCCCTAGCAGGTGTGCCTTCCGGACGGGAAGCTAGTGCTGCGAACTTAGGAGAACATACTTACTTATTCTTCCCGATCGGCATATGCCGACAAGGTGCTTTGATTTCAAATCATTTATCTAATTTTACTTACGGACCGAGAGAGACTCTGCGTCCTCAGGAAAGGGTTTCCCCGAGGGCCGCATCCAAACCATGGTTTGTCCTGCGTTATCGAAGTGGTTCCGGTTCTGTATGCTTTGCCGAATTGCCTGTTGAGAGGGGCAGCGGCCATCGATGTTGTGGTGCACTGCCACATAGTGCCAGGCTCTGCAGGCCAATGAAAGGGCTGAGTTGACGGTTTCCCAACGAGGGACTGGCCGCAGCGCAATCCATATAGGTGCCCAATGCTGCTCTAGCCGTGATGACAAAACAAATACTCGTGTTGTCTTTGTTTCTCCCTGCACCTTCAGTGTCTCCCAGTCCATAATGCCTGAACTCAGCCAACAACCAAAGCGACAAAGATACTAACCGGAAACTCTTCCAATACAGTTAGTGCACAGCAAGGTCAAGGTCGAATGCTTACCGCTTCTTTGCAGACCCACATTAGGACTATCGAAGACCCCGAAGCCAAACGAAAGGTAATCGCATTTGTCGTTGATTTCAATTCATGAACCTTATCGGGTCGAAGCTTCGGGACAGCGAGGCCGAAAACTTCCGGTTGCGAAAAGAATTCAAGGAAAAGCAGATCAAAACAACGCAGCTGCAGCAAGAATTGAGTGAAGTAAGCCGAATTTCCTTCTACTTCTGGATATTAATACCGGTACAGGCCCGAGTGAAAATTGGTGGGATGGAGTCGGCCCTTCGCTGTCATAATGAGGATAATCGCCACACGGAGACACTTATTGCGGAACGGAAGACCGTGCTAAAAGGGCGGGTTGAAGAAACAAAAAAAAATCCAGAAGGAGCTCGCGAAGCTAAAGAAAGTCAGTATCACCTATTTGGTAGACTATGATTCAAACATGGGCGCACAGAACCACCAGCTTCTCTCTTGGAATCACGAGTGGAAAAGGTATGCCCAAGAAGCGATTCAAGAAACCGACGATATGCGAACCCAGCTCGCAGAGTTTACAAGAAGTTGGTGCCTTCTATCTCCTACGATCTGATTTTATACCAGTGCGCAGAGCTACGAACGTCTCGATTGGCAGGTGCGGCCAGGGGTTCGACAGCTGGGTCTCACTGACAAGCGAAATAGGTGGCCAACGATAAAGCCACCATCAGCAATCGGCTGGAAGAGTTGGAAGTAGCTGGATCCCGGCTGGAAGCAGCCAATGCGACTATTCAACTCTTGAAATCGAAACAGACGGTGAGTTATCTGCTCAGCTGTAGTTGCTATGCTGTACAAATACGATAATCTTAGGACATCCCCAAAGAGTCAGAGGTATGTTTTCGATTTTTCCCGAGATCAACGATCTGAAGCTAGAAAGTAGTCAAAGCTCTCCGACACGATGCTGCCCCACGATGACGATATGGAAATGGCGGATCATGAGAGCCAAATCAAGGTTCCCGCCTCCACGGCCCCAACGGTAAGTCGATCGTGCTCTTGGAATCCTTGTGGACCCGAACCCACTTCCCTCATGCTCTATACGTGGAAATAATGCAACACTGGCTACAGTCGCTTCTCCTGCACCCTTCACCACACAGCATTTCACTGACTAAACGTTCAGGTTGATGCGGGAGACGTTTCTATGGACCAATTGCATCATTGGGCACCTTTCTCGACTGCTAACAGCATTGCTTTGAAAGAGCCCCCTGATCACCTTAATGTTGGTTTTCCTGCCAGAGATTTTCACGAGATTCATACATTTTCAGCCACAATCGAATGATGGTCTAAAATATGAGCAGCACTATGGGTTCATCTGCTGCGGGTGGAGGGCGTGCGCTTTCCGTCACACCCGTGGTTCGTGAAGAGTTGTCCACGGGCGTCAGTCCTCGTCATACATGATTCTTCCATAGTTTAACAATCTGTTTGTCAGGTGTCGGGAACCGCGACGAGCCAGGAACAGGAGGAATTCTACAGACAGATACTCAACGACCCAGCCGAGGGTAATCATGGCAAACCCTCCTCCGGCCCATCCGAGCTCTGGAATACAGAAGCCAGGCCTTTGTCCGAAATGCCTTCAAACGTTACCGCGTCCAATGTAAGCAAGTCATCATCCCTAACGGTGCTCATCAGCTCACCATTTTCAGACTCCCATCTCGCATTCTACTGTTGACACATCCGTGGCACAGGAGGAATTCTACATGCAGATACTCAACGACCCAGACAAGGGTAATCACGGCAAACCCTCCTCCGGCCCATCCCAGCTCCGGGATACAGAAGCCAGATTTTCTTTTCAGAATTTTAAAGGCGTTGCATCTCACGCAGAGAATACGCAGCCTTCTATTGCTTTGAATGCGCAGCAATCGCAAGAACTTTTCAGGTTCACCGCATCTCCAGTCATGGGCCAGCCATTTCAACTTCCAAGGGCACCCATCCGGCCTCGGCGTAGGCCCCTCGATGGTACCGCCCGACATTTTCCAAGCTAATTCGCCAATTTTGGCAGCCAATGCCTGGGAAGAATTCGAGTAGCAGAGTTTGAGAATCAAGAACGATGGGTTCAGCTTGTCGGTATATTAGACGCCGTGATTGATGTACATACGCCAATAGTAAAACAAACAGTTTCGAAACTGGAGATGGCAGTATTCAGTGACCATTGGCAACGGCTGCGAGGCGCTGTGCACCAAGCAGGACGAAGCAAAGGAGCAGCGACAACCGCGCCGCTCGTCCTGTTTTGGAACGAAGTGATGGTGGCAGTGCCGTGCGCTTGACTTTCTCCAAGTCCTGCTCGGCGCAGTGTCGCCTTGCAGGACCTCTGCCCCGCCTTGTAACAACCTGCTCAACACACTGCATTGCGGAACTCGATTTGCTGATCCTGGATGGTACCGAGCGCACGATGCGCTGCTGCGCATGGATCCACTCGCGCGGGACGACGAGCGCGGGTGGGTGGATCCTGGCTGCCTGCGTTCGATTGGAGGGCGCGGGCAGGTCGAGGATTCAATTCGGCGAGGGCCCGCTCATCCCGATTCCTCACGAATCTCACCACTCGCGCGGGATGGCGAGCGCGGGTGGGGTGTAGAGCTTGACCACCTGCGTCCGGGCATTAAGCGTGGACGCTCAGAGGTCTCTACCACGTTCATGCACAGGCGTTCTAGCTTTCTCTCCGGGCTCGGTATTTTTTTCCTTTCCATCCGCAGATAGCAAGCTAATATGTTCACCTCAGCGTCATGAACGGATTCATCGCGGACTGTGCTCTCTTGCACTTTTTGCGCAGGGAAGCAAAGCTCCCCGCTTTTTCTGGCAGACTTAACTGGCTGCACAGTGAGTCGTTCTGTACGCCATCCCACCGGTTCTCTCACTACATTGTCAAGCTATATTTCTCTTCGACTCCCTGAGCATCGTACGAGCCAGTAAGTCAATATCGATACTTCACTGTGGCTCCTCGCATAACACTAGCACCCCAGATCACGTAGCCGACCTTGGGCACCTCGGTGAGCAAATCCGACTCACAGGGTCAGCGAATGTCCGGAATTCTTCCTAGAATCTCGAAGGAACGGAAAGACCGGCTATATAATTCGATTGGAGCTCTCTTAACGTTCGTGCAAACAGACGCGACATTCCAGGACGATCACATGATTTTCTCGGAGGCAGTTAGAGCACAAAGAGCTTTCTTCTTCGTATTTTCTACCTTGTCCATTTCTCTGCGTCCGCTCCGAACACCCAATGTCGCAATACAATTCTTACCAGACCGTGCATGCTCAGCGAGTACAGGATGCACCTCCCCAGACGGATAGCCTCCCTTTGAATCTTCTTTCGCAGCATCAGTCCAACGCCGCTCCCGACCTGGTTCCTCACATCCCTCGCCCTCGAAATCCTTTTTCATATTTAGAAGCGAGTTTGTTTCGGAAACCTGCAACCCATCACAAAGCGAACTTAGCAAAGTTGCCGGTAATGTCTGGCGCAATATGGGGGAGGACCAGCAGCAGCCATTCAAGGTTCGCGCCGAAGAAGAGAAACAAGAACATTACCGGAAGTACCCCAACTATATCTACACGCCCAAGCGGAAATCGCTGCCATCCACGGCTGTTTCTGTTCCAAGCGATGGGCAAGGATCTATACCGAGCTCAAAATCAAGTGAGTTCTCTTACACATATGCCCAATCAATATCCGAAGCACTAACGGTGCTCAGGCTCGCGGCGCTCAGGCTCACGGCGCTCAGGCTCACGGCGCTCAGGCAATGCGAACACCCAACGAGGCACATGTACGTTGGATCGTGCTATACCCCATCGTTTCGAACGTTAACGATGTTCTCTTTAGCGATTCCGTTGAAGAAAGGAAGACAGATCGCACACATCCCTGCGGCATTATCGATGCCCCCGCACTCCAGTCCTTCCCTACTTACTCCACGGGAACCTGCGTTTCTGGACGGAGCGCCGAACATCCCCCCAACGAAAAGAAGAATACAGATTGCCCACGACCACAATATGACGAACCTCCAGAACCTCGACTTTCCCGGTGGTGTGCGCGAAATGCTACCCATACCCGAAAAAAAAACCACTTCCACCACGGCTCCTCGCCGTCCGGATACGAATAGTTTTACTACTCCCATAAAATTCGAGTCTCTCCAACTTTGCGAGAAACCCAAGACTCCCGAGCCCATGTTTAGTCTAGAGAACAATGGCCCGGATCTGTCATGCCACCATTAGTCACAATGTCGCCCGTCGTCTCGCAGGCTTCGTCGCCTGCAGCGGCCCATGATCAGGTCTGTCGCGAGCAATCCATTGAAGATGAACTTTTGGTAACTCCCGAGACCCTGGAGCCCCCGGTGGAGGAGGAAACACCACCTCTCGGCCGATTCAAAGTCTCTTCGCTCGAATATCTCATGGACAAACACATCTCGGTGTCGCATTCGCACAGTCCCGCCCCGACATCCATCAGGTCTTTGGCCCTATCGCCTGCTCCGCGCGAAATGGATGATGAACCTTCCACGACGCTCTTCACCGCGATGCAAGATGTACTCGTTCTAATGCAGAAGTTGACACCGGAGGCGAAGGTGAAGATCCTTGTGCATCTGCAGGAGCAGTTCAAGATTCAGGACACGGAAGAGACAGGTGGGCATGTGGCGCAGGATGATACTGCGCTGTGGGCCAGCCTGCCTGAGGGTATTGTCAAGCAGATTATGGCGGACCACGCACACATGCGGGTGCGCGGTGGGGAGGACGACGAAGAGCGTGCACTGATGGCGGTGGATGTGCTTGGGGGCGAATTTGGGGGGCTGACGGGCGAATTTAAAGACCGCTGCATGGCGCAGTTGAAGGACGACTTGGAGTGTCAGCTGCAGGAGACGGTGAGTCGGTTTACGGACGAGCTGGTTGCACCGCTTCAGGCTGCGCTTGAGCTGCAGCTCAAGAACGAGATGCAGGTGGAGGATCAGATGGTGGAGGCGCTCGTCGTTCAGGGCGAAGATGCGAAGGTTGAGTTTGAGTGGCGCAGCCGCTTCCTCGAACAGGGTCTGGAGGATGACGCCGATACGCATTATATTCAACATCCCCTACAACATCTCTTCATCCCAACAGAGATGTCAACTGACTCGGACTTGCACATGCCTGCCTCGATACTTAGTTAGGTTGGCTTTTCACCTTCTCACGCTTTCCCCCTTCATAGACTTTGCTACTTTCCGTTCCATGTGGTAGTTTCGGCGGTGATACATAAGCCGGGCGGTTTGATGGATGGTGTGCGCCTCTGCGGGCGTTACAGTTGTCGTTGCATAGAACAGACATAGCTGAGCTATCAATTTATCCTCGTATGTACGCATACAATCAAACTGGGAAGTACCTTATCGAAATTAATTTACTGCGAACAGTCGAAATTGATAGATAGTTATGTGGAACAAGATGGCATTCGGGCAGTACTATCGAGTACTCTTCCATCACCGTAGGTAGATAGTTAGCTAGCATCACACGGAGTCATCAATCCCTAAACATGCTGCTTAAGTGAGTCGGGAAATACAGGTGAAGAATCCCAGATCGATTCTTGGGGTCCAAGGAAGAGGAGGATCCAGGATATCATGAAAGAAAATAAAAGGCGAGCCGCAGACAGCAACGAAGCAGCGGTACCCAATGATAATATAGTTGCTCGTCCTGTTTTAAACCATGTGTAGCATGCCCGAGATCTACTGCCTTAAAAGTGGCGAGCTCGTCGACGGTGGGGACATGTGGTGTAGTGCTTGAGTACATCTGCAGGCTGGATGTACCTACGCTACAAATCGGCACGTTCCGAAAGGGGACCTAGCTGAATAATATTATCCTGAGTCTTATCCATGAGAGATTTGGCAAATTTGGTGGAGGGATATGTCGAAGCACCAGCGCTTGCAGGAGTATTCTGCAACGCGGACGAAGAGGCTGGAAGAGCCGTCCCGGGCCTGTTTTGGAACGAAGTGATGGTGGCAGTGCCGTGCGCTTGACTTTCTCCAAGTCCTGCTCGGCGCAGTGTCGCCTTGCAGGACCTCTGCCCCGCCTTGTAAGAGCCTGCTCAATGCACTGCTGCATCGTGGAACTCGATTTGCTGATCCTGGACGGTACCGAGCGTACGATGCGTGGCTGCGCATGGATCCACTCGCGCGGGACGGCGAGCGCGGGTGGGGTGGATCCTGGCTTCCTGCGTTCGATTGGAGGGCGCGGGCAGGTCGAGGATTCAATTCGGCGGGGGCCCGCTCATCCCGATTCCTCACGAATCTCACCACTCGCGCGGGATGGCGAGCGCGGGTGGGGTGTAGAGCTTGACCACCTGCGTCCGGGCATTAAGCGTGGACGCTCAGAGGTCTCTACCACGCTCATGCACAGGCGTTCTAGCTTTTTCTCCGGGCTCGGTATTTTTTTCCTTTCCATCCGCAGAAGCAAGCTAATATGTTCACCTCAGCGTCATGAATGGATTCATCGCGGACTGTGCTCTCTTGCACTTTTTGCGCAGGGAAGCAAAGCTCCCCGCTTTTTCTGGCAGACTCAACTGGCTGCACAAGTGAGTCGTTCTGTACGCCATCCCACCAGTCATCTCACTACATTGTCCAGCCATGTTTCTCTTCGACCAGTCCGAATCTATGCTCCGTGTTGTGCTCCAGCGCTCTGAGCCTCATGTATCAAAAGAAGGATGCTTGACTCTGACCGACCCTTGAACAGCTCGGCGAGCATATCCAACTCGCAGCATCAGATAAACGCCGGATCTTTTCCCAGAATTACAAGGAAATCGTTAAAAAACATGCAATGGGGCCGGTACATAATCACCAAGTGGTCGAGATGCGCGTGCAGAGACTCGACGTATGTGACATATTCCAGGGCGATCACATGGTTTTTCGGAGGCAGTAGGAGCACAAAGAGCTTTCACGCTTCCTCCTTCTTACTTTCCGCCTCGTCGATTCCTCTGCGTTCACTTGAAACCCCCCATGTCCCAATATAACTCTCATCAGCCCGCGCATGCTCAGCGAGCGCATGGCGCGCCCCCCCAAGCGGATACCCTCCCTTTGAACAGACCGCCTGGTCTTCTCCCCTTGCTTCAACAGCCCCAGCCCAACGGGATGCCTCCGTACACTCCAAATGGGCCCTCGCAGATGTTTTTCACTGGCATTGGCCCGCCCTACCCTTTCCCCTTCCTCCCTCCGCAACCCCAGTCCGACGGTGTGCTGCCGCAATTTCCGCCGCAATTTCCGCCCGGCATTTTTCCCTTCCGTCCAAATCTACCTGGACTTCCTCAATGGCCTCAGACGATCGTCCCTCTCGGACCCATGACAGTATTCGAGGAAAAAGTCATCGTAACAGCTCTCTTTGATGCTGGTTTTCGAGGCGTCACCCCCAAGGTCGCCCTGGACGCACTGCATGGAGTGAGTTTTCCTGCATGTGTAACAAATCCTCGATCCTGACTGTGATTAGACACAAGGAATTCCTGCCCATGTCTGGAAAGACCGCTATCTCGACCACAAGGAGGGATTTGATGCACTGGTCTGTTCCCTGCGGGCTAGCGCCAACCCTGGGCCGACGGCGGTACCAAACCCTCCTTTTCCTCAGGGAAATACGACGGCACCTGCTGCAGCTACCACGAAGACGCCTATCTACTCACGCACAGAGCAGGCGCCAGAGTCCAAGGGTCGACCCTCTGTATACCCTTCCCGGTCTACACCGCCTGCCTCAGTCAATGTCAGGACCGTGAAAAAGCCCCATTATCCACGCATCAAACAGTCGCCACCCCCTTTGCCAGAGTCAGAGTCCGAGTCCGAGGGCAAATCCTCCTCTGCACGTCCTGCCCGGTCCGCAGCGAAACTAACCCTCCCGCGGGCGCACAACGATGAACAGCCTTACCGCTCACACGGCGGTGTACACCAAAAACTCCCCCCGCCGAGCAACCAGATAAGAATTCCCAAAACTCCTTCTAAAGAGCCCACTCCTCCCACGGGTTTAGTACGTCTGCCTTTTTTCGGTGAGGAGAACCAAACTCATTCGTCTACCCAGACTACCCAGACCAGCCCTACGAAATTCACCGACGAGGAAGAAGACTTCTTCATCGGTTTCATTTTGTGGTCGCTCCAGCAGGATCCCGGTCTGACCAAATCTGAGCTGTGCGAAAGGCTGCATACAAAGGCGAGTCACCCTTGTAGATCTTGTGCCATTATCTGAGATGCTCTTCCTCCAAAACATAGGTCCCGCGCCACCCCTCGAAAGCCTGGTACCAGTTCTGGTAGAGAAATCACGAAACACCGGATAGAATCCTAGATAAGGCCGCAAAACAGGCTGGCAAGCTCAAGGCTACTACGGAGGACAGTTTACGTTCGAAACGCACACGCCGTGAGTGGCCTGATATCCGTCCCATTCCGGTACTTATGTAAGTTTCCTAGAAAGCTTGGCCGACTAGCTCCGTTCAGGAAACCCGGCGCGGGGGCTCGTTCGAGCAGAACCCCCTTTCGCTCAGGATATGGCAGCAACAGCAATGCCTAGACAGACGTACCGTGCCGTACCATACACCCTTAGATGCCTTGATACTTTGACCCGTTTTGTAACTCGGATGTAGTCAATCGACTCCTTTTTCACAGAATGACCCAGCTCGCAGCCAGATGATATGTGAAGTGAATGCCGGCGAACTTGAGTCACGGATGGACACATGTCCCTCTCTTTGAACGAGTTTCCTGGCGGCTGGCAGCGAAAATGGGTGAAATTACAGTAGGGCGGCAAGCCCCATATGCATGCATATGGTAGTCCAGACAGATTGGCGGCACGAGCTCGGGTCGTAAGGACCAATGGAGACCTTAACACTTGTTGGGATAAGAGGGCATATATCCGGGACAATGCAACTTTATATTGTATTATGCCTGGAAGGTAGAGTGAGAAAAACTGCGACGAGCTATGCTGGCTTTTGCATCCCTGCACGAAAAAAAAAAGTGCAGGAGAGAAGGATCTCCGCTGAAGTTTGAAGGATATGTTTGAAGCGCGTGCGGTTGGGGAAGTATTCTGCGAGGCGCTGTGCACCAAGCAGGACGAAGCAAAGGAGCAGCGACAACCGCGCCGCTCGTCCTGTGTTTTGGAACGAAGTGATGGTGGCAGTGCCGTGCGCTTGACTTTCTCCAAGTCCTGCTCGGCGCAGTGTCGCCTTGCAGGACCTCTGCCCCGCCTTGTAACAACCTGCTCAACACACTGCTGCATTGCGGAACTCGATTTTGCTGATCCTGGATGGTACCGAGCGCACGATGCGCTGCTGCGCATGGATCCACTCGCGCGGGACGACGAGCGCGGGTGGGGTGGATCCTGGCTGCCTGCGTTCGATTGGAGGGCGCGGGCAGGTCGAGGATTCAAATTCGGCGAGGGCCCGCTCATCCCGATTCCTCACGAATCTCACCACTCGCGCGGGATGGCGAGGCGCAGGTGGGGGTGTAGAGCTTGACCACCTGCCTTGACTTTCTCCCAGTCCTGCTCGGCGCAGTGTCGCCTTGCAGGGAACTCTGCCCCGCCTTGTAACAACCTGCTCAACACACTGCTGCATTGCGGAACTCGATTTGCTGATCCTGGATGGTACCGAGCGCACGATGCGCTGCTGCGCATGGATCCACTCGCGCGGGACGACGAGCGCGGGTGGGTGGATCCTGGCTGCCTGCGTTCGATTGGAGGGCGCGGGCAGGTCGAGGATTCAATCGGCGAGGGCCCGCTCATCCCGATTCCTCACGAATCTCACCACTCGCGCGGGATGGCGAGCGCGGGTGGGGTGTACTCTTGACTGCCGGCGTTCAACGGGTCCTGTTCAGCGAAGGACGGCTCATCCCGATTCCACATGAATTTCACCACTCGCACGGGACGGCGCGCGCGGGTGGGTGTAGCTCTTGACCGCCTGCGTTCGGGCATTGAGCGCAGAGGTCACTACCACGCTCATGCACAGACGCGTTTTGGCTTTTTCTCCGGGCTCGGTAATTTTCCGCCCTTTCCATCCGCAGATAGCAAGCTAATATATTCACCTCAGCTTCATCGATGGATTCATCGCGGACTGTGCTCTCTTGCACTTTTTGCGCAGGGAAGCTTTTTATTCGCTCCCTTCCCACGGATTCCAATATCAACGACGCCTGCATCAAGGCGAGTGAGATCTATGATCACACCTAAATGCATAGAGGGTCCGTGCAGGTGCGTCCCCGTTACCATTTCACGCCTCTTGCCTGACACGGACACCAGACACCGATGTCGACGACGGTGCGCCAGCACAGATGCCTACCAGCTGCTCACAAAGATGCCTCGACCCAGTGAACAAATTGGTACACAGTGCGTGCTGCCATCTTAAGACAGCCTGTGACAGACTCGCCCAAGCTCTGATGCAGGCAGAGGATCCGAAAGTGTATAGACGCTACTAGGAGACCTACAAAGACCCCTCACGCGCTGAGGCCTCCATCATCAGTCAACTCAGAACTGGCCCTGTCGGAATCAACGCACCCCTCCATCGCATCAAGGTCGTTGATTCCCCGATGTGCGTCAGATGCGGCATTCCTGAGACGATCTCGCACTATCCCCTTGTCTGCCGACGGTACGTTGACCAGCGCAGCACCCTCCGGTCCGATCTGAAACCCCGTACCCCCCTCACCCTCTCATCTCTTCTTTCACACAAAAATATCGGCCTTACTGTTACCTACATCAAGAACACAGGCCGCTTCCCCAATACTTTACGAAACCACCGTCCCCCCAGTAGATACCTCGTAGTTACTGTTTCATAAGGGGGAATGGATTGGACTGTGGGGGTGACAAAGTGGAGGATGGGCTCAATGAGAGGGACCGCCGAATTGATTTCAATTTCTCCTCATCCGTCATTGGCGGGCACAGGGCTGCCGGCTCTGGACATAGCTCTGGACATGTTAGAGATGAGTTCAACGGACATTGAAGATCTAGACGCATAAACCGGTTGCTGGCTCTGCAGGATCTTAATATAACTTCACGTTCCTGTGCACGTCTCTGCACTTCTGAAAATCTGACATTGTCTCGGGAGCTACTGCATGCTGCTTGGAAGACAGAAAAATCCAGCAAAATTCTTGCATGAAAGTGGATATGTCCTCAGTATATTAGCTATAGTACGGATATTGTTGGTGACGAAAAAGAAAAATGGTGTATGAATGGTCAAGTGCGGTCATCCGTCAATCGATTCTCTGTCCTTATCTCCCCATCTAAGAGGGCTTACAAGTGAGAGGAAACTTTTGACACCCTCCGTAATGTTGGTTGTCATCTGATGAACGTTCAGCAAGGACCGGTCTGTGATAAAGGATTCTAAGCTTTACCGTATTGTCGAGACTACCGACCAGTTTCCGGTACTCCTACACAATGTATTAGTGCGCTCGTTCCAGAAATCAGCCAAGGTGACTCGCCTGCAAATAGGTCTTGTTGAGTTGAGTCAATTCTTCCGCTCGGACGTGGAGGGCGGTGATAGACTGAACATTCGATTGATTCGATGGATTTTAATGTGGAAGACAAGACGAACTGTTTCAAGATAAAAAATTTTTGCGTCTGCGGCTTTTAACTCTCCGCGATTCTGTAAAACATCAGAATATATCGCAAGAAGGGGAAAGCGCAGCAACCGTTACGACCACAGAATGAGCCTGCTTCAAATTTGCCTGCAAAAGCTCCGCTGCCTCTTTTAATTGCGAGATTTCTGAGGCTTGGGTTGCTTTTTCAGAGGCGAGCCTTTCCTTTTCGGCCTTGAGTTCATCATTGTCGGCTATTAGTTTATTGATGCGCCCCAGTTGAGCTTGAAGCTCGGCTATGTCGGCGGACTAGGATAACAATAAGAAATCAATATATTGAAACTCAATTCGAGTAGAAAGGTTAGTACATGGCCTTGCTGAGCCTTGAGCTCGCATTCGTCGAGTTCCTGCTGACTACGTGCTACCTGGCAGTTTGCGTTCTGCAAGCGGGATTGGCACTCGCTAAGCATCTGTTGAGAGTGATAAATGGCGGGACTAGGCCAGATTGAATGGGGGGCACTAACTGATTCAGCGAGTGCGAGGTCTTCCTCTAGATCATCGCACTGTTTCTCCGACTGGTTGATGCACACCGCCGCCATCTTAAGACATCGAGCCTCTGTGAGCAGTTGATGGAGCGTACCTCAACACTTGAATTCTGCAACTTAGTGAGCTCCTCCCTGAGGGTGTGGTTCTTGTCGTTGAGTCGATCGATCTAGTGCATGAATTGAGTGGGTTTTGAAGAAGCAATTGCATAACCACACACGAGGCCTTTTGCTTGTCCCTCGGTAGCAAGAACGACGCGGACCTTGTTTGCCGGCTCCTGTGCCGCTCTTTTCTGTGGTATCATCGACGAGTCGTTCTGGGTGTGGATTGGTTCCACTGTCGAAAGATTCTCGACGTCAGCCTGGAACACTGGCTCATTCGCAGTAGTCTCAAGAAAATCAATAATCGAAGTAAAATTCAAGCGGAAAGACCATACATGTGGGTGTGTTTCCAATAGCGCCATGTCCTGTCGATTCTTTAAGACGGCTGATGAAGCAAACAAAGCAACTGACGAGTTGAAGGAGCTCGTGGTCCTCTTGGAGCCACTTGAATTTATCCTTCCAAAGTTCAACCTTCCTAAAAGCTTAGCAGCCGACCTAGCTGGCTGTTGAGACATACCTCGCGCTTCAGATTGTCAATTTCCTTCTTGGAATTTTTCCTGGCGGCTTGCTGTTGTGGGACAGACATGTCTGGATGAATCTACGGCGAAAGATGCTTAGCAGCTGCGAGAGGCTTTTAATGAACAGAGGAGGAATGTAAATAAGATGTCAATGGCTTTGTGTTGTCACAAAGGAAGCACTAACAAAGAGAGAAAAGGGAAGGCCGTGGCATTTTTAATGTTCCCGATGACAATCCAATAATGACTCTTAAGTGAATGGGCTAGCGATACACGGGCTGAGGCGTGCAAGGTTTCTATTTCGGGCATGAATACATTTCGTGAGCAGAGCAGATGAGCTGAAGTAACGCGACTTACTGCGACCGGCAGAGCAAGGTGCGGCCCCGAATGTTTTTAACGGGTTTAAATCAAAGGAGGGCTTGAGTAAGGCTAGATTCGGGTCGAGATGTGCGTTTGGCTGAGATATTTGGATCGCCGAGAGCTAACGAGCTAATAAGATTGTTTTCCGCAAGCGGGGAATACACCTACCAACAGGAAACTTGAAGGAAGACCAGCCGCGCTCCCCATCGGACAGGAGCGCATCCCCGCCTGTGTGTCCTCGCCAGCGTCGATCCAAGTCTCCAAACTGGCATTCTAAATCTCGTCCTACTGTGGCCGTGCGCAGGCTAATTTGGTTGAGTTCGTAGGCCCAGCGGAGCAGAAGATGATTGAAGAACAAGGCGCTACGAGGTGACTAGATAGGATTTGAATTGAGAGATCAGAGCCAAATCGGAGGGGACTTGATGACAAAGCCACCTATCCTACATCTTGATCAGCGCTCACCGGTAGGCTGCTGGTAGGCTCGTTCAGCCTCGCTACTTGTAAGTATGTATAAGGAGGACGACTTTGTCGTGTTTCTGCGTCATCCGACTACCGGTGATGGAAGAGTACTAGTTTGAATGCCATCTTGTTCCACTTGAGTAGTATGCAGTAGTAGATCATTTTCAAGTTGTGACGGCTATGATACAGAAACAGTTTTTTTGTTCCACCACTTCAAAAAAAAAACTACTTTTGTGGTCTGACTAGGGAGACTAGGAATATGGGCTTCTGCGTGTGAAGCCCTATGCGCTTTGATAATTGGCTGGAACGACTCCCCAAAAGAGGTTTATTTAAGAGGCAAGAAAGGTTTCCACCATAATACGACGAGACTTGACCGACTAATAAGGAAATATACAAGATCTAAGTACGAGCTCGAACAGAGATCCTAGAGGATATACAGAAACGGTGCGTCCACGTCCTACCACTCCTGTCAAACATGTCGATTGTTTCAATTGGGGCCAGCAGATGGACCATAAAGGTTGGCTGGAGTAGCTGAGTAAGGCGATTGGTGACCATCGAGGAACCCAGCATCGATAGGTCCCATCCGGCGGCTATCGCCTCCGTGGCCCAGTATATTGCATCACTTCGCTGCTCCTCAACAAGGTTATGGAAGGTCACAAATCCAATGGATAGTTTTTTCAAATTTTGAAGGTACTTTTGCTTGTGCGCCGTCCAAATGACTCGAGATTCCATTGCCCCAAGTTTATGGATGTACACCTGCAATTGTTCGAGATTCGGCTGGGAGCGGATCAAAGCCACGAGGTCGTGGTCAAAGATGGGCACATCGAGTTTCAAAAAACGAAGCTGAGCGCATTGTCCGGTGGAGAGCAACTGTGGTACGGTGTACGCATCCAACGCAAACAAGTGCAGAGCCGGCAAAGACAGGCCATCGAAGAGGTGGGGATGACATAGCGGTATGACGCGCATCTGGAGCGAAATCAAACTCGTCAGGGCAGTCGGCTCACAAGTGTCAAGGAGGGGATCATCCATGCATCGGACAGAGAACTGGGCAGCACACAAAGACGTGCACTGTCCAATTATTCTGCGCCACAAGGAGCGTGGAATGCAAAAGTTGATATGTAGTTTGATGAGTTGAACCCAGGGGAAGGACTTGAAGAATCCATCGACCTGTATGGCTCTGGTAACGACGTGGCGAGGCTCATGGTTGCCATCTAAAATGAGGAAACGGAGTCTGGGAGCGCGGCTCGTCAAGCCGCTTGTCCACGGCCAGAAAGGAATGTCGAGATTCCGCACTATGAGCCCCAGACTTTCAAGGTGATGGAAGGTGGGTGCTTGAGTGTTGAAAAGGGGGGCCAACTGGGACTGACACAATTCAAGTTGGAGAACGCGGAGGTCGTTCGAAAGAATCGGAAGAAAGCGATGTAAAACAGGGCCCCGATGATAATGGTGGCGATCGACAGAGATCCTGAGTTCGAGCGACTCGGTGCCTTCGGCTCGCCGCAGCCATGCCAACATTTGTTGGGTCCAAAGGTCCAGCATGTTACTATCACCCAGATGCTGCAGGAAAAATCTCGAGCCCAACATGAAGTGCGGTTGGGACCACAATGCCTTCAAGCCCCAGGCAATGCACCGCCATCGGGAACACACACTACCAAGGAGGAGCACTTGGCCGACATCTCGTCGCAGGACAAGGCGGCGATAATGCAGAAAAACCTCTGTGAGGAGCTCGACGGGCAGGGTGTCCATAGGTCGGAAGGCCGCCATGATGGTTTGGCGAGTGGGATTTCCGTGGAGCAGGCAGGAGAGGACGGAGAAGGTTGCAGAATGGGATGCAAAACGGACGGCGAACAGGAACGCGTCTAGGCTGCTAGGAGAGGCAAACACCAAGTGCAACCGAAAGAGGCCGATCGACGCTCGCTCGACAACACCCTCCCAAGAGTTGTTTTCCTAAAGGTAGCTGGCGATTAGGACGCGAATCAGGAGGAGGAGCGAGGCTCGAACCTGGTCAATGGTGGTGGCGACTTTGTCGACATGGGAGATTGTGCAGCGCATGTGTACGTCCTTGTCGACGGGTTGAAGAGACAACGAAGCTGAAGGAGCAGTGTGAGGGGTGAAAGGTGCAAGGAATGATTATCACGAACCATCGTTCGTCCCACCGCTGCGAACGGTCACAAAGACCTGCCCGTAGTGGGTTTGGTCATTGGGTAGATAGTTAGATCTGATGTATATGGAGGCGAACGCCTTTGCTGTGCTTGCATGAATGGCACATTTAGAGCTGGAGTTCTTGCTTGAAACAGGAAAAACTCACTAGCGGTAGAACGAGCGCATGCTGAAAGCACAAAGAGAGAGGGCTTGGTCTATTTTGGGATTTCGATGTAGCACTGCCACAGCTCGAGGTGCAAAAGCGAAAGTACTAGTATCGCCAGGCAGAATATGTAGCTCGATATGTTCAGGCGAAACTCCAATCTGCGAACGGAACCATTCCCGCACTCGCAAACCGGCCACGAACCGGCCAGCCGCAGGACCAGGGCCTTCGCGATGCGCAGATATGCGCGCAAAGAGTAGTGTGCTCGCAGCGCTGGATACGGATGAGAAGGGATTGCTGACGGGGAGCAAGATGAACATACATACGGACTGACGAAAAACAGCTTGGGAGCGGTGCCCAGAGTTTGACGGAGGAAATGTTCTCGGTTCGCATTGCGATTCAGGATCAGATCTCTGCGCGACTCTGAGCTGCATTAGTTTGCTACTCCACTGCGAGAAGGAAATACATACCGAGCCTGCAGCAGCTGAACCATGTCCATGCATAGCTTTGCCGGTCCTGCTGAGTCTTCGAAGGAGGAAGCCCTCCACCATCCCGCGTAAATAGTGAGACTTCATTCAAGTATAAGCTGTCCCTCTTCTCGCCCACACTCCCCGAATGAAGCCCTCGACCTTCCCGCGCTCGCCGTCGAACGCAGGTGGTCAAGCTCTACACCCCACCCGCACTCGCCATCCCGCGCGAGTGGTGAGATTCGTGAGGAATCGGGATGAGCGGGCCCTCGCCGAATTGAATCCTCGACCTGCCCGCGCCCTCCAATCGAACGCAGGCAGCCAGGATCCAGCCCAAATTTAATCCTTGACCTGCCCGCGCCCTCCAATCGAACGCAGGCAGCCAGGATCCACCCCACCCGCGCTCGCCGTCCCGCGCGAGTGGATCCATGCGCAGCAGCGCATCGTGCGCTCGGTACCATCCAGGCTCAGCAAATCGAGTTCCGCAATGCAGCAGTGCGTTGAGCGGGTTCTTACAAGGCGGGGCAGAGGTCCTGCAAGGCGACACTGCGCCGAGCAGGACTTGGAGAAAGTCGACCCCACGGCACTGCCACCATCACTTCGTCCCAAAATAGGACGAGCGCCGGCTGTCGCTGCTCCTTTGCTTCGTCCTGCTTGGTGCACAGCGCCTCGCAGAATACTTCACCAAGCACCCGCGCTTCAACATAACCTTTCGATGCAACTTGCTCGACATATGCACCAATCTATCTCCCTTCTCATACTCGGTCTGTTCGTCTTAGTTCAGGAGGAGGACATCCTTACACTCTCGCCGTTGGGCAGTGCCGACCATCAACCCTACCTACCAACTGCTTAGACCGTGAAATGAGGAACTGGATGTCAATACGACAGTCAGACCGGGCCTACCGAACGGCAATAAATAGAGTAACTCGAAAACATAGGACTGTAAACATGTAACACTTTCCTTGGTTCTCCCATCCTCTGCCGGTGAGAGATATAAGAGTTACAGACGCATCAAGGACCATCCCTTCCCTTATATTTTGGATGCCCGAGAACGTCTAAGGTATGGGGTCGGGAAAGGTCGACCCGACCCGACTTCCCCGACCCGACCCAGAGGCTGTGCATGGCCCAGGCCTTGCCCATTGTTCTGTGGCAGCCTGCGGCTTGAAACGTCGATTTCCTAAACGAGACAGTCTCCGACTCTCCGCCGGTTTATTCCGGATCCACTGCAGGTTGAAATTGGACAGAAAATTCGAACCAGAAATAACCACTATGTAATTGCTGGTTGAAATGATTTCAAGCAAAGTTTCCCAAGTCCTACATGTGGGACATTTCCTTGTTTTAGCTACCAATTTGTGGATACCCTCGGCAGAGCCTGGTCGTCTCACCACGATTTATGGATACCATTCAATTTAGAATAAATATCTTGCATTTGCAGTCTAAATATACGCAACAGCCTGCAGTAGACCACAGAAAGTTATTATTCAGAGGAAGGATGCAGTCTCCGTTACACCCCTTATAAACACAGTATGCCACCACGCTTGGATCCACTTGCCTTAACTATAGTCTACTTGAGTAGTAATATCTTGCGCTTTGACCGGCACGTGGCCTCTGGGGCGGGTCGGGTCGGATAGGTCGGTTTCCGGTCCCTCCGGTCCTATGAGGATCATGGGAGGCCGGCCCGGCACAGCCACATCAAGCAACTCTTTGTCTTTCAAAGTCGGGGATCCTCAAGTACACACTGCCATGGAACTGCCGTCGTAAGTGGTTTAATGAGTTTTTTGGTCGCACACAATTCTGAGCTCTGCAGGCTGTTATTTTCCTCATACCGAGCGGAAATATCTTTTGATCTCAACATGTCGAGCATTACTATGCCAGGAGTAGCAGTGCCTGGGAAGCTTGTGGTGGCGCAAATATCGAAAGACTTGAGCAAGTTTTTACATCCCTAGAATCTCCTAGCCAGGCTGATATTTTATAGTTGTCCTGATGGTCGGAATCATCGGGCATGGGGAACCACTTTTCTGCCTTGCGGACTGGAGCACGACCAAGACAGAAGTAGACGCTGTAAATCAATCAAGTTTTCAGGGGTTGTTTTCGGGGCTAATAGCAACAGACGACGAGGTGTATAACTATGCATCTAGTGGAATGCACTCCAGCCGGGACCGTATTCCGAGTTGACGCCGACATTGTCAAGAGCTGCCAGCCGGCCATCCACCTACGAATCGGACTCGAAGACCAGGCTGCGTTTTGGGCTCTGGCATATCTCAGTGTCAAGTCTTCCTCGACAGTGGCACGCCCGACGGCAGTGTCCTTCAGCATCGATGACCAGCGCCACATCACCAGCATGCTAGAATTCTTCCGAGGGGATGATGGATCTGAGTTCTGCGCAGGGGATGGCGGGGCAAACAGCGACGATGGAAATGCGCCACCTGGTTACACTGGTAAATGGACCATGCAGACTTGAGATCAGGGCTGATAGAAAAACCTTAGAACATAAATAACGTTCCCTCTGCATCTGTCGGCGGAGAACCACCAATTAGGTAGGAAGGATGATGAATTCAAACAAAATTGTTCTTGAGAGTACGGATGTGCACGAAGTGGAAGACATAGGTGGCCTGAATGTGCCTACAAGGTACGATAGACACCTGAGGAGAAACGCGGCAGATTAGTAGCCAGAAGCGGCAAGTATCGTAGCGACAGAATTTGAGGAGAGAATAATCCTTCATGTTGGGCGGGTCCGCCAAGAACTTTCGTGGTGTGCTTTCGCAGAGAGTGAGGTACAGCCGCACACAATCAGTTTTTATGAGCAACATGCATTGGTGCGGATGACAAGCGAGCTGGTGAGGGGTATCTATTCAGCGACAACGGCTGCTTATCAAGCAGCCTGGCAGGACGAAGCAAAGGAGCAGGGACAACCGCGCCGCTCGTCCTATTTTGGAACGAAGTGATGGTGGCAGTGCCATGCTCTGTGACTTTCTTCTACGTGTTGCTCGGCGCAGTGTCGCCTTGCAGGACCTCTGCCCCTACTTGTTTCAACCTGCTCAACGTACTGCTGCATTGCAGAACTCGTTTCGCTGAGCCTGGATAGTACCAAGCACAAGATGCGCGGCTGCGCATGGATCCACTCGTGCGGGATGGCGAGCGCGGGTGGGGTGGATCCTAACTGCCTGCGTTCGATTGGAGGACGCGGGCAGGTCGAGGATTTAATTCGGCGAGGGACGGCTCATACACATATCCCCGCTCGGCCACGGCGGGCGTGCGTGGG
The DNA here is from genome assembly GCA_029281795.1 of Mycena crocata. Lineage (NCBI taxonomy): Eukaryota > Fungi > Basidiomycota > Agaricomycetes > Agaricales > Mycenaceae > Mycena > Mycena crocata. The sequence continues at coordinate 335,423 of JARJCP010000075.1, forward strand.
GCTGGTTAGTGTCATGGCTGGCTACCTTCGCGGGTAGGCCAAGAGCTTCAGTCAGGGAGTGTGGACGGACGAGGGATTGTACGACGCTCATGCGGAGATTACATTTCACCGCTATGCCTCGCAGAAGCAGGATTCTCTTGTGAATTCCTGCATACCGCGCTCAAAAATGATATCTCAACTTTCGATCTCCAGGTAGATTCCGTCGGGGTGCCCTCTTGTCATTCGCTCACAGAATATTTGTTCTCCAGACCGATTGACAGGATTTGTGCTGGCAGCCTTTTTTCAAATAACGAAACACAGGCTTTCTATAACAGCAATAAAATGATTGTATAAACGGCGCCTCAGCCCGTCTGCCGCCGTCCATTCAATCGATGTGCACAATCTCCGGGCTATCCCTGCGTTGCTGGCCACTCATCAGCCTACATCTACGCCGCCATGCTTCCGAAGTGTTCTTCAAGTGAACCTTCAACATATCCCTGATGGGCCAGCAATTGTCGAAACCTCGCGCAATGGGATATTCCTTCTTCACCTCCGCCTGAAGTCAGAACCAGCATTGTCGACATAGCTTCTCACTTCTCACCTCTTTACAGACACGTTCTATTCCGTATGTCTTCTGCTTTGTGTAGCAAAGGTTGATGTCTAACTTGTCTTTGGCAAGTGCTTGCACTTTTTCCTGCTCCGCGGATCGGCCTTCAGAGGCAGAAAGAGGCATAACCGTCACATACCTTGACCGCTTTGACTTCCTCCTCCTTCCAGCCGTGCTTGGTCTGGAGATAAACTGCTATATTGTAACCGCCCGACTCTGGGTGGTTAGGTGGCCCTTTCGGTTTTTTGGCCAATTCTTTGAATTCCCGCCTCTCGCCCTCGGGCTGCTGGTCGTCAGGCCGCTGATTTTCTTCTCCCCGCTCGAGGGAGGAGCCGGAGTTGCCATTGGTGCCAGTGGATGCGCCGGCTGGGGCTGGAAGTGTCGGTGCCTTGGGATTTTCGCCCATAATCAGGGCCAGCTCATCCCTGCTCATCCGAGCGGTGATGGAAGGCAGTGGCCGTGACGCAAAGTGTCGCCATACGACTCGGGTGGATAACTGGGGGAGTGGCTGAGTGATGTATGGGTAGTTTTCCATGGAGGTGGTCGGTGTGTCGATCTGTAATTATTTTGATTGTACGCATGTATATATACTGAACTGACGTGGTTCCTTAGAGTCTCAAGACCGTTTATCTCTTGGAATAAAAGGCGCTTTGAGATTCAAGTCGGCTTTTTGCACCGGTCCGGTTCTTCCGAGTGACCGTCACGCCCACAATCAAGTCGCACCTCGCGCCTGCTCTTTGTTCTAAATCTCAGTACCAAACAGTTCTTGCTCTACAATGTCGACCTACTCGTTGCTCAAGACTTTGACACCCCCGCAACCGGGCAAAGCTGGAGCTATTAATGCCCTGCTTTTCTTTGAGAACGGGACCATGCTGGCAAGCGGGGGTGCGTCTCTGATCCCGTCCTTACGCGTTAGCTGATCTAGTCTTCAAGGAGACGACCAAGTTCTGCGAATTTGGGATGTATTTTCCGGGGATTGCCTACAGGAGCTGGCAGACGCGGCTTGGGGTCAAATCACGAACATAAGCTTGCTGGACGAGCTTCCCACTCAGTCCGCAGTCCTCTTTGTCGGAACGGCAGGTGGTATTGTGTCAATCTTGCCTTGGCTTCCCCGCATCCAGGTAGGACCTCAATTTTCGTGGCGTTCCTCCCACTCATCCCGGTCCAGAAATTCAACAAGCAGAGTGGTAGTATCAATCAGATTTTCGACGCTCCCGTAGAAAGCCAAGCGCTTGATGCCCTTCATTGCCGTTTTGCCGCCGCTTCTGCAAAGGGCCAAGTCAAGTTGTATTCTATTGAGGATCGCAGTACGGTATTACCGTGTTTCGACCCTGCTGGCCCTCAAGTCCCTTCATTAGAATGCTTAACGCTCAGTTGGTCTTTTCAGCTGAACGACATCCCACGCCATATTGCCTTTCCCCGAAATGATACCCTTCTCATCCACGGTCTGCGTTATGGCGGCATGTGAGACGATACATATTCTTGCTTTGGAACCTCTTCTTATGTTGGTGTCCAGTACCAGGATTCATGTCAAGAACGGCAAATCAGTTATACCGTCTCAAAGACTTTCGGGAGCTATGTAAGCGTCCGCGTGCCTCCCCCCTCGTCCTTTCCAATTGATCGGTTCTGTTCTAGTGGTTTTGTTAGTTTTTCACAGGACGCCCGCCTCAAGGCCGTTCATAACTTGAGCTCCGACCGGTATGATTTGTACGACCCTGCAGAATCGCTCATCCCCCTCCTTTCTGTCTCGCCCACCGGGAAGACCAATAAAATCAAGGCGTCCTCCTTTGCTGAGAACGGCCGGACGCTAGTTTGCAGCGGAGATGAAGGTCATATATATGCATATGACCTCGGTGGCCCTAACATAGAAATGCAGGCTTTCGACCAACCAGGTGAGGTGCTCAGGGCGCAACTTGTTGTCTTTTTGATCCAGTTCAGATCTTAGCACCATCTGTGCCTTGACAGTATGCTCTCTATGTATTTTGATTCGTTTCCTTGAATTCAAAATATTGTTTAGACATGTACAACGAAATACTATCACCTGATAGTCAGCGGCGAGAGCGATTCAGCAGCGAGGATATTTCTTTGGGGCAAACCTGTGAGTCTTCACATGATGGCTGCAATTCTTGCCATATTGAATAATATTTTCAGACGGAGCAAAAACTCGCGGACGAGGAAGAGCTCGCCCAGGAACAGCGACGCATGGACGCACAAGCTGTCAACGAAGTTCGCGAGAAGGCTCGCCTTGACGAGGAGGTCGCAGACACCGAGAAAACCAGGAAAGAAGAAGAAGAAAAGATCAACGATCTGAATGCTCACATGGAAGAGTACCGCACACAGGCTTTTGGAGCGCTTCTTGTCAGCCTTGCTTTTGCGGCTTTGATTATGTTCAGAAGGATCTGGCTTGAAAAACTGAGGAGTGCGTTCGTGATTGTACTTGTTGTCCGCTGCTAAAGCATTGTACAGTGTACGTCGGTATGCCCGTCGAAGACGTTGCTAATACAGCGCATTTGGATGAGATATATGGGTCTTAATATCTCAGAGGTCTACGATGTGATGTATACCACTTGTCTACCACTCGTCTTGAATTAGGAGGTTTCCGTCACTTATGCAATTCCGGAAGGTTGATTTTTGGTAAACTGACCACTGGCCGAGAGCCTACGCATCATTATATGGACGTTCAAGCCTCCGAGACCTATAGCGCAACACGTACGTAGATGTAGGGCGGGTCGAAAGGGAAGGCGTCTCGAAGGTTTATTAAGACGATACAACGCAAATTTCTCAATGGATTTGCCCTAGCAGGTGTGCCTTCCGGACGGGAAGCTAGTGCTGCGAACTTAGGAGAACATACTTACTTATTCTTCCCGATCGGCATATGCCGACAAGGTGCTTTGATTTCAAATCATTTATCTAATTTTACTTACGGACCGAGAGAGACTCTGCGTCCTCAGGAAAGGGTTTCCCCGAGGGCCGCATCCAAACCATGGTTTGTCCTGCGTTATCGAAGTGGTTCCGGTTCTGTATGCTTTGCCGAATTGCCTGTTGAGAGGGGCAGCGGCCATCGATGTTGTGGTGCACTGCCACATAGTGCCAGGCTCTGCAGGCCAATGAAAGGGCTGAGTTGACGGTTTCCCAACGAGGGACTGGCGCAGCGCAATCCATATAGGTGCCCAATGCTGCTCTAGCCGTGATGACAAACAAATACTCGTGTTGTTCTTTGTTTCTCCCTGCACCTTCAGTGTCTCCCAGTCCATAATGCCTGAACTCAGCCAACAACCAAAGCGACAAAGATTACTAACCGGAAACTCTTCCAATACAGTTAGTGCACAGCAAGGTCAAGGTCGAATGCTTACCGCTTCTTTGCAGACCCACATTAGGACTATCGAAGACCCCGAAGCCAAACGAAAGGTAATCGCATTTGTCGTTGATTTCAATTCATGAACCTTATCGGGTCGAAGCTTCGGGACAGCGAGGCCGAAAACTTCCGGTTGCGAAAAGAATTCAAGGAAAAGCAGATCAAAACAACGCAGCTGCAGCAAGAATTGAGTGAAGTAAGCCGAATTTCCTTCTACTTCTGGATATTAATACCGGTACAGGCCCGAGTGAAAATTGGTGGGATGGAGTCGGCCCTTCGCTGTCATAATGAGGATAATCGCCACACGGAGACACTTATTGCGGAACGGGAAGACCGTGCTAAAAGGGCGGTTGAAGAAACAAAAAAAATCCAGAAGGAGCTCGCGAAGCTAAAGAAAGTCAGTATCACCTATTTGGTAGACTATGATTCAAACATGGGCGCACAGAACCACCAGCTTCTCTCTTGGAATCACGAGTGGAAAAGGTATGCCCAAGAAGCGATTCAAGAAACCGACGATATGCGAAACCAGCTCGCAGAGTTACAAGAAGTTGGTGCCTTCTATCTCCTACGATCTGATTTATACCAGTGCGCAGAGCTACGAACGTCTCGATTGGCAGGTGCGGCCAGGGGTTCGACAGCTGGGTCTCACTGACAAGCGAAATAGGTGGCCAACGATAAAGCCACCATCAGCAATCGGCTTGAAGAGTTGGAAGTAGCTGGATCCCGGCTGGAAGCAGCCAATGCGACTATTCAACTCTTGAAATCGAAACAGACGGTGAGTTATCTGCTCAGCTGTAGTTGCTATGCTGTACAAATACGATAATCTTAGGACATCCCCAAAGAGTCAGAGGTATGTTTTCGATTTTTCCCGAGATCAACGATCTGAAGCTAGAAAGTAGTCAAAGCTCTCCGACACGATGCTGCCCCACGATGACGATATGGAAATGGCGGATCATGAGAGCCAAATCAAGGTTCCCGCCTCCACGGCCCCAACGGTAAGTCGATCGTGCTCTTGGAATCCTTGTGGACCCGAACCCACTTCCCTCATGCTCTATACGTGGAATAATGCAACACTGGCTACAGTCGCTTCTCCTGCACCCTTCACCACACAGCATTTCACTGACTAAACGTTCAGGTTGATGCGGGAGACGTTTCTATGGACCAATTGCATCATTGGGCACCTTTCTCGACTGCTAACAGCATTGCTTTGAAAGAGCCCCCTGATCACCTTAATGTTGGTTTTCCTGCCAGAGATTTTCACGAGATTCATACATTTTCAGCCACAATCGAATGATGGTCTAAATATGAGCAGCACTATGGGTTCATCTGCTGCGGGTGGAGGGCGTGCGCTTTCCGTCACACCCGTGGTTCGTGAAGAGTTGTCCACGGGCGTCAGTCCTCGTCATACATGATTCTTCCATAGTTTAACAATCTGTTTGTCAGGTGTCGGGAACCGCGACGAGCCAGGAACAGGAGGAATTCTACAGACAGATACTCAACGACCCAGCCGAGGGTAATCATGGCAAACCCTCCTCCGGCCCATCCGAGCTCTGGAATACAGAAGCCAGGCCTTTGTCCGAAATGCCTTCAAACGTTACCGCGTCCAATGTAAGCAAGTCATCATCCCTAACGGTGCTCATCAGCTCACCATTTTCAGACTCCCATCTCGCATTCTACTGTTGACACATCCGTGGCACAGGAGGAATTCTACATGCAGATACTCAACGACCCAGACAAGGGTAATCACGGCAAACCCTCCTCCGGCCCATCCCAGCTCCGGGATACAGAAGCCAGATTTTCTTTTCAGAATTTTAAAGGCGTTGCATCTCACGCAGAGAATACGCAGCCTTCTATTGCTTTGAATGCGCAGCAATCGCAAGAACTTTTCAGGTTCACCGCATCTCCAGTCATGGGCCAGCCATTTCAACTTCCAAGGGCACCCATCCGGCCTCGGCGTAGGCCCCTCGATGGTACCGCCCGACATTTTCCAAGCTAATTCGCCAATTTTGGCAGCCAATGCCTGGGAAGAATTCGAGTAGCAGAGTTTGAGAATCAAGAACGATGGGTTCAGCTTGTCGGTATATTAGACGCCGTGATTGATGTACATACGCCAATAGTAAAACAAACAGTTTCGAAACTGGAGATGGCAGTATTCAGTGACCATTGGCAACGGCTGCGAGGCGCTGTGCACCAAGCAGGACGAAGCAAAGGAGCAGCGACAACCGCGCCGCTCGTCCTGTTTTGGAACGAAGTGATGGTGGCAGTGCCGTGCGCTTGACTTTCTCCAAGTCCTGCTCGGCGCAGTGTCGCCTTGCAGGACCTCTGCCCCGCCTTGTAACAACCTGCTCAACACACTGCTGCATTGCGGAACTCGATTTGCTGATCCTGGATGGTACCGAGCGCACGATGCGCTGCTGCGCATGGATCCACTCGCGCGGGACGACGAGCGCGGGTGGGTGGATCCTGGCTGCCTGCGTTCGATTGGAGGGCGCGGGCAGGTCGAGGATTCAATTCGGCGAGGGCCCGCTCATCCCGATTCCTCACGAATCTCACCACTCGCGCGGGATGGCGAGCGCGGGTGGGGTGTAGAGCTTGACCACCTGCGTCCGGGCATTAAGCGTGGACGCTCAGAGGTCTCTACCACGTTCATGCACAGGCGTTCTAGCTTTCTCTCCGGGCTCGGTATTTTTTTCCTTTCCATCCGCAGATAGCAAGCTAATATGTTCACCTCAGCGTCATGAACGGATTCATCGCGGACTGTGCTCTCTTGCACTTTTTGCGCAGGGAAGCAAAGCTCCCCGCTTTTTCTGGCAGACTTAACTGGCTGCACAGTGAGTCGTTCTGTACGCCATCCCACCGGTTCTCTCACTACATTGTCAAGCTATATTTCTCTTCGACTCCCTGAGCATCGTACGAGCCAGTAAGTCAATATCGATACTTCACTGTGGCTCCTCGCATAACACTAGCACCCCAGATCACGTAGCCGACCTTGGGCACCTCGGTGAGCAAATCCGACTCACAGGGTCAGCGAATGTCCGGAATTCTTCCTAGAATCTCGAAGGAACGGAAAGACCGGCTATATAATTCGATTGGAGCTCTCTTAACGTTCGTGCAAACAGACGCGACATTCCAGGACGATCACATGATTTTCTCGGAGGCAGTTAGAGCACAAAGAGCTTTCTTCTTCGTATTTTCTACCTTGTCCATTTCTCTGCGTCCGCTCCGAACACCCAATGTCGCAATACAATTCTTACCAGACCGTGCATGCTCAGCGAGTACAGGATGCACCTCCCCAGACGGATAGCCTCCCTTTGAATCTTCTTTCGCAGCATCAGTCCAACGCCGCTCCCGACCTGGTTCCTCACATCCCTCGCCCTCGAAATCCTTTTTTCATATTTAGAAGCGAGTTTGTTTCGGAAACCTGCAACCCATCACAAAGCGAACTTAGCAAAGTTGCCGGTAATGTCTGGCGCAATATGGGGGAGGACCAGCAGCAGCCATTCAAGGTTCGCGCCGAAGAAGAGAAACAAGAACATTACCGGAAGTACCCCAACTATATCTACACGCCCAAGCGGAAATCGCTGCCATCCACGGCTGTTTCTGTTCCAAGCGATGGGCAAGGATCTATACCGAGCTCAAAATCAAGTGAGTTCTCTTACACATATGCCCAATCAATATCCGAAGCACTAACGGTGCTCAGGCTCGCGGCGCTCAGGCTCACGGCGCTCAGGCTCACGGCGCTCAGGCAATGCGAACACCCAACGAGGCACATGTACGTTGGATCGTGCTATACCCCATCGTTTCGAACGTTAACGATGTTCTCTTTAGCGATTCCGTTGAAGAAAGGAAGACAGATCGCACACATCCCTGCGGCATTATCGATGCCCCCGCACTCCAGTCCTTCCCTACTTACTCCACGGGAACCTGCGTTTCTGGACGGAGCGCCGAACATCCCCCCAACGAAAAGAAGAATACAGATTGCCCACGACCACAATATGACGAACCTCCAGAACCTCGACTTTCCCGGTGGTGTGCGCGAAATGCTACCCATACCCGAAAAAGTAACCACTTCCACCACGGCTCCTCGCCGTCCGGATACGAATAGTTTTACTACTCCCATAAAATTCGAGTCTCTCCAACTTTGCGAGAAACCCAAGACTCCCGAGCCCATGTTTAGTCTAGAGAACAATGGCCCGGATCTGTCATGCCGACCATTAGTCACAATGTCGCCCGTCGTCTCGCAGGCTTCGTCGCCTGCAGCGGCCCATGATCAGGTCTGTCGCGAGCAATCCATTGAAGATGAACTTTTGGTAACTCCCGAGACCCTGGAGCCCCCGGTGGAGGAGGAAACACCACCTCTCGGCCGATTCAAAGTCTCTTCGCTCGAATATCTCATGGACAAACACATCTCGGTGTCGCATTCGCACAGTCCCGCCCCGACATCCATCAGGTCTTTGGCCCTATCGCCTGCTCCGCGCGAAATGGATGATGAACCTTCCACGACGCTCTTCACCGCGATGCAAGATGTACTCGTTCTAATGCAGAAGTTGACACCGGAGGCGAAGGTGAAGATCCTTGTGCATCTGCAGGAGCAGTTCAAGATTCAGGACACGGAAGAGACAGGTGGGCATGTGGCGCAGGATGATACTGCGCTGTGGGCCAGCCTGCCTGAGGGTATTGTCAAGCAGATTATGGCGGACCACGCACACATGCGGGTGCGCGGTGGGGAGGACGACGAAGAGCGTGCACTGATGGCGGTGGATGTGCTTGGGGGCGAATTTGGGGGGCTGACGGGCGAATTTAAAGACCGCTGCATGGCGCAGTTGAAGGACGACTTGGAGTGTCAGCTGCAGGAGACGGTGAGTCGGTTTACGGACGAGCTGGTTGCACCGCTTCAGGCTGCGCTTGAGCTGCAGCTCAAGAACGAGATGCAGGTGGAGGATCAGATGGTGGAGGCGCTCGTCGTTCAGGGCGAAGATGCGAAGGTTGAGTTTGAGTGGCGCAGCCGCTTCCTCGAACAGGGTCTGGAGGATGACGCCGATACGCATTATATTCAACATCCCCTACAACATCTCTTCATCCCAACAGAGATGTCAACTGACTCGGACTTGCACATGCCTGCCTCGATACTTAGTTAGGTTGGCTTTTCACCTTCTCACGCTTTCCCCCTTCATAGACTTTGCTACTTTCCGTTCCATGTGGTAGTTTCGGCGGTGATACATAAGCCGGGCGGTTTGATGGATGGTGTGCGCCTCTGCGGGCGTTACAGTTGTCGTTGCATAGAACAGACATAGCTGAGCTATCAATTTATCCTCGTATGTACGCATACAATCAAACTGGGAAGTACCTTATCGAAATTCAAATATTACTGCGAACAGTCGAAATTGATAGATAGTTATGTGGAACAAGATGGCATTCGGGCAGTACTATCGAGTACTCTTCCATCACCGTAGGTAGATAGTTAGCTAGCATCACACGGAGTCATCAATCCCTAAACATGCTGCTTAAGTGAGTCGGGAAATACAGGTGAAGAATCCCAGATCGATTCTTGGGGTCCAAGGAAGAGGAGGATCCAGGATATCATGAAAGAAAATAAAAGGCGAGCCGCAGACAGCAACGAAGCAGCGGTACCCAATGATAATATAGTTGCTCGTCCTGTTTTAAACCATGTGTAGCATGCCCGAGATCTACTGCCTTAAAAGTGGCGAGCTCGTCGACGGTGGGGACATGTGGTGTAGTGCTTGAGTACATCTGCAGGCTGGATGTACCTACGCTACAAATCGGCACGTTCCGAAAGGGGACCTAGCTGAATAATATTATCCTGAGTCTTATCCATGAGAGATTTGGCAAATTTGGTGGAGGGATATGTCGAAGCACCAGCGCTTGCAGGAGTATTCTGCAACGCGGACGAAGAGGCTGGAAGAGCCGTCCCGGGCCTGTTTTGGAACGAAGTGATGGTGGCAGTGCCGTGCGCTTGACTTTCTCCAAGTCCTGCTCGGCGCAGTGTCGCCTTGCAGGACCTCTGCCCCGCCTTGTAAGAGCCTGCTCAATGCACTGCTGCATCGTGGAACTCGATTTGCTGATCCTGGACGGTACCGAGCGTACGATGCGTGGCTGCGCATGGATCCACTCGCGCGGGACGGCGAGCGCGGGTGGGGTGGATCCTGGCTTCCTGCGTTCGATTGGAGGGCGCGGGCAGGTCGAGGATTCAATTCGGCGGGGGCCCGCTCATCCCGATTCCTCACGAATCTCACCACTCGCGCGGGATGGCGAGCGCGGGTGGGGTGTAGAGCTTGACCACCTGCGTCCGGGCATTAAGCGTGGACGCTCAGAGGTCTCTACCACGCTCATGCACAGGCGTTCTAGCTTTTTCTCCGGGCTCGGTATTTTTTTCCTTTCCATCCGCAGATAGCAAGCTAATATGTTCACCTCAGCGTCATGAATGGATTCATCGCGGACTGTGCTCTCTTGCACTTTTTGCGCAGGGAAGCAAAGCTCCCCGCTTTTTCTGGCAGACTCAACTGGCTGCACAAGTGAGTCGTTCTGTACGCCATCCCACCAGTCATCTCACTACATTGTCCAGCCATGTTTCTCTTCGACCAGTCCGAATCTATGCTCCGTGTTGTGCTCCAGCGCTCTGAGCCTCATGTATCAAAAGAAGGATGCTTGACTCTGACCGACCCTTGAACAGCTCGGCGAGCATATCCAACTCGCAGCATCAGATAAACGCCGGATCTTTTCCCAGAATTACAAGGAAATCGTTAAAAAACATGCAATGGGGCCGGTACATAATCACCAAGTGGTCGAGATGCGCGTGCAGAGACTCGACGTATGTGACATATTCCAGGGCGATCACATGGTTTTTCGGAGGCAGTAGGAGCACAAAGAGCTTTCACGCTTCCTCCTTCTTACTTTCCGCCTCGTCGATTCCTCTGCGTTCACTTGAAACCCCCCATGTCCCAATATAACTCTCATCAGCCCGCGCATGCTCAGCGAGCGCATGGCGCGCCCCCCCAAGCGGATACCCTCCCTTTGAACAGACCGCCTGGTCTTCTCCCCTTGCTTCAACAGCCCCAGCCCAACGGGATGCCTCCGTACACTCCAAATGGGCCCTCGCAGATGTTTTTCACTGGCATTGGCCCGCCCTACCCTTTCCCCTTCCTCCCTCCGCAACCCCAGTCCGACGGTGTGCTGCCGCAATTTCCGCCGCAATTTCCGCCCGGCATTTTTCCCTTCCGTCCAAATCTACCTGGACTTCCTCAATGGCCTCAGACGATCGTCCCTCTCGGACCCATGACAGTATTCGAGGAAAAAGTCATCGTAACAGCTCTCTTTGATGCTGGTTTTCGAGGCGTCACCCCCAAGGTCGCCCTGGACGCACTGCATGGAGTGAGTTTTCCTGCATGTGTAACAAATCCTCGATCCTGACTGTGATTAGACACAAGGAATTCCTGCCCATGTCTGGAAAGACCGCTATCTCGACCACAAGGAGGGATTTGATGCACTGGTCTGTTCCCTGCGGGCTAGCGCCAACCCTGGGCCGACGGCGGTACCAAACCCTCCTTTTCCTCAGGGAAATACGACGGCACCTGCTGCAGCTACCACGAAGACGCCTATCTACTCACGCACAGAGCAGGCGCCAGAGTCCAAGGGTCGACCCTCTGTATACCCTTCCCGGTCTACACCGCCTGCCTCAGTCAATGTCAGGACCGTGAAAAAGCCCCATTATCCACGCATCAAACAGTCGCCACCCCCTTTGCCAGAGTCAGAGTCCGAGTCCGAGGGCAAATCCTCCTCTGCACGTCCTGCCCGGTCCGCAGCGAAACTAACCCTCCCGCGGGCGCACAACGATGAACAGCCTTACCGCTCACACGGCGGTGTACACCAAGAAACTCCCCCCGCCGAGCAACCAGATAAGAATTCCCAAAACTCCTTCTAAAGAGCCCACTCCTCCCACGGGTTTAGTACGTCTGCCTTTTTTTCGGTGAGGAGAACCAAACTCATTCGTCTACCCAGACTACCCAGACCAGCCCTACGAAATTCACCGACGAGGAAGAAGACTTCTTCATCGGTTTCATTTTGTGGTCGCTCCAGCAGGATCCCGGTCTGACCAAATCTGAGCTGTGCGAAAGGCTGCATACAAAGGCGAGTCACCCTTGTAGATCTTGTGCCATTATCTGAGATGCTCTTCCTCCAAAACATAGGTCCCGCGCCACCCCTCGAAAGCCTGGTACCAGTTCTGGTAGAGAAATCACGAAACACCGGATAGAATCCTAGATAAGGCCGCAAAACAGGCTGGCAAGCTCAAGGCTACTACGGAGGACAGTTTACGTTCGAAACGCACACGCCGTGAGTGGCCTGATATCCGTCCCATTCCGGTACTTATGTAAGTTTCCTAGAAAGCTTGGCCGACTAGCTCCGTTCAGGAAACCCGGCGCGGGGGCTCGTTCGAGCAGAACCCCCTTTCGCTCAGGATATGGCAGCAACAGCAATGCCTAGACAGACGTACCGTGCCGTACCATACACCCTTAGATGCCTTGATACTTTGACCCGTTTTGTAACTCGGATGTAGTCAATCGACTCCTTTTTCACAGAATGACCCAGCTCGCAGCCAGATGATATGTGAAGTGAATGCCGGCGAACTTGAGTCACGGATGGACACATGTCCCTCTCTTTGAACGAGTTCCTGGCGGCTGGCAGCGAAAATGGGTGAAATTACAGTAGGGCGGCAAGCCCCATATGCATGCATATGGTAGTCCAGACAGATTGGCGGCACGAGCTCGGGTCGTAAGGACCAATGGAGACCTTAACACTTGTTGAGATAAGAGGGCATATATCCGGGACAATGCAACTTTATATTGTATTATGCCTGGAAGGTAGAGTGAGAAAACTGCGACGAGCTATGCTGGCTTTGCATCCCTGCACGAAAAAAAAAAGTGCAGGAGAGAAGGATCTCCGCTGAAGTTGAAGGATATGTTGAAGCGCGTGCGGTTGGGGAAGTATTCTGCGAGGCGCTGTGCACCAAGCAGGACGAAGCAAAGGAGCAGCGACAACCGCGCCGCTCGTCCTGTTTTGGAACGAAGTGATGGTGGCAGTGCCGTGCGCTTGACTTTCTCCAAGTCCTGCTCGGCGCAGTGTCGCCTTGCAGGACCTCTGCCCCGCCTTGTAACAACCTGCTCAACACACTGCTGCATTGCGGAACTCGATTTGCTGATCCTGGATGGTACCGAGCGCACGATGCGCTGCTGCGCATGGATCCACTCGCGCGGGACGACGAGCGCGGGTGGGGTGGATCCTGGCTGCCTGCGTTCGATTGGAGGGCGCGGGCAGGTCGAGGATTCAATTCGGCGAGGGCCCGCTCATCCCGATTCCTCACGAATCTCACCACTCGCGCGGGATGGCGAGCGCGGGTGGGGTGTAGAGCTTGACCACCTGCGTTCGACGGCGAGCGCGGGAAGGTCGAGGGCTTCATTCGGGGAGTGTGGGCGAGAAGAGGGACAGCTTATACTTGAATGAAGTCTCACTATTTACGCGGGATGGTGGAGGGCTTCCTCCTTCGAAGACTCAGCAGGACCGGCAAAGCTATGCATGGACATGGTTCAGCTGCTGCAGGCTCGGTATGTATTTCCTTCTCGCAGTGGAGTAGCAAACTAATGCAGCTCAGAGTCGCGCAGAGATCTGATCCTGAATCGCAATGCGAAGGGAACCGAGAAAATTTCCTCCGTCAAACTCAGGGCACCGCTCCCAAGCTGTTTCTCGTCAGTCCGTATGTATGTCTATCTTGCTCCCCGTCAGCAATCCCTTCTCATCCGTATCCAGCGCTGCGAGCACACTACTCTTTGCGCGCATATCTGCACATCGCGAAGGCCCTGGTCCTGCGGCTGGCCGGTTCGTGGCCGGTTTGCGAAGGCGGGAATGGTTCCGCTCGCAGATTGGAGTTTCGCCTGAACCTATCGAGCTATACATATTCTGCCTGGCGATACTTTTGTTTTTGCACCTCGAGCTGTGGCAGTGCTACATCGAAATCCCAAAATAGACCAAGCCCTCTCTCTTTGTGCTTTCAGCATGCGCTCGTTCTACCGCTAGTGAGTTTTTCCTGTTTCAAGCAAGAACTCCAGCTCTAAATGTGCCATTCATGCAAGCACAGCAAAGGCGTTCGCCTCCATATACATCAGATCTAACTATCTACCCAATGACCAAACCCACTACGGGCAGGTCTTTGTGACCGTTCGCAGCGGTGGGACGAACGATGGTTCGTGATAATCATTCCTTGCACCTTTCACCCCTCACAGTGCTCCTTCAGCTTCGTTGTCTCTTCAACCCGTCGACAAGGACGTACCCACAACGAGCTGCACAATCTCCCATGTCGACAAAGTCGCCACCACCATTGACCAGGTTCGAGCCTCGCTCCTCCTCCTGATTCGCGTCCTAATCGCCAGCTACCTTTAGGAAAACAACTCTTGGGAGGGTGTTGTCGAGCGAGCGTCGATCGGCCTCTTTCGGTTGCGCTTGGTGTTTGCCTCTCCTAGCAGCTTAGATGACTTCCTCTTCGCTATCCGTTTTGCATCCAACTCTGCCACCATCTCTGTTCTCTCCCGCCTGCTGCACAGAATCCCCACTCCCCGAACCATCATGGAGGCCTTCCGACCTATGGACACCCTGCCCGTCGAGTTGCTCGCAGAGATTTTCATCCATTTTCGCCAACTCCTCTCCAGCTCCGATCTTACCCAAGTGCTACTTCTTGGTAGTGTGTGTTCCCGATGGCGGGCCATTGCCTGGGGCTTGAATGCATTGTGGTCACAACCGCACTTCAGGTTGGGCCCATCATATTTCCGGCAGGATTTCTGGGAAAACGTGCTGGGTCCGGATCCTTGGACCCAACAAATGTTGGCATGGCTGCGACGAGCTAGATGCTCCGAGTCGTTTGAACTCAGGATTTCTGTTGACCGACACCATTACCATCAAACCCACCTTTTACATCGTTTTCTCCCAACTGTTTCGAACCACCTTCGCGCGCTCCGTCTTGAATTGAGTCAGCCACAACTGGACCCTCTTTTCGGCGCCACAGCACCCACTTTCCCTCACCTCGAAAGTCTGGGGCTTGTTGTGCGGAATCTGGCCATTGCGATGTGGCCCTTAGACTGGAGGAGCCGTTTGACGAGCCGCGTCCCCAGCCTCCGTTTCCTCATTTTAGATGGCGATGACGAGCGCCCCCGAGGCCTTCCCGGCACCCTGATCGTCGATGGATTCCTCAAGTCCTTCCCTTGGGCTCAACTCGTCAAGCTGCATATAAACTTTTGCATTCCGCCCTCCCTTTGGCGTAGCATTATTGGACAGTGCACGTCTTTGTGTGCTGCGCAGTTCTCTGTCCAATGCATGGACGATCCTTTCCTTGGCCTTCGTGAGCCGGTCGCCCTGACGAGTTTGATTTCGCTCGAGATGCACATCATACCTCTATGTCCCCCCCCCCCTCTTCGATACCCTGTGTTTGCCAGTCCTGCAGTTGTTCACATGTAATACGTCCACCGTACCACAGATGCTCTCCACCGGACAATACGCTCAGCTTCTTTCTTTGAAGCTGGGTGTACCCATTTTTGATCAAGACCTTATGGCTCTAATCCGCTCCCAGCCGAATCTCGAACGATTGCAGGTGTACATCCACAAACTTGGGGCAATGGAGTGCCGAGTCATTTGGACGGCGCACAAGCAAAAGTACCTTCAAAAATTGAGAAAATTATCCATTGGATTTGTGACCTTCGATAACCTTGTTGAGGAGCAGCGACGTGATGCAATACACTGGGCCACCGAGGCGATAGCCGTCGGATGGGATCTATCGATGCTGGGCTCCTCGACGGTCACCAATCGTCTTACTCAGCTACTCCAGCCAACCTTTATGGTCCATCCGCTGGCCCCAATTGAAACAATCGACATGTTTGACAGGAGCGGTAGGATGTGGACGCACCGTTTCCGCGTACCCTGCAGTGGGATTTCCGTGCGAGCTAGTACTTAGATTGGCTGTCTTATTTTACATCTTCAGGTTGTCTTGTATCTTTCAATCTCATCTGGTCGAGACGCGGCTGTAGAGCAGAAATTCGAGACAGAGAGAGTCACAACAACGGAGCGTGGAAAAGGAACTACATACAGAAAAGATAAGAGCAGAATGTCAACCTGTGATTCTAATCCCGAGCTGTTACTGGCCTCGGTGGTGTTGGCGTGGTGTTGGCGTGCTTACCTTGTACAGTAGATCCCCGCGCTCGTCATCCAACATGGAAGTGATGGTGGCAGTGCCATGCTCTGTGACTTTCTTCTACGTGTTGCTCGGCGCAGTGTCGCCTTGCAGGACCTCTGCCCCTACTTGTTTCAACCTGCTCAACGTACTGCTGCATTGCAGAACTCGTTTCGCTGAGCCTGGATAGTACCAAGCACAAGATGCGCGGCTGCGCATGGATCCACTCGTGCGGGATGGCGAGCGCGGGTGGGGTGGATCCTAACTGCCTGCGTTCGATTGGAGGACGCGGGCAGGTCGAGGATTTAATTCGGCGAGGGACGGCTCATACACATATCCCCGCTCGGCCACGGCGGGCGTGCGTGGGGCTGGTTAGTGTCATGGCTGGCTACCTTCGCGGGTAGGCCAAGAGCTTCAGTCAGGGAGTGTGGACGGACGAGGGATTGTACGACGCTCATGCGGAGATTACATTTCACCGCTATGCCTCGCAGAAGCAGGATTCTCTTGTGAATTCCTGCATACCGCGCTCAAAAATGATATCTCAACTTTCGATCTCCAGGTAGATTCCGTCGGGGTGCCCTCTTGTCATTCGCTCACAGAATATTTGTTCTCCAGACCGATTGACAGGATTTGTGCTGGCAGCCTTTTTTCAAATAACGAAACACAGGCTTTCTATAACAGCAATAAAATGATTGTATAAACGACGCCTCAGCCCGTCTGCCGCCGTCCATTCAATCGATGTGCACAATCTCCGGGCTATCCCTGCGTTGCTGGCCACTCATCAGCCTACATCTACGCCGCCATGCTTCCGAAGTGTTCTTCAAGTGAACCTTCAACATATCCCTGATGGGCCAGCAATTGTCGAAACCTCGCGCAATGGGATATTCCTTCTTCACCTCCGCCTGAAGTCAGAACCAGCATTGTCGACATAGCTTCTCACTTCTCACCTCTTTACAGACACGTTCTATTCCGTATGTCTTCTGCTTTGTGTAGCAAAGGTTGATGTCTAACTTGTCTTTGGCAAGTGCTTGCACTTTTTCCTGCTCCGCGGATCGGCCTTCAGAGGCAGAAAGAGGCATAACCGTCACATACCTTGACCGCTTTGACTTCCTCCTCCTTCCAGCCGTGCTTGGTCTGGAGATAAACTGCTATATTGTAACCGCCCGACTCTGGGTGGTTAGGTGGCCCTTTCGGTTTTTTGGCCAATTCTTTGAATTCCCGCCTCTCGCCCTCGGGCTGCTGGTCGTCAGGCCGCTGATTTTCTTCTCCCCGCTCGAGGGAGGAGCCGGAGTTGCCATTGGTGCCAGTGGATGCGCCGGCTGGGGCTGGAAGTGTCGGTGCCTTGGGATTTTCGCCCATAATCAGGGCCAGCTCATCCCTGCTCATCCGAGCGGTGATGGAAGGCAGTGGCCGTGACGCAAAGTGTCGCCATACGACTCGGGTGGATAACTGGGGGAGTGGCTGAGTGATGTATGGGTAGTTTTCCATGGAGGTGGTCGGTGTGTCGATCTGTAATTATTTTGATTGTACGCATGTATATATACTGAACTGACGTGGTTCCTTAGAGTCTCAAGACCGTTTATCTCTTGGAATAAAAGGCGCTTTGAGATTCAAGTCGGCTTTTTGCACCGGTCCGGTTCTTCCGAGTGACCGTCACGCCCACAATCAAGTCGCACCTCGCGCCTGCTCTTTGTTCTAAATCTCAGTACCAAACAGTTCTTGCTCTACAATGTCGACCTACTCGTTGCTCAAGACTTTGACACCCCCGCAACCGGGCAAAGCTGGAGCTATTAATGCCCTGCTTTTCTTTGAGAACGGGACCATGCTGGCAAGCGGGGGTGCGTCTCTGATCCCGTCCTTACGCGTTAGCTGATCTAGTCTTCAAGGAGACGACCAAGTTCTGCGAATTTGGGATGTATCTTCTGGGGATTGCCTACAGGAGCTCACAAACCCTCTTTGGGGTCAAATCACGAACCTCAGCTTACTGGACGCTCTGCCCACTCGACCCGCTGTTGTCTTCGTGGGCACTGGCAGAGGAATGATGGCCATTTATACATGGCTTCCTGCGCAACAGGCATAAAACATCCTACCTCCTTTGACTCATCTCACCTGTGTTTAGCGATTCAATAAGCAGAGCGGTACCATAAATTCTGTCTTCACCCTCGATGACGCCGTAGAATGTCAAGCGCTGGATTCTCTCAACTCCAAATTTGCTGTGGGCTCTGCGGCTGGCCGAATCCGGCTGTACACCATCAAAAACCGCAGTTTGTCGCTGACTTTCCTGCCATCATGTATTTCTCAGTCTGCCTCATCAGATGTCTTGGTCCCTGTGTGGAATGTTGAGACCCCATCTTCCTCTCGTCCTCGTAGTCTCTCGTTTCTTGGTGATAGCAACGAGCAGCTGTTGGTCCATACTTTGAACCCAGGGCCGGTGTACGTATTCGTCTTCCGTCCATTATTTTCGTTAATCTGCAACTAGATTCTGTCTTGACCTGCAAAACGGTAAACTCTCATCACAACTTGAAAACCTGAAGTCTGGAGCGTGTGTAGCAACACTCGCAGGGCTCTTCATCTAAATGATAGTGTTCGCAGGGGCTTTGTGGCCATTTCGTCAAATCGTCGAATGAAAGCCATTTTCGATGTGTCCTCCGATGCATTTGAACTTTACACGCCGAATTCCACAACTCCTGCCCTTCTCACAGTTTCTGCTAATTCCGGAAGACTGAAGGGGGCTGCTTTCGCGGAAGAGGACGAAACTTTGGTGTGCGGAGGAGATGACGGATATCTACACGTCTTCAATCTCGTGAGAGGTGTTGAGCCCTATGAGTTGACTCATACTGGTCAGGGTTTCTCGTGCGTTCAATGTGCCCTATTCACAATCTTTAGAGGATTGTAGTCCCGTTTATGCCCTGGATGTACGTCAATTTACTTTACGAGAAAATCAATGACACAACAACTAGGCACACACGACGGAGGACTGTCATTTGATCGCCAGTGGCGGAAGTGAGATTCCAGCCACAATATATCTGTGGTCTAAACCTGTCAGTTTACTCTTGTCAACAGTAATTTTCCTAATCATAGTTTTAGACGGAGTATAAACTTGCGGAAGCTCGTCGAATTTTGATGGAGGCAGAAGAAGCCATGGCCATTGCATCCAAACGAGCTGAGGCGCAAACCAAAGCCGATGCAGAAGCTAAGGCTTCCAAAGATGCTCAAGACGCTCGTCACGCTGAAATAGCCCAGCTGACTGCCGCTATCGAACTTTCCCACTTGTGGGGAGCATATACCATACTTTTCATTTTGCTCTGCGCATTCGCCTTGTCATTCTGGTGTGTGTTCCACCTCATCGACCAACTAAAGATTTTGACTCCGCCCTCATCAAGGGTCCCTGTTTGATGTTGGTCGTGTACGATATAGGAGGCAGTCTTTACTCGTTCGACTCGAGCCCAACCAAGCCGATATATATATATATATAATTTTTACATTGACTCAAGTATTGATACCTCCGGCAAGCTTGCTCGGCCTGAGCGGATGGCAAGGTAATGGGAGTGTAGCCCAGAATGTGCCTCAGTCGTGGTGATTCACAAGATCAGATGTATCGCCGCCTATTATCAAGAAGTTCTTTCGCGCATTCAACACTCACAAACTCAGTTCTTTCTTCACGCGCTTCTCCGCGTCCTCTGCCCTCAGTTTTCCCAACCCACCCTCCCCCAAACCGGCCAGGCCAGGCGTCGTTGCTCTGAATCACAAATTGACATTTCTCTGTCCTGCCTATATATCTCATCTAGCCGGGCGTACACTAACCTTGCATTTTTTCGCACATTGAAGGTGACGTCAAGAACCAAACCTCCAAGTAGCTCCGCATTAGCCAGCAATGGACTTCGAGCGCCGCCCACAAGCCAGCGTCTGTCTGAGTTGAGTTGAATGTGTAGGCATCAAGGAACATGACCTTCTTGCGTATAATCTTGCGTTTATATCGAAGAAGAGTTTGAACAATGCTAGATACGGTCAGCCGTACTACACATTTGGAATTATCATAGCCTTGGAAAAAAACAAGATCGTATACATATGTAATCCCACATGCACATTTCAATATACAAGCACGATTATAGGGCGCCATAGCTTCCTACTTCGAGGTAGGATCACTATGCTATATATCAGGAAGGCCACATACACTTCACGTCGTTGCGCTATGCTTGTTCATCTCTTGTGGTTGCTGCTCCTTGTGAGACGGGGAGAGATTAGTGGGGCGGAAGGGCCCTTTTTGCGGGGCGGGAGAGATAGCAGTTGATCGAGCTCGCTCTCGATTACTTCCAGTTCCCTGCGTCATTTGATTTCTTGTGGGCTGGCGTTAACCTTCAACTTGTGATTGTCGATTTCCTCTTCCTCCCCACTATCGGACTCGCTCACTGGCTCGAGGCGGGCTCTCCTTGCTTTACTCTGCCTCTTCATGGATCCTTTGGTTATAAAGTTGGCGTGCCGCAGATGGAAGAGAGTTCTCTCAATAAAAACTTCGCGCACGCGTACACAGATTTGACCTTAGGAACCATGTGTGCGAATCACTGCGCGATCAGAGCGCTCTTCCTATTAATATGCCCGAAAACATAGCCAACACGATGACCAAATAGTGCGCCGGGGAAGGTTGTGCATTCGCGTGAAACAAAAACACGATTCATTTTCTAAAGCTTGTCGAAGATCGACGACCGCACAACCACTTTTCTTATACAAACTATGTGATAATGCTAGATGAAATTTGTGCCGGCGTTAAGTGAGTGTCTGAATGGTAATTCCCCATCTGGAACGCCCCCACGTGCCCCCACTTCCGTCGGACATGTTTGCAAGTTGGGGTCCCCAGCTTGCCTTCGCCCTAAACGAGGATAAACCGGCTGGAAGGGCTTGGTGGACTAACTGGATGAAGGATGGGCAACCCAATAAGGTAAACTCCCATCCCGCAGCGATGGCCTGGTTTGCGTAGCCCACTGCAACAGTAGGAGGAGTATGTTGGAAGCCGACCGCTAATTTTTGCAATTTTTTGAGGTACCCTTCCTCACGAACTGCCCAGATGACAAAACAGTTCCTTTCCAAAAGCTGAACCTCTAATCGTTCAAGGTTTGGGTGCGAGCGAAGAATCCCGAGAAGAGATGTGTTCGAAATACGCTCCGACAGACGCAGAAATCGAAGCTGGGAGCACTGGCCGCTGCCAAAAATGCGAGGGACCACTCCGCATCTGAATAGGAGCAGCTGCAAAGCGGGAAATTGAACCCGGTCAAATATATCGGAATTAGCAATATTGGTGTTGATTTTTGAGAGGCTTAAGTCAAGGGACACCAGATCTTTGAAGATCACTGGTTCACGAGATGGAGCGGGGGGTTCACCTCCGCGTCCAACGACGAATCGGGCTGTACGCAGAGTCGTGCACTGATAAAATATGCCAAGCCAATTTGAGGACGTCAATCCAAAGGCTAAGTCGACATTGGTGAGTTGGGCCCAGGGGAAAGCAGTCGTGAGTGCTAGTTCTGGGCTGGTGGGGAAAGGGGTAACGTGGGTGCGTAGGTTGCGTAGGACCAGAGAGCGGAGTTGGGGCGCAGTGGTCGTCAGGCCCTTCGCCCAAGGCCAATGGAAGTCATGGTCGGGAAAGGCCACCCGAAGGGAAAGGCTCTCCAGATGAGGGAACACTGGCGCGTCATCGCCGAAGAGGGGGGCCAGCTGGGGTTGGCTCAGTTCTAGACGCAATACGCGGACGGAACTCGACACCGTGGGAAGGAAACGCCCTAGAACGGGGACCATGGAGTAATTAAGATCTACGGTGATCCTGACAGTGAGTTGCGCAACCATAGAGCCTGTGGCCCGTCGCAGCCATGCCAGCATTTGTTGGGTCCGAGGGTCCACCATATGATCGCCCATATCCTGCAGGAAAAATGCCGGGCCCAACTCGAAGTGTGGTTTAGACCACAATGCCTTCAGGTACCAGGCAACATCCCGCCATCGTAGACACACACTACCAAGGAGGAGCACTTGGTCGACACCTCGTCGCGAGATAAGGCGGCGATAATGCATGAAAATCTCTGCGAGCAGCTCGACGGGCAGGGTGTCCATAGGTCGGAAGGCTGCCATGATGGTTTGGCGAGTGGGGAATCCGTGGAGCAGGCGGGAGAGGAGGGAGAAGGTT
Source organism: Mycena crocata (assembly GCA_029281795.1). Lineage (NCBI taxonomy): Eukaryota > Fungi > Basidiomycota > Agaricomycetes > Agaricales > Mycenaceae > Mycena > Mycena crocata. The sequence continues at coordinate 357,759 of JARJCP010000075.1, forward strand.
GCAGAGTGGGATGCAAAACGGACGGCGAACAGGAACGCGTCTAGGTTGCTAGGAGAGGCAAACACCAAGTGCAACCGAAAGAGGCCGATCGACGCTCGCTCGACAACACCCTCCCAAGAGTTGTTTTCCTAAAGGTAGCTGGCGATTAGGACGCGAATAAGGAAGAGGAGGGAGGCTCGAACCTTATCAATGGTGATGGCGACTTTGTCCACATGGGAGATTGTGCAGCTCGTTGTGGGTACGTTCTGGTCGACGGGTTGAAGAGACAACGAAGCTGAAGGAGCAGTGTGAGGGGTGAAAGGTGCAAGGAATGATTATCACAAACCATCGTTCGTCCCACCGCTGCGAACGGTCACAAAGACCTGCCCGTAGTGGGTTTGGTCATTGGGTAGATAGTTAGATCTGATGTATATGGAGGCGAACGCCTTTGCTGTGCTTGCATGAATGGCACATTTAGAGCTGGAGTTCTTGCTTGAAACAGGAAAAACTCACTAGCGGTAGAACGAGCGCATGCTGAAAGCACAAAGAGAGAGGGCTTGGTCTATTTTGGCATTTCAATGTAGCACTGCCACAGCTCGAGGTGCAAAAGCGAAAGTACTAGTATCGCCAGGCAGAATATGTAGCTCGATATGTTCAGGCGAAACTCCAATCTGCGAACGGAACCGTTCCCGCACTCGCAAACCGGCCACGAACCGGCCAGCCGCAGGACCAGGGCCTTCGCGATGCGCAGATATGCGCGCAAAGAGTAGTGTGCTCGCAGCGCTGGATACGGATGAGAAGGGATTGCTGACGGGGAGCAAGATAGACATACATACGGACTGACGAAAAACATCTTGGGAGCGGTGCCCTGAGTTTGACGGAGGATATTTTCTCGGTTCCCTTCGCATTGCGATTCAGGATCAGATCTCTGCGCGACTCTGAGCTGCATTAGGTTGCTACTCCACTGCGAGAAGGAAATACATACCGAGCCAGCAGCTGAACCATGTCCATGCATAGCTTTGCCGGTCCTGCTGAGTCTTCGAAGGAGGAAGCCCTCCACCATCCCGCGTAAATAGTGAGACTTCATTCAAGTATAAGCTGTCCCTCTTCTCGCCCACACTCCCCGAATGAAGCCCTCGACCTTCCCGCGCTCGCCGTCGAACGCAGGTGGTCAAGCTCTACACCCCACCCGCGCTCGCCATCCCGCGCGAGTGGTGAGATTCGTGAGGAATCGGGATGAGCGGGCCCCCGCCGAATTGAATCCTCGACCTGCCCGCGCCCTCCAATCGAACGCAGGAAGCCAGGATCCACCCCACCCGCGCTCGCCGTCCCGCGCGAGTGGATCCATGCGCAGCCACGCATCGTACGCTCGGTACCGTCCAGGATCAGCAAATCGAGTTCCACGATGCAGCAGTGCATTGAGCAGGCTCTTACAAGGCGGGGCAGAGGTCCTGCAAGGCGACACTGCGCCGAGCAGGACTTGGAGAAAGTCAAGCGCACGGCACTGCCACCATCACTTCGTTCCAAAACAGGCCCGGGACGGCTCTTCCAGCCTCTTCGTCCGCGTTGCAGAATACTCCTGCAAGCGCTGGTGCTTCGACATATCCCTCCACCAAATTTGCCAAATCTCTCATGGATAAGACTCAGGATAATATTATTCAGCTAGGTCCCCTTTCGGAACGTGCCGATTTGTAGCGTAGGTACATCCAGCCTGCAGATGTACTCAAGCACTACACCACATGTCCCCACCCTCGACGAGCTCGCCACTTTTAAGGCAGTAGATCTCGGGCATGCTACACATGGTTTAAAACAGGACGAGCAACTATATTATCATTGGGTACCGCTGCTTCGTTGCTGTCTGCGGCTCGCCTTTTATTTTCTTTCATGATATCCTGGATCCTCCTCTTCCTTGGACCCCAAGAATCGATCTGGGATTCTTCACCTGTATTTCCCGACTCACTTAAGCAGCATGTTTAGGGATTGATGACTCCGTGTGATGCTAGCTAACTATCTACCTACGGTGATGGAAGAGTACTCGATAGTACTGCCCGAATGCCATCTTGTTCCACATAACTATCTATCAATTTCGACTGTTCGCAGTAATATTCGAATTTCGATAAGGTACTTCCCAGTTTGATTGTATGCGTACATACGAGGATAAATTGATAGCTCAGCTATGTCTGTTCTATGCAACGACAACTGTAACGCCCGCAGAGGCGCACACCATCCATCAAACCGCCCGGCTTATGTATCACCGCCGAAACTACCACATGGAACGGAAAGTAGCAAAGTCTATGAAGGGGGAAAGCGTGAGAAGGTGAAAAGCCAACCTAACTAAGTATCGAGGCAGGCATGTGCAAGTCCGAGTCAGTTGACATCTCTGTTGGGATGAAGAGATGTTGTAGGGGATGTTGAATATAATGCGTATCGGCGTCATCCTCCAGACCCTGTTCGAGGAAGCGGCTGCGCCACTCAAACTCAACCTTCGCATCTTCGCCCTGAACGACGAGCGCCTCCACCATCTGATCCTCCACCTGCATCTCGTTCTTGAGCTGCAGCTCAAGCGCAGCCTGAAGCGGTGCAACCAGCTCGTCCGTAAACCGACTCACCGTCTCCTGCAGCTGACACTCCAAGTCGTCCTTCAACTGCGCCATGCAGCGGTCTTTAAATTCGCCCGTCAGCCCCCCAAATTCGCCCCCAAGCACATCCACCGCCATCAGTGCACGCTCTTCGTCGTCCTCCCCACCGCGCACCCGCATGTGTGCGTGGTCCGCCATAATCTGCTTGACAATACCCTCAGGCAGGCTGGCCCACAGCGCAGTATCATCCTGCGCCACATGCCCACCTGTCTCTTCCGTGTCCTGAATCTTGAACTGCTCCTGCAGATGCACAAGGATCTTCACCTTCGCCTCCGGTGTCAACTTCTGCATTAGAACGAGTACATCTTGCATCGCGGTGAAGAGCGTCGTGGAAGGTTCATCATCCATTTCGCGCGGAGCAGGCGATAGGGCCAAAGACCTGATGGATGTCGGGGCGGGACTGTGCGAATGCGACACCGAGATGTGTTTGTCCATGAGATATTCGAGCGAAGAGACTTTGAATCGGCCGAGAGGTGGCGTTTCCTCCTCCACCGGGGGCTCCAGGGTCTCGGGAGTTACCAAAAGTTCATCTTCAATGGATTGCTCGCGACAGACCTGATCATGGGCCGCTGCAGGCGACGAAGCCTGCGAGACGACGGGCGACATTGTGACTAATGGTGGGCATGACAGATCCGGGCCATTGTTCTCTAGACTAAACATGGGCTCGGGAGTCTTGGGTTTCTCGCAAAGTTGGAGAGACTCGAATTTTATGGGAGTAGTAAAACTATTCGTATCCGGACGGCGAGGAGCCGTGGTGGAAGTGGTTACTTTTTCGGGTATGGGTAGCATTTCGCGCACACCACCGGGAAAGTCGAGGTTCTGGAGGTTCGTCATATTGTGGTCGTGGGCAATCTGTATTCTTCTTTTCGTTGGGGGGATGTTCGGCGCTCCGTCCAGAAACGCAGGTTCCCGTGGAGTAAGTAGGGAAGGACTGGAGTGCGGGGGCATCGATAATGCCGCAGGGATGTGTGCGATCTGTCTTCCTTTCTTCAACGGAATCGCTAAAGAGAACATCGTTAACGTTCGAAACGATGGGGTATAGCACGATCCAACGTACATGTGCCTCGTTGGGTGTTCGCATTGCCTGAGCGCCGTGAGCCTGAGCGCCGTGAGCCTGAGCGCCGCGAGCCTGAGCACCGTTAGTGCTTCGGATATTGATTGGGCATATGTGTAAGAGAACTCACTTGATTTTGAGCTCGGTATAGATCCTTGCCCATCGCTTGGAACAGAAACAGCCGTGGATGGCAGCGATTTCCGCTTGGGCGTGTAGATATAGTTGGGGTACTTCCGGTAATGTTCTTGTTTCTCTTCTTCGGCGCGAACCTTGAATGGCTGCTGCTGGTCCTCCCCCATATTGCGCCAGACATTACCGGCAACTTTGCTAAGTTCGCTTTGTGATGGGTTGCAGGTTTCCGAAACAAACTCGCTTCTAAATATGAAAAAAGGATTTCGAGGGCGAGGGATGTGAGGAACCAGGTCGGGAGCGGCGTTGGACTGATGCTGCGAAAGAAGATTCAAAGGGAGGCTATCCGTCTGGGGAGGTGCATCCTGTACTCGCTGAGCATGCACGGTCTGGTAAGAATTGTATTGCGACATTGGGTGTTCGGAGCGGACGCAGAGAAATGGACAAGGTAGAAAATACGAAGAAGAAAGCTCTTTGTGCTCTAACTGCCTCCGAGAAAATCATGTGATCGTCCTGGAATGTCGCGTCTGTTTGCACGAACGTTAAGAGAGCTCCAATCGAATTATATAGCCGGTCTTTCCGTTCCTTCGAGATTCTAGGAAGAATTCCGGACATTCGCTGACCCTGTGAGTCGGATTTGCTCACCGAGGTGCCCAAGGTCGGCTACGTGATCTGGGGTGCTAGTGTTATGCGAGGAGCCACAGTGAAGTATCGATATTGACTTACTGGCTCGTACGATGCTCAGGGAGTCGAAGAGAAATATAGCTTGACAATGTAGTGAGAGAACCGGTGGGATGGCGTACAGAACGACTCACTGTGCAGCCAGTTAAGTCTGCCAGAAAAAGCGGGGAGCTTTGCTTCCCTGCGCAAAAAGTGCAAGAGAGCACAGTCCGCGATGAATCCGTTCATGACGCTGAGGTGAACATATTAGCTTGCTATCTGCGGATGGAAAGGAAAAAAATACCGAGCCCGGAGAGAAAGCTAGAACGCCTGTGCATGAACGTGATAGAGACCTCTGAGCGTCCACGCTTAATGCCCGGACGCAGGTGGTCAAGCTCTACACCCCACCCGCGCTCGCCATCCCGCGCGAGTGGTGAGATTCGTGAGGAATCGGGATGAGCGGGCCCTCGCCGAATTGAATCCTCGACCTGCCCGCGCCCTCCAATCGAACGCAGGCAGCCAGGATCCACCCCACCCGCGCTCGTCGTCCCGCGCGAGTGGATCCATGCGCAGCAGCGCATCGTGCGCTCGGTACCATCCAGGATCAGCGAATCGAGTTCCACGATGCAGGCCGTTGAACAGGTTGTTACAAGGCGGGGCAGAGGTCCTGCAAGGCGACACTGCGCCGAGCAGGACTGGGAGAAAGTCAAGCGCACGGCACTGCCACCATCACTTCGTTCCAAAACAGGACGAGCGCCGGCTGTCGCTGCTCCTTTGCTTCGTCCTGCTTGGTGCACAGCGCCCCGCAGATGTACTGTATTCTCCCTCAACAGGTCGGCTGCCGTACTACACATTTGGAATTATCATACCCTCGGAAAAAAACAAGATCGTATACATATGTAATCCCACATGCACAAATCAATCACGATTGTAGGGCTCCATAGCTTCTTCTCCAAGTCCTGCTCGGCGCAGTGTCGCCTTGCAGGACCTCTGCCCCGCCTTGTAACAACCTGTTCAACGGCCTGCATCGTGGAACTCGATTCGCTGATCCTGGACGGTACCGAGCGCACGATGCGTGGCTGCGCATGGATCCACTCGCGCGGGACGACGAGCGCGGGTGGGGTGGATCCTAACTGCCTGCGTTCGATTGGAGGACGCGGGCAGGTCGAGGATTCAATTCGGCGGCGGCACGCTCATCCTGATTCCACACGAATTTCACTACTCGCGCGGGATGGCGAGCGCGGGTAGGATGTACTCTTGACTACCGGCGTTCAACGGGGGTCCGTTCAGCGAAGGACGGCTCATCCCAATTCCACATGAATCTCACCACTCGCACGGGACGGCGCGCGTGGGTGGGTGTAGCTCTTGACCGCCTGCGTACGGGCATTGAGCGCAGAGGTCACTACCACGCTCATGCACTGACACGTTTTGGCTTTTTCTCCGGGCTCGGTATCTTTTTCCCCTTTCCATCCGCAGATAGCAAGCTAATATATTCACCTCAGCGTCATCAATGGATCCATCGTGGACTGTGCTCTCTTGCACTTGTTGCCCATTTAAATATGCCGATCAGGAGTTTGTGCCGCCAGTCTTTTCGGGCGACCTTACAGGTCCCGTGCCTGTCGTCGGGTAGCCGAAGAGTTGACAGGAAGGCGCACGTTGCGACAAATCAGATTAGATGCACAATATTGATGACCAACAAATACTCATGTTCTTTGTCTCCCTGCACGCTTCTGGCGTATCTCACATGTCCATTTCACCTGAGATTGGTCGACAACGAAAGATACAAAAAATGGGCACCACAGGAAACCCTATTCCTATGATCACCCTCCGGTTGCCTATTGCTTCGGAAACGAAAACATCATTAAACAATGGCCATATACCTACAACTAGTCTTCCAATTATCACCGAAGAGGGTAGCCCAGCTACACTATTGGTACCTCGGTCGTGCATCCCTGTAACGCCAGTTTAACATCTAATCAGGACAGAGAAGCTATATTTCCTCAGAAAACCCTCACAGGTATCTCGCCGTTAATCTCCGCAAACAAGGAATCAAAGATTCGACGAAGTTCGATGTGGTTTTCCAAGGACAAAAGACAAGCTGCACCAGGAGATTTACCAAGCGGAAACTGTTCTCATACAGTGAGTGTATACCAAGGCTAGGACTGACCGCTTACTGCTTTTTGCAGACTCTCAACAGGACCATCGCAGACCCCGAAATCAACCGAAAGGTAGATTGTATTTGTCGTTGATTTCAATTCATAAACCTTATCGGGTCCAAGCTTCGGGACAGCGAGACCGAAAACCTGCGGTTGCGACAAGGGTTGCAAGAAAACGAAAACCAAACTACGCGGGTGCAGCAAGAATTGAGTTCAGTACGTCGGACTTGCTTGGCGCTACTTCTTGATATTAATGCTGGTTCAGGCACGAGTGAAAATTGGTGGGATGGAGTCGGCCCTCAGCTATCATAATGGGAATAGTCGCCACGTGGAGGAACTTGCTGCGGAGTGGGAAGACCGTGCTAAAAGGGCGGTCGGAGAAAACAACGATGCTCAGAAGGAGCTCGCGGAGCTAATGAAAGTCAGTATCACCTATCTTATACATTATGCTTTAAATATCAGCACACAGACCCACGAGCCTCTTCAAGTTTCTCCGGATTATGAGTGGAAAAGGCATGCTGTAGAAGCGATTCAAGAAACCGAAGATATACGAGGGCAGCTCGCGGAGTTAGAGGAAGTCAGTGCCCTCTATCTTATACGAGGTGATTTAAATATCAGTTTGTAGAGATATCAACTTCTGTCTTGGGAGGTGCGTAGTCTAGGGTTTGAATTGAGTCTCACTAACACGCGAAATAGGCGGATGATGCTCAAGCCACCATCAGCAATCGGCACCTAGAGTTGGAAGTAGCTGAATCCCGGCTGGAAGCAGCCAATGCGACTATTCAACTCTTGAAATCGAAACAGACAGTGAGTTATCTGCTCAGCTGTAGTTGCTATGCTGTACAAATACGATAATCTTAGGACATCCCCAAAGAGTCAGAGGTATATTTTCGATTTTTCCCGAGATCAACGATCTGAAGCTAGAAAGTAGTCAAAGCTCTCCGACACGATGCTGCCCCACGATGACGATATGGAAATGGCGGATCATGAGAGCCAAATCAAGGTTCCCGCCTCCACGGCCCCAACGGTAAGTCGATCGTGCTCTTGGAATCCTTGTGGACCCGAACCCACTTCCCTCATGCTCTATACGTGGAATAATGCAACACTGGCTACAGTCGCTTCTCCTGCACCCTTCACCACACAGCATTTCACTGACTAAACGTTCAGGTTGATGCGGGAGACGTTTCTATGGACCAATTGCATCATTGGGCACCTTTCTCGACTGCTAACAGCATTGCTTTGAAAGAGCCCCCTGATCACCTTAATGTTGGTTTTCCTGCCAGAGATTTTCACGAGATTCATACATTTTCAGCCACAATCGAATGATGGTCTAAATATGAGCAGCACTATGGGTTCATCTGCTGCGGGTGGAGGGCGTGCGCTTTCCGTCACACCCGTGGTTCGTGAAGAGTTGTCCACGGGCGTCAGTCCTCGTCATACATGATTCTTCCATAGTTTAACAATCTGTTTGTCAGGTGTCGGGAACCGCGACGAGCCAGGAACAGGAGGAATTCTACAGACAGATACTCAACGACCCAGCCGAGGGTAATCATGGCAAACCCTCCTCCGGCCCATCCGAGCTCTGGAATACAGAAGCCAGGCTTTTGTCCGAAATGCCTTCAAACGTTACCGCGTCCAATGTAAGCAAGTCATCATCCCTAACGGTGCTCATCAGCTCACCATTTTCAGACTCCCATCTCGCATTCTACTGTTGACACATCCGTGGCACAGGAGGAATTCTACATGCAGATACTCAACGACCCAGCCAAGGGTAATCACGGCAAACCCTCCTCCGGCCCATCCCAGCTCCGGGATACAGAAGCCAGATTTTCTTTTCAGAATTTTAAAGGCGTTGCATCTCACGCAGAGAATACGCAGCCTTCTATTGCTTTGAATGCGCAGCAATCGCAAGAACTTTTCAGGTTCACCGCATCTCCAGTCATGGGCCAGCCATTTCAACTTCCAAGGGCACCCATCCGGCCTCGGCGTAGGCCCCTCGATGGTACCCGCCCGACATTTTCCAAGCTAATTCGCCAATTTTGGCAGCCAATGCCTTGGAAGAATTCGAGTAGCAGAGTTTGAGAATCAAGAACGATGGGTTCAGCTTGTCGGTATATTAGACGCCGTGATTGATGTACATACGCCAATAGTAAAACAAACAGTTTCGAAACTGGAGATGGCAGTATTCAGTGACCATTGGCAACGGCTGCGAGGCGCTGTGCACCAAGCAGGACGAAGCAAAGGAGCAGCGACAGCCGGCGCTCGTCCTGTTTTGGAACGAAGTGATGGTGGCAGTGCCGTGCGCTTGACTTTCTCCCAGTCCTGCTCGGCGCAGTGTCGCCTTGCAGGAACTCTGCCCCGCCTTGTAACAACCTGCTCAACACACTGCTGCATTGCGGAACTCGATTTGCTGATCCTGGATGGTACCGAGCGCACGATGCGCTGCTGCGCATGGATCCACTCGCGCGGGACGGCGAGCGCGGGTGGGGTGGATCCTGGCTGCCTGCGTTCGATTGGAGGGCGCGGGCAGGTCAAGGATTAAATTTGGGCTGGATCCTGGCTGCCTGCGTTCGATTGGAGGGCGCGGGCAGGTCGAGGATTCAATTCGGCGAGGGCCCGCTCATCCCGATTCCTCACGAATCTCACCACTCGCGCGGGATGGCGAGTGCGGGTGGGGTGTAGAGCTTGACCACCTGCGTTCGACGGCGAGCGCGGGAAGGTCGAGGGCTTCATTCGGGGAGTGTGGGCGAGAAGAGGGACAGCTTATACTTGAATGAAGTCTCACTATTTACGCGGGATGGTGGAGGGCTTCCTCCTTCGAAGACTCAGCAGGACCGGCAAAGCTATGCATGGACATGGTTCAGCTGCTGCAGGCTCGGTATGTATTTCCTTCTCGCAGTGGAGTAGCAAACTAATGCAGCTCAGAGTCGCGCAGAGATCTGATCCTGAATCGCAATGCGAAGGGAACCGAGAACATTTCCTCCGTCAAACTCTGGGCACCGCTCCCAAGCTGTTTTTCGTCAGTCCGTATGTATGTTCATCTTGCTCCCCGTCAGCAATCCCTTCTCATCCGTATCCAGCGCTGCGAGCACACTACTCTTTGCGCTCATATCTGCGCATCGCGAAGGCCCTGGTCCTGCGGCTGGCCGGTTCGTGGCCGGTTTGCGAGTGCGGGAACGGTTCCGTTCGCAGATTGGAGTTTCGCCTGAACATATCGAGCTACATATTCTGCCTGGCGATACTAGTACTTTCGCTTTTGCACCTCGAGCTGTGGCAGTGCTACATTGAAATGCCAAAATAGACCAAGCCCTCTCTCTTTGTGCTTTCAGCATGCGCTCGTTCTACCGCTAGTGAGTTTTTCCTGTTTCAAGCAAGAACTCCAGCTCTAAATGTGCCATTCATGCAAGCACAGCAAAGGCGTTCGCCTCCATATACATCAGATCTAACTATCTACCCAATGACCAAACCCACTACGGGCAGGTCTTTGTGACCGTTCGCAGCGGTGGGACGAACGATGGTTCGTGATAATCATTCCTTGCACCTTTCACCCCTCACACTGCTCCTTCAGCTTCGTTGTCTCTTCAACCCGTCGACAAGGACGTACCCACAACGAGCTGCACAATCTCCCATGTGGACAAAGTCGCCATCACCATTGATAAGGTTCGAGCCTCCCTCCTCTTCCTTATTCGCGTCCTAATCGCCAGCTACCTTTAGGAAAACAACTCTTGGGAGGGTGTTGTCGAGCGAGCGTCGATCGGCCTCTTTCGGTTGCACTTGGTGTTTGCCTCTCCTAGCAACCTAGACGCGTTCCTGTTCGCCGTCCGTTTTGCATCCCACTCTGCAACCTTCTTCCTCCTCTCCCGCCTGCTCCACGGAATCCCCACTCGCCAAACCATCATGGCGGCCTTCCGACCTATGGACACCCTGCCCGTCGAGCTGCTCGCAGAGATTTTCATGCATTATCGCCGCCTTGTCCTGCGACGAGATGTCGACCACGTGCTACTTCTTGGTAGTGTGTGTTCCCGATGGCGGGCCGTCGCTTGGTGCTTGAAGGCATTGTGGTCGAAACCACACTTCGAGTTGGGCCCGGCATTTTTCCTGCAGGATATGGGCGATCATATGGTGGATCCTCGGACCCAACAAATGCTGGCATGGCTGCGACGGGCCACAGGGTGCAAGTCGCAGGAACTTGGGATCACCGTGGCCAAACAGTATTTTATGGTGCCAGTTCTGGGACGCTTTCTGCCCACCGTTTCAAACCACCTTCGTGCTCTCCAGCTGGAACTGAGCCAGCCCCAACTGGCGCCCCTTTTCAGTCCTCAAGCACCTACTTTTCCTCATCTCGAAAGTCTCGCACTTGTTGTGGGGCGTCTGGACGTTCCATTTTGGCCGTGGACGAATGGCTTGACGAGCCGCGCTCCCAAACTTCGTTTCCTCACTCTAGACGACGACCACAACCCCCGTCGCGTCCATACCGGGTCCAGACAATCCCACAGATTCCTAAAATCGTTCCCTTGGGCTCAACTTTTAAAGTTACACCTGGATCTTTTTCTGCCCCGGCCCCTTTGGCGCAGCATCATTGGACAGTGCAAGTCTTTGTGTGTTGGCCAGTTCTCTGTCCAATGTATGGACAATCCCCTTCTTGACATCCGAGAATCAGCCGCCTTGACGAGTTTGATTTCACTCCAGATGCTCGTCATCCCTACATGTCCCCCCCACCTCTTCGATACCTTGTGTTTGCCGGTTCTGCAATTGTTCACGTGCAATACCTATACCGTACCACAGTTGCTCTCCACCGGACAATGCGCTCAGCTTGTTTTTTTGAAGCTCGATGTGCCCATCCTCGACAGCGACCTCCTACCTATTCTCCGTTCACAGTCGAATCTCGAACGGTTGCAGGCATATAGCTGCCAACTGGCTGATGATCTTGATCCAATGGACTGTCGGGTCATTTGGCAGGCGCAGCAGGAAAATCATCTCAGAAGATTGAAAAATTTATCCATTGGATTTTCGGCCCTGCATAATCTTCCTGAGGATGTAATGCATTGGGCGACCCAAGCCATGGCCGCCGGATGGGATTTATCCATGCTGGGTCCTTCGACCGTCACTAATCAGCTTACTCACATACTCCAACCCAGCTTTTTTGTGCATTCTTTGGCCCCAGTTGAAACGATCGACGTGTTTGACAGGAGCGGTAGGAGGTGGAAGCGCTGCTTTCACGTACCCTCTGGGATTTCCGTGCGAGCTCGTACTTAGATCGTCTGTCTTTACTCAATTAAATCTTGATAATTTTCTTGTACCGTCGCAGGTCAAAGTTTTAGTTATAGTATGGAGAACAACATTAGCTTTCCTCTTTTGAAAATCTCTTTTTGCCTAGCCATCTTTGAAAAGGTTGTAAATACAAAGTTGATGGCTTACTCTGCCGCGAGGAAATGGCAAGAATGACACATTCACTCGAGAAAAGCAGTGACGCTGCGACAGCCGGCGCTCATCCTGTTTTGGAACGAAGTGATGGTGGCAGTGCCATGCGCTGTGACTTTCTCTAAGTCCTGCTCGGCGCAGTGTCGCCTCGCAGGACCTCTGCCCCCCTTGTAAGAACCTGCTCAACGCACTGCTACATTGCGGAACTCGATTTGCTGAGCCTGGATGATACCGAGCGCACGATGCGCGGCTGCGCATGGATCCACTCGCGCGGGACGACGAGCGCGGGTGGGGTGGATCCTGGCTGCCTGCGTTCGATTGGAGGACGCGGGCAGGTCGAGGATTCAATTCGGCGGGGGCCCGCTCATCCTGATTCCACACGGATCTCAGCACTCACGCGGGATGGCGAGCGCGGGTGGGGTGTACTCTTGACTACCTGCGTTCGACGGGGGTCCCGTTCAGCGAAGGACGGCTCATCCCGATTCCACATGAATCTCACCACTCGCACGGGACGGCGCGCGCGGGTGGGTGTAGCTCTTGACCGCCTGCGTTGGGGCATTGAGCGCAGAGGTCATTACCACGCTCATGTACAGACGTGTTTTGGCTTTCTCTCTGGACTCGGTATTTTTTTCCTTTCCCTCCGCAGCTAGCAAGCTAATATATTCATCTCAGCGTCATCAATGGATCCATCCTGGACTGTGCTCTCTTGCACTTGTTGCGCAGGGAAGCAAAGCTCCCCGCTTTTTCTTCCCTCCCTTCCCCATGGATTTCAAGATCAACGACGGCTGCATCAAGGCGAGTGAGATCTATGATCACCACGCACACACCCAAACACCTCTGCGGCAGTGGATTCACCCCTACATCTTCTCCGTGCATAGAGGGTGCAGGTGCGTTCCTGTGATCATTTTACGCCCCTCGCCTGACACAGGCACCAGACACCGATGATGCCGACGGCGGTGCGCCACCACAGATGCCTACCAGTTGCTTTACTCCATCTCATCTGCATTTAGATTCGATGTGGAGGCCGCTGCTTGCTCACATTATTGGGACCGCCGATGGTGTTTTTTTTTTGTTCGACGAAGAAAGTTCTGAGAGTATAAGAAACTTGATTAGCAAGACACCACATTTCTCGCAGAATTAAAATAGGAATATTACAACCATTTATTAAGTTCGCATGCTCCACACTGCTGGTCTTCCCACGTATCGCTAAATCTCGCCGTAGGCTAGGCCTAGAATTACCAACAGCTTATTCTTCAATGGTTGATTCCGGTGTCCATGCGCACAATCTTTCAATCTTGATATCGGGTGTCAAGCCCTTGTACATATTCCACACGCTTCTTTCCCAGCCCTTCGTCGTCTTACCCCCAGCCCCTTGGACGATGGACTGCAGCTGTACCTTCCGCAAGTGCAATGAACAGCCTGGCGGTAAATCCAGGCTCACCCCCCGTCAGCATAAGCAGCATCAGGAGGATCAAAAACGAGACGACATCCTCCGAGGAGCTGAAGCGAGAGCTGCAGAAAAGGTTGCCGCGGAGGCTGCCGCGGAGGCTGCCGCCGTGGCGGCCGAAGAAGCTAGGCGGAAGGCAGAAGATCAAGCGAAGAGGGCAAAGAGGAGGGAAGAGCGAGAGCAGAGTCGCCTCAACCATCCCGACCTGCAGAAACGGGCGGACGAGGCGATGGAGGATCTGAAGAATGTGCAGCGCCAGCAGGTGGAACTGTTTGCACAGTATCCAGGTGTTTTCACGGCTCCCATGCCAGCTCGCCGCACAACCCCTCGCTGGAGGCGTGACTTTGAAAGATCTAAAATCGATCTATTCTCTAGCCTTTTGGATGCTCAAGAGGCGTTGGGGTATCAATTGGAACTCTTGGAGTTCCCGCCCGATGACCTAGAGCCAGCCGGGCTCCAAGCTGGTATTCGTATGCTGGAGAGCATTTCGAGTCGATCCAATGCGATCTTCCAGGATCTCAGCCAGATCAAATGTGCGAAAAAGTTTGCAGCGGGCTTGGAGCTGAGGGAAACGGCTCACACCAACGGCGTTCACCAGCTGAAGCAAATCGCGAAGACGAGACTCCTTTGGGAGCGTGCATGTCAGGATAAGCTAAAGCTTCGCACCAACGCAAACGCCAGTGTCTACAACACATGTGAGCCTTTTCTCCCTCTTAATCTAGACAGTTCTTACAATGCTTTCGCAGCGCACCTCTGGGAACCCATTCTTCCCAATGTCCTCGCTCCGGTGCAGGTCGTCCTCTTCATGGCAGTAGTCTGCTCCACCATTCTGTCCTTCTCGCGCCGTGGTTGCTCCTGGCTCCTCGGTATGGGCCGCGCCACCATCTCTGAAGCCTTCACCATGGCCAGTGGTTCGGTTCGCACCCCACAGATGTCGCGCATCGAGCAGGAATTTCCCCGCGACGTACCAACCGCCACCGCCAAGTTCAAATTGGATTCCAAATCAGTGACTTACGCAGTTTGTCCCGCCTGCCATCACATATTTCCCCCTACTTCCACGGAATTTTTCCCGATCTATCGCGAGACTTGCAACTATCAACGGTACAACCGGGGCGGATTGTGCAAATCACCTCTTACTAGGCCCACCAGGAGCGGCGCGATTCGAAATGTTCCCATAAAACCCTTCGTATCATATGATTTCAAGGATTGGCTGGCCAGGCTCATGGCTCGGCCGGGAAATGAAGACAAGATGGATAAAAAGTGGGACTCGCTGAAGAAGGACCCGACAACGATGAGTGATGAAGAGTTGGATGCGATGTTAAACGAGGAAATGGGTGATATCTTTGATGGGAAATTCATTCGGTCGTTCAAAGGTCCAGATGGAGAAAGACATTTCAGTATTCCCTCGACTGAGGGAGAAGGCCGATACCTTTTCTCTCTCGGTTTTGACTTCTTCAACCCGCTCGGCAACAAAATGGCTGGCAAGAAGAAGTCTGTTGGGGCCTTTTCCTTGGTATGCCTAAACTTGCCTGTTGAAGAACGATACAAGCCGGAGAACATGTTCCTCGCTGGCATCATTCCTGGCCCGAAGGAACCTCCCCTTGACCAGATCAACTCTTATTGGGGCCCCATTGTTGATTGCTTCGAGGAGCTGTGGTACGACGGTGTTTATTTTGACCGCACATCAAAACACGAAGAAGGGCGTCTCGTTAGGTGCGCCATTGTGGCGCTGGTTTGTGACCTTCCTGCGGCTCGAAAGATCGGCGGAATGGCGTCTTGCCAACACGAGTGGTTCTGCTCGCGGTGTCTGTGTTCCCTGGCCGTGAAGCGGTCCGAGCCAGGGAACAAGCATAAAAACTGCAGGGCGGGGACGAAGAAGAAGAAGGGTAAAGAGGAGAGAAGGAAGAGGAGACAGGATGCTGAGGATATTGTTGACATGGAACAACGCGAGGCGGCAAGGAGGATGGCGGAGGAAGAGATGGGCGCTGGCCCGGAGGAAGCTATGGGTGCTGGCGATCAGGAGTCGGAGCACGACGTTTTCGAGGGCGGAACTGGAAATCGGGTCGGATACAACGATTACAACACCAAATCTTGGACATATAGAACGAATGCTCAGTGTCGTCACTGGGCCGAAAAGTATCGCAGGGCACCAACAAATTCGGCCGCTCAGAGCTATTTCGACCGGTCTGGCCTGCGATGGACCGAGTTCCTGAGGCTCCCATACTTCGACTTGCCTACAATGCTAGTCATCGACTCCATGCACAACCTTTTCCTTGGCCTGCTCAAAGAGCATTTCCGCAATATTCTCGGCTTTAGACCCACCAAATCAAAAAAAAATAGCAAAAAAGGCCATCCGGACGTCGTCGACATAGAACTCCGACCTTCCCCAGAGAACCCACTTCCATCCAAAAAAACTGAATTAGACGGCATACGCCAGGCTCTCGAGGCTCTCCGCCAGCCGATGACGGAGAATCTCAAGGACGCCTCGAAACACGCGATAATCACCAAAAGGTCCCCATTCAAGAATCTTCCCAAGTCATCTGCCATCTACATCGCTAAGGGCTTGGGATGCACAGACCTCCTGAAAAAGGGGAGAACGAGGTCTGAGAAGAATCCGAATACCGACTATATTTGCACAAAATTCATCGTAAAGAAGATCTTGGACTGGGTAAATACGCCTCGTTCTCCCGCACAGCATTTACTCACATTGTAACAGCGAGTGGTCCAGGTCGAGAAAGCGTCGGATCCCGAGTCCATCGACCAAACTCCAGCTCCCCAGGTGGAGGCCATTACTCAGGCCGAGAGGGAGGCCCTATGGGCCGATCTTGAGACCATGATCAAGCCCTCATGGATGACCTCTGTGCCGCCTAAATTCGGGGGCGAATCATCAGACGGAAAACTGAAGGCAGACCAATGGCGCACCCTGGGTACAGTCTACATGCCTATTACCCTGATCCGTCTGTGGTGTGCTTCAGAGGCAGGCAGCTACCGGCGAGAACTTTTGGAACTGACAATGGATCTTGTTTCTGCCGTAATTCTGGCTTCTTCTCGGGTCACATCCCCATCCAACGCGAACCACTGCAAGAAGTTCTTATTAAAATATCGCGCTGGTCTGAACAAACTATTTCCCGACTACAAATGCCACCCCAACCACCACATGGCTTTGCATATCCCCGACTTTTTGGAGTTATTTGGCCCAATTCATGGATGGTGGACATTCCCTTTCGAAAGACTGATTGGCAAGCTGCAGAAGGTCCGTACAAATTATAAACCTGGTAAGATTGAACTGCATCACAAAGGCGTTGTACACAACCTGATTTGGCCTGCCCAGGGGAATACGAGACCACCATCGGACGAAATTATCACAGGATGACCAACTTCAGACTGCTTTCAAGCTCCGATATCTTCCCCGCCCCACTGAGGGCCCTCAGCTCCGAATTCGAGAAGCTGGTACGCCCTCAGACCCGCAACGTTTTCATAGACGACGAACTTGTCAACACTCCCACCTCCACTCGCCCGAAGAAGGGCATCCCTCCTGCCGCAGATTTTGTGGCTGCATTCCAGAAGATTGCAGCCGATTATCCCGATATCGAAGTGAAGCTGCCAACAAAAGTCATCTCACTGAGCTCCATCACTCACAACGGTGCTCGATACACGACATCCTCCAACCACAGGGGAAACAGCTCTGTATTTGCCGCTAGCAATGACATCAACGTCGACCATGTCCTTCCGGTGATCATACAAGATATTCTCTTGGATGTCGACAGCAGAACCGTCTTTCTCAAGGCGAAAAAACTGAAATCGGTCAATGTAGCCTCTGACCCGTACGAATCCTTTCCTGTCTTTGAGGCCAAAATCTGGGGTCATCGCGATGATCTGAAGGAAGCCGAAGTCGTCATTTTTTTACCTGACGACATTGAAGGTCATTTCGTGAGTTGTGATACCCAGGTCGAGACGGTCGGCGGCAAGACGGTCGCGGCGACCGTGGTCGTACCGCTGCGGAAGGTACTTACTTGCTACAATCATCTCTCAAGCGCTTACTGATCTTGTTTTGTAGTCCATACTTCTTGACTACGAAGAAGCCGAAGATGATGAGCTGGCCGATCAGGAGACCGACGACGGCAGCGGCCCAATGGAACTCTACGGCTGAAGTCCTCTTTCAATCATCATATCAAACCCCTGTAGCCAATGGCAGAACTCCATACTTGTTATCTCCCTACGGATTCCATCCCACTTCGCCGTGTTGATACCCAACTGCCTCCTTGACTGTTTTCTCACCCTTCAACTTGTACTTGTGGCCCCCATTTCCCTACGTATCCCATCTCACTTCACTACTGCCTTAAGTATACCCAACTGCCAACAATCTCCTTGACCGTCTTGTATTGTACTTGTGCCTAGATCAGTACCCTTTACCGCTTTCTTCAATTGTACTTGCGTATGCGTTGAATGATATTTAGCGCTGTGCGATGAGCTCGTCGAAGCATGATGGAATAATGTCTGTATATATAGCATACATTTTTGGCGTCGTGTACGGAGCAGATATGAGGCCCGCTATGTTCCTGCGGTTCAAATCCATTCCTTCCTCCTTCCTCGCAGGAAATAACAATAACGGCAAATGACTGTCAACACGACAGGAAGGAAATACACCATACTTACGTGGTGCCACGACTAGAGCTACCAGTCTAATCCGTAGTTGGTCACCAACCCCACCAGACGGTGAGATCCGAGCTTGCAGCATTACATTGACGTTTTAAGACACGGGGGGTCTAAACCACAACAAATGGAAGATGAATCCAAATACATATGCCCCGATTTTTTCACTCCGCCGCTCGTCCTGTTTTGGAACGAAGTGATGGTGGCAGTGCCGTGCGCTTGACTTTCTCCCAGTCCTGCTCGGCGCAGTGTCGCCTTGCAGGAACTCTGCCCCGCCTTGTAACAACCTGCTCAACACACTGCTGCATTGCGGAACTCGATTTGCTGATCCTGGATGGTACCGAGCGCACGATGCGCTGCTGCGCATGGATCCACTCGCGCGGGACGACGAGCGCGGGTGGGGTGGATCCTGGCTGCCTGCGTTCGATTGGAGGGCGCGGGCAGGTCAAGGATTAAATTTGGGCTGGATCCTGGCTGCCTGCGTTCGATTGGAGGGCGCGGGCAGGTCGAGGATTCAATTCGGCGAGGGCCCGCTCATCCCGATTCCTCACGAATCTCACCACTCGCGCGGGATGGCGAGCGCGGGTGGGGTGTAGAGCTTGACCACCTGCGCTCGACGGCGAGCGCGGCAAGGTCGAGGGCTTCATTCGGGGAGTGTGGGCGAGAAGAGGGACAGCTTATACTTGAATGAAGTCTCACTATCTACGCGGGATGGTGGAGGGCTTCCTCCTTCGAAGACTCAGCAGGACCGGCAAAGCTATGCATGGACATGGTTCAGCTGCTGCAGGCTCGGTATGTATTTCCTTCTCGCAGTGGAGTAGCAAACTAATGCAGCTCAGAGTCGCGCAGAGATCTGATCCTGAATCGCAATGCGAAGGGAACCGAGAACATTTCCTCCGTCAAACTCTGGGCACCGCTCCCAAGCTGTTTTTCGTCAGTCCGTATGTATGTTCATCTTGCTCCCCGTCAGCAATCCCTTCTCATCCGTATCCAGCGCTGCGAGCACACTACTCTTTGCGCTCATATCTGCGCATCGCGAAGGCCCTGGTCCTGCGGCTGGCCGGTTCGTGGCCGGTTTGCGAGTGCGGGAACGGTTCCGCTCGCAGATTGGAGTTTCGCCTGAACATATCGAGCTACGTATTCTGCCTGGCGATACTAGTACTTTCGCTTTTGCACCTCGAGCTGTGGCAGTGCTACATCGAAATCCCAAAAAAGTAAACCCCAGTTGCCTCCCCTCTTCAGCCATCAAGCACCAGTTTTCCCTCACCTTGAAACACTTATTCTTAATGTTTGTTGTCTTGATATCGCATTTTGGCTTAGGACAGGTGGCTTGAGGAATCGTGTTCCCAAACTTCGTTTCCTTGCCCTGGACGGTGAATATGACCGTCGCCGCTCCTTTTGGCCTGCCCAAGGCAATAGATTCATCGAGTCCTTTCTTTGGGCTCAACTCCTGGAACTGCACATTGCCTTTTTCATACCTCGCCCCCTCTGGCGCAGCATAATCGGAGAGTGCGCCTATCTGTGTGTCGGCCAGTTCTCTGTCCGATGTATGGACAATCCTCTCCTTGACATCCGTGAACCGGTTACCTTCACAAGTTTGATTTCGCTCCAGATGCGTGTCATGCCTCTATGGTGTTTTCCAGTTCTGCAATTATTCACAGGCGATAAGTACAAGATACCCCAGATGCCGTCCAATGGCCAATGCATCCAGCTCCTTTTTTTTGAAGCTCGATGTGTCCATTTCTTGACCATGACCTGGTGGCCATTCTCCATTCACTGATAGCTCCTCAATGTGGATGGGCGAAGCAATCTACTATGTTCATTTGTGGAGCGGTTCGGCTGTCCCTGGCCTTGGTGTGTCTTTCCTTTCCAGCAGCACTTCAGAGCCAATATATTGGGCATATCTCCCAGGAGCAATCTCATCCGCTACATACAGCCTGCGAAGGATTATCTAACGCAGTGACCAACTCCAGGACTGCTGGGCCGTCGGTGCAGTCTAAGAAAGCACGTGCGCCAAGTGGACTGTCCTATGCCCAAAGTCGGTCTAACCTAAAATTCTCATGGAAACATCACGTCTACTTACGTCAGTTATGGAAGATGCCCAGACCAGCATGTGCGAAGATATAGTGTGCTAAATTGGAACCTTAATTGGAGCAGGGTAACAAGATACAAGGAGCCCACCGTGAAGATACATTCAACGTGGATGTTAGTTTGTCCAGATATCAGTGCAGCGATGAAGTTTTTTGGTTGTACAAATATATAATCCTTCCCAGGTTCCAGGATGCGAGTCCAGAGCGGTGCATCGGCGTCCTCGTGAGATCCCACAAAACGGTCGAGACGTGTCAAGGGACTCCCATGTATTGAACCGGCGACTTCGACCTCGAGAGACAGGCAGTATGTGTCCGGCCCTTCAAAAACAGTGCCGTCGTTAGAGCTCTGATGAGATCGATAAATTTGTTGATTTTTACAAAAAAAAGAAGAGACATAGTACACCTTCAAGAGTGACATATAAACGTAACATATAGCTTGGTTTGAGCCTATCTCGGATTCATAAGGGAAAGTTGACTCGGGGGTGAGGTTTTGCGCGAGCCATTTGTCGAGTGCGGCGGTACGCGCAAGTCGGGCAAGGCGAAGGTGCGCGCCATGTCGGGCGGTCATTACGCTGAGACGTGGAGGTAGTAGAGATGATTTGTAGGGAGAGAATCTCCTGGAGTGGTTAAGGGACATTCTTGAAGGATTTGCTGACTTCATAGGATAGTAGTTGGAGAGAATTCGAGCCTCGAAGATGTCCCTGGATGTAGTGAAAGAGGTCTCGGTCCTGAAAGAGTCTTTGTTCCATACTCGTGCATCATGTGATCGCTCCTTTTGCTCCTGCATCGATCTAATAATTATATTATATAGCAAAAGGCCTGTACAGATTCAGCCTGCCACCCAAAGTCCTGGTGTATCCTGCCATGAAAAGTAGTGCATCACCCCATGTATTAACTCCTAATGTAGAGCTTTCAACTCCCAAAGTGACTGGATATTTTTTGTTCTAGCTCCGGTGATTTTTGAAAACGACGAGTCATAGCAGTGCGCTGGGAGACTTGGAAGTACTGTCTTGTGGAGCCAGGATCCTACCACCTCAATTATACCCGGCTCGTGTAACAAAACCAAATGCCGTATCTTTACAAACCATCACTGCAAGGCCATCTATCGAACGAAGGCCCCAATGAAGTACAGTGTAATTACAACTCCAGTCAGTCTAACCTAAGTGCAGTGGTCATGTCAGTCTGTGATCTTTCTATGCGACAGATGTGTCGTGTTTGAATCAGTTCGAGTTGAAGACCCGGAAGTTAGCACTGAACTTTCAAAGCGTAAAGACCACAGTCTTGAGGAGAGCAGACTTCAACGAGACTGAAAGACTGTGCTGCGAATTTTTTTTCTGGCTTGCTAGTCGGATAAATATTTTCGGATCATGAGGGAACACGCTAAACACGCTCAAGAAAAAAAGGGGAAAACACCCATCAACATAAGTAGCCGTGCAAGAAACAGTAAGCACGAATTCGCGCCTCTGGTACTTTCACGGCTTCTGAAGATGACATCAAGCTTGAGCTTGACTCGAAGAGACTGCAGCGGTGGACCTGCAACAGCAAGTCGCTCGCAGAGCAATGATCATGGCCATAAACCACAAGTCACGCCAATAATAGGGACGAGACGCTGGAAAAGGTACAGCACCGGCTTTGGTGAGCAAGACTCGGAAAAAAGACTTGAGGACACACCTTCAAGTTATACGTGAATCCTCACTGTGGTGGCGGCACGCCCGCTAATGCGGACGAGAGCGGGGTTGGTCTGAAAACCACAGGGGAGCCAAAAATGCGGGATGGCGAGTGCACAATTGTGGTCGTGGTGGGAACAGAAGACCATGTGCAGTGTATGGCATTGAACCTTCAAGCATGATTAGAGGTGGTGTCGAGCTAGCGCGGGGCCCAAAGGTGCAATCACGTAGTCGTTCAGAAGAAAAGAGAAAAGCAGTGACACCGTCACGTCACAATCAGCTGGGATATCCGAGACTCCGAGTCGACACTGTCCAAGAAAACACTTAGGTTGCTCTGTGGATGCTGCGAAGCCGGGACCGTAGAAAATGGATGTTTCCACGCGTCGTATCGTGTACATCGCATGATGTCCCGTCCAAAGTCGCGAGGGCTTTTAGAAACAAGTTATGGGAGGGCAGGAATGCAATGGCGTAAACCGCTGGCTCGCGACGTCCTGGCCCTAAGGCTAGACTGAAGCATACAACAGGGCCACTCTGTAGGCGTGCTGTTGAGCGCGGGGGACGTGGCATATGCAAGTCTAATGCACCAGACCCATAACAAGATTTATGCTCGGCCCACAGCGTCTTAGTTGTGAAACTAGACTGAAGCATGTGGCAGGGCAACACTGTATGCGTACCATTGAGCCAGAGCAGAGGATGACATGGTGGGGGTTAAGCTCCAAGTCACCAAAGGCTGACAAAGCACACACCACCTTTTTAAGCACGCGCGTCGCGTTGAAGGTCACATGATCGTAACGCGTTGTTTGAGTTTGCTTGTTTGGGACTTTGACCCAACATTCATCACCCTCATCGCCAAACTTCACTCAGTCAACTTCACTCAGTACGTGCGTACAGTACAGCGCTACGCCTTTAAATGTGATCAACTTTGCAAGATACTTGATTTCCTCCTGCGAGCACTTGATCGTGCGGGGTGTAACCAAACAACTCAGAGTCAGCGTAAACCATAGCCCCGTCGTCGCAGCGAGCAGCGACCTCAACGGGTTTGCCCTGTGTGGACCCGGATTCGTGCTCTGGAGTGGCTTATACAAGCATTTGTATAATGTGATCTGCTGGTTTCAAATTAAATTAAACTTGAAGCGCAGCGGCATCCTTGATCGCAGCAAGAAACCTTTCCAACTCTCGTCCTCTACCACCTTGCAATTCATGACAGTTGCAAGTATTAGAATGGGCTCAATTAGCGATTTATTGGCTTCACACAAGGGGAAAATATTGGAGGCTGTATGTCCTCTCTCACTCCCAACTAATCGTTGTATAAGACATTCATGATTGAAATCGGTGTCAGATGTCAGAACTGCAAGAGAAAGCAACGTGCGAGCTTGCCAACGCTCTCAAGACATCTAGGCAAGAGCTCGGTGCTCTCGAAACTGTGATCAACGAAACTAAAAAAGAACTCGCCGAGATGAAGAAGGAACGAGAGCGAGAGAGGGCAGAGGCCAGCGAGATCCTCCAGGTCATCGGGGCTACAGCCTTACGGCACGAGACCGAGGTAAATTTCAATAGGGTTCTTGGGAACAAGCGCCGAGTAAACACGTTTGCAGAGGTTGAAGCTTGAAGATCAAGCAAAGTCTGAGCTTGCGAACGTCGAAAACGACCTTCAAAATGCAAGAAGTGCTCTGGAAGAATCCAAGAAAGAACTCAGAGCAGCAAGAAACCAGATTGACGAGATCCAAAACAAATTAACAAAAGTTGAAAGGCAATGGGATCTGTTACGGGATCAGCTCACAGATGCACTTGACGACGGACTCAGCGAACCAGGGGCTGTCCCGCACCAACAGGAGGTACGTCCGGAAATTTGCACTTTGTTGAAGCCAATACTGACTTTCTCCAGTTATCGCAATCTCCAGTGATGGCGGAGTCTTCCGACGGTCCAGAGTCTGACCTTTCTTCCACTTCGCCGAGGTTGCCTTCCCCCAGCCTGAGGATATCAAGGCCTGTTTTACAATCGAGGTCAAGAGATGTGTCAGCTCAAAGCAGGTCTTGTTCTTCCAACTCCTCTCGCATGTCGACCCCTTGTTCCTCTGGAGCTCTGGATGCCCCAGACCAGATGGAGGACGACCGAGACAACCTTTGGAAAATGAATCGTGTTTTCGTTCCACGTGGATGCACAACCTTCCCTGGCACATTATTTGCTCGGGATGTTGGCTATGTTTTCGAGCATATCGAGGAGAGAAAAAGCGCCGTAATCGCGCAGAAATTCCCACACATGGTTCCTGGGGTCAAATTTGTGTACGCGACATACCGTGCGCAACGTTTTTATTGGGAGAACTCTCTTCCAGCAGAGCGTGAGGCAGCCAAAAATCTTCCACGGGAACCTCGCGGTTCGTGGGCACAGTGGGTGCAGACATCTGCGGCACGCAAACTTTATAACCAAAGGATCCGTGAAAAGAGGCAGAGTAAAGCAAGGAGAGCACGCCACGAGTCCGAGTCCGATAGTGGGGAGGAAGAGGAAATCAACAATCACAAGTTGAAGGTTGACGCCAGCCCACAGGGAATCAAACGACGCAGGGAACTGGAAGTAATCGAGAGCGAGGTCGATGAACTGCTATCTCTCCCGCCCCGCAAAAAGGGCCCTTCCGCCCCACTAATCTCTCCCCGTCTCACAAGGAGCAGCAACCACAAGAAATGAACGAGCATAGCGCAACAACGTGAAGTGTATGTGGCCTTCCTGATATATAGCATAGGGATCCTAGGTGACCTCGAAGTAGGAAGCTATGGAGCCCTACAATCGTGATTGATTTGTGCATGTGGGATTACATATGTATACGATCTTGTTTTTTTCCGAGGGTATGATAATTCCAAATGTGTAGTACGGCAGCCGACCTGAGCGAATTTGAGGGAGAATACAGTACATCTGCGAGGCGCTGTGCACCAAGCAGGACGAAGCAAAGGAGCAGTGACAGCCGCTCGTCCTATTTTGGAACGAAGTGATGGTGGCAGTGCCGTGCGCTTGACTTTCTCCCAGTCCTGCTCGGCGCAGTGTCGCCTTGCAGGAACTCTGCCCCGCCTTGTAACAACCTGATCAACACACTGCTGCATTGCGGAACTCGATTTGCTGATCCTGGATGGTACCGAGCGCACGATGCGCTGCTGCGCATGGATCCACTCGCGCGGGACGACGAGCGCGGGTGGGGTGGATCCTGACTGCCTGCGTTCGATTGGAGGGCGCGGGCAGGTCGAGGATTCAATTCGGCGAGGGCCCGCTCATCCCGATTCCTCACGAATCTCACCACTCGCGCGGGACGACGAGCGCGGGTGGGGTGGATCCTGGCTGCCTGCGTTCGATTGGAGGGCGCGGGCAGGTCAAGGATTAAATTTGGGCTGGATCCTGGCTGCCTGCGTTCGATTGGAGGGCGCGGGCAGGTCGAGGATTCAATTCGGCGAGGGCCCGCTCATCCCGATTCCTCACGAATCTCACCACTCGCGCGGGATGGCGAGCGCGGGTGGGGTGTAGAGCTTGACCACCTGCGTTCGACGGCGAGCGCGGCAAGGTCGAGGGCTTCATTCGGGGAGTGTGGGCGAGAAGAGGGACAGCTTATACTTGAATGAAGTCTCACTATTTACGCGGGATGGTGGAGGGCTTCCTCCTTCGAAGACTCAGCAGGACCGGCAAAGCTATGCATGGACATGGTTCAGCTGCTGCAGGCTCGGTATGTATTTCCTTCTCGCAGTGGAGTAGCAAACTAATGCAGCTCAGAGTCGCGCAGAGATCTGATCCTGAATCGCAATGCGAAGGGAACCGAGAACATTTCCTCCGTCAAACTCTGGGCACCGCTCCCAAGCTGTTTTTCGTCAGTCCGTATGTATGTTCATCTTGCTCCCCGTCAGCAATCCCTTCTCATCCGTATCCAGCGCTGCGAGCACACTACTCTTTGCGCTCATATCTGCGCATCGCGAAGGCCCTGGTCCTGCGGCTGGCCGGTTCGTGGCCGGTTTGCGAGTGCGGGAACGGTTCCGTTCGCAGATTGAAGTTTCGCCTGAACATATCGAGCTACATATTCTGCCTGGCGATACTAGTACTTTCGCTTTTGCACCTCGAGCTGTGGCAGTGCTACATTGAAATGCCAAAATAGACCAAGCCCTCTCTCTTTGTGCTTTCAGCATGCGCTCGTTCTACCGCTAGTGAGTTTTTCCTGTTTCAAGCAAGAACTCCAGCTCTAAATGTGCCATTCATGCAAGCACAGCAAAGGCGTTCGCCTCCATATACATCAGATCTAACTATCTACCCAATGACCAAACCCACTACGGGCAGGTCTTTGTGACCGTTCGCAGCGGTGGGACGAACGATGGTTTGTGATAATCATTCCTTGCACCTTTCACCCCTCACACTGCTCCTTCAGCTTCGTTGTCTCTTCAACCCGTCGACAAGGACGTACCCACAACGAGCTGCACAATCTCCCATGTCGACAAAGTCGCCACCACCATTGACCAGGTTCAAGCCTCGCTCCTCCTCCTGATTCGCGTCCTAATCGCCAGCTACCTTTAGGAAAGCAACTCTTGGGAGGGTGTTGTCGAGCGAGCGTCGATCGGCCTCTTTCGGTTGCACTTGGTGTTTGCCCTTCCTAGCAGCCTAGACGCGTTCCTGTTCGCCGTCCGTTTTGCATCCCACTCTGCAACCTTCCCCCTTCTCTCCCGCCTGCTTCACGGAATCCCCACTCGCCAAACCATCATGGCGGCCTTCCGACCTATGGACACTCTGCCCGTAGAGCTGCTCGCAGAAATTTCCATTCATTATCGCCAGCTCCTCTCCCGCTCCGACGTCGACCAAGTGCTACTTCTTGGTAGTGTGTGTTCCCGATGGCGGGATGTTGCCTGGCTCTGGAAGGCATTGTGGTCGAAAACGCACTTCAGGTTGGGCCCGTCATATTTCCGGCAGGATTTCTGGGAAAACGTGCTGGGTCCGGATCCTTGGACCCAACAAATGTTAATCGTTAGATCGAACATTCCCAAATTGATGAAAATTTGGTCGAAATAGTACAGTACCTCACTCTTGAGACATCTGTATATGACGAAGCGGAGCGAACAGAAGAGAATCCTAAAAAGCCCGCTTCTGGGTGATGCAGGGCGGTATGGCAAGGCGCAGGTAGCTTTTGTCTTTTATCCTTGTAAGCTGAATACTGTACTATTTCAACCATTCCTTCAGTGACGGGTGACACCTGATTTTTTTTGATGTGCTCAAAAAACGCCTCAATTCAAAAAGAAATTTATCGGTCTCTTCGGTTGACCAAAATCCAAAGATAGGGAAGGAACAGTCGAAATAGTACAGTAGCCGTGATTACTTACGGATCCAGGCGTCATTGCTGATCGGCCGCGGAAGCAGATCCATGGCACCTACATTGATGTGAAGGCATCATTTCCTCTTTGGGACACTAACCTCTGCCACTAGGAATAGGAATATCTGCCGGGAAGGAACTGGTAAGTTTTTAAAATATCGAATAGTCGCGCTCAACACTGACTGATATGTGTACGTTGGTATTTATGCCATATAGAAGGGATACGACCTGTAAACCGCTCAACGGCAATTTTTCAACGACATCTAGACACCAGACCACAAGAGCCCGCTAGCAGTTAGGATTCCGGGTGATGATAGAGTGAACATTTCGTATGTTTTTTCAGTACGATGTGAGGAAACTGTGTAACGGTGAGGACCCGAACAGGCCAAGAGACCACCTGGACCACACAAGCAACATACCGCCTCGAAACGGCTGAAGAGTCAACAGTTTCTTGAGCATGCGCTCGTGGAACGGTGCAATGGTGATCGACCCAAAAAGGCAGGTGGGCGACACACACAAACATCCCTCTCTTTCTTCCTACCACAGCATCGATCGCTGTGCCTCGTTCGTCTCTGCCCAAGTCCAGCCTACCACAAGCCCAGTTCATCAAAAAACACTCGCATAACGTACGTATCGTCCAATCAGTCCTACAGAATGCTTGATTGAGTCTCTTTTGCCCCAGATGTCGTCCAACGGCAACAACGGCAACAACACCCCCTTCAACGGATTCTACATGGACAGCGAGCTATACGCCGACCGCGACCTCTATCCCGTCTTCACCGCGCCTCCGAACGCGAACCCCACCCCAGCTGCCAACCCCCCGAGTGCGACCGCAAACGCGGCCTTGAATGCCAACGGCAGCATGGCCGCGAATGCGAACGCCAACGCGGCGTCCAACCCCAACGCTATGTCCACGAGCACCAACAGCAGCGCGGCGTCCAACGCCAACGCTGTCGCATCCACGAGCGCCAACAGCAGCGCGGCCTTCACCGCCAACGCCATCGGTGCACCCGCGCCCAACGCCAACGTTATCGCGCCCGCGAATGCGAATCCCAACGCGGCGGTGAACGGTTTTTACATGGACGGGGAGGTGTATAAGGATCGTGACTGAAAGGTTGCGTCCACCTCTTCTCTAATTTCTACATTTTTGACTGAAGGATTATAACAGCTACCCCTCCATTACCTTCGCCAACTACTCGCTATTCGCTATGCACTTGCTCAGACACGCTTTCACAATGCTTTCCTATTCCAGATTGACTACATACGCACAACTACCTACGACGTACACAAAAATGTCATGTAATATAATCGAAAACGACCTATGATATACATTGTGGGAATACACGAGGTCGAGCGCAGGAGGCGCGGCGAGCGTGGGCACCGGTGCCGCCGAGGTGCGATTGCACAACTCACACGTCGTCGAGTCGTGTCGGAAAAGCCGGGCGTGCACGGGGCGGAGCCGGACGGCTGGTGCGGACTGCGCGGCCGAAGGCGACGTCGATTCGTCACACCCCGACGGCAGCGATGACGGGCGTCGTAGCGGTGGTGGTCGACGGGGACGAGCGCAAGAGAAAGCGCCGCCATTGCCGGTGCGCGCCGTGGTGCACGAGCGACAACGCCACCGAGCCGCGATTCCACAGCTCAAGCATACGAGCGCGGGGGCGGCGGCGCTGTCGAAAGGGTCGCAAGTGGCCCGTCCCCAGGCCAAACGGGTCGGGTATGGGGGTGGGCGGCGCGATTGCGCGGCTCGGTCTCGCCCCCGACGTCGACGACGACGAGCGCAGAGAGCGGTGCTGTCGTCGGGGCGTTGTCGCAAAGCCAGCCCGGGCACGAGCCGGGGGCAAGAGGCCGTTACGGGGCTGCGCGCGAGCGAAACGACGCCGAGCCGCGATTGTGCGGTCGAGCGCGCCCCTGACGCCGACGACAGCGAACAGCACCGACGTCGGGGAGTGCAACAACGCCCGAAGCCCGCCCGGGCATAACACGACGGTGGCTGCTGGGTACGAGGTGTGGACGGGAGGGAGGTCCCGCCGTCAATTCCTCGAGCTCCTCCGTTAGATTCCTTTTGTCTTCCACCAGCTACGAATTTGTAGCCAGCAGTGCCTTTTTCTCTGCCACAAACGTCGCGATCTCCTCTGGCTGCCGCACCACCTTGTGATCGGTCTTGCGCCGCTCCTGCACCAACTGTGCTTCCAACGCCTGGATCTGCCGCCGATACACGCTGAAGAAACTGAGTTTTGATTATTATATGTGAAAACAGAATAAACACACTGAGCGCTCTCGGACATCTCCCCCTGCGACGCCTCATAGCATTGCAGCCGCATCTCCATCTGCCGGTATTCGGCCTTGACGCGCACCATGTCCTCGCCCAGCTGGGTAAACTTGGCGAAGTCCGCGTCCCTAAGAAACCTGTTGTCGTTATTGTTTCCAAGCAATAAAGCAAACTCGCCATAATCGCTGCACCTTGAGGTGCTGCTCGATCTGGCGTTCATAGTCATGCAAACGGTCGATCTTGTGCTGCGATTCTTTCTGCTGCGTCTGCAGCTTAAACACCTCCTGTGACGCGCCCGCCAGCAGCGTGCCCTGCGCCTCAAAAAGAGCCTGCAGAGGGAGCATTTGTTATCAGATGTATACAGCAACGCAGTCAACGCACCTTGGCCTCTTTGTCCGCTGTACGTAGCGCCGCCGCCTCGTTGATCCACGCCTTCTTCTGGTCGCGAACATCCTGCAGCTTCTTCTGCAGTTCCGTGTTCCAGTCTGCATACCGCTCCTTCGTCGACGATGCGCTCTCCTTAAGCGTCCGCAGCTCCGCCTCGAGCGTGGCCACCTGCGAGCGATACTTGCGCAGCTTGTAGTACTAAAACTCGATCAGCCGAGCCTCGATATGAGAGCCAGACAACACACCAATCCCTGCCGCTCGACCTCCGCATCGCGCGAAAGAACGCGGTCCTGGTATAGCCGGCCCACATGCTTGACATTCTCGCGCAACAGCCACAGCTCGAAATTGAGCTCATTGCGCAGCAGCAAAACCTCACGCTGCAGTCCCGAAATCGCCTGCGCGATGTGCCCCGGAGCACCAACGAGGTGGCGATCATGTCCTTGAGTGAAATACGTGTCTCGCCGGTAGTAGTGCGCCCCATCGTCAGCATCGGTGTCTTCCCGCCGTCGTCGCTGCCGCTGATCGACGGCGTGGCACTCGGGGACTGGCGGTGATTGGCAGTCAGGCCATGCGCTTGGTACCGCTCACGCAGGCCCAGCGCCGTGTTCCGGACGTCGAGCATCATCGACTCGCTCGCGATGCGCGCCACGTCGTACTCGGCCCAAAAGTCGGGGCGCGCGATCTCCTCGGCGGCGTCGCGCCAGATGATCAGCGGATGGCACACATGGCTGCGCAGGAGCGTCTACGGAAATAATATTAGTAGTATAGCTCGTGTATACACCCAACACCTACCTCACTCTTGCTCCGAATTCTCTGCTCGTCGAGCGCCGCGTCCCAACCGACGGTGTACGGGCTCTCGACGTTGTTGGACACAAGGTAGAGCACGGGACTCCGCAGAAACCTGAGCACATTGAGATAGTACAGCAGCGTGTAATACTGCCTCGGTGACGGCGCAGACGCCGCCGTGGTGTCAAACGACAGTTCGAGCACCTCCCACGCGAGGCCCTCGCGCACAGAGAGCACGGGGCCCGCATCTTCCGCCGCTGCCTCGACCTCATCAAACTCGATCGCCGGCACCTCGAGCTCGGGCGACTGCTGCGCGGGCACGGGCAGCGGGGCACGCTCACGCCAGCAGAGGACGCGCGCGAGGATGGCGAGCAGCCGCGGGAGGATGAGCTTGAGGTACTGGCGCGCCAGTATTGGCAGCAGCTTCACGAGCACGCCCAGCGCGATGGTAGCGAGCGTGCTCGATCTGTCAACCAGCAGCGAGTTGAGGAGGCTGCCCATGAGCGGGTGCGCGGCGAGGACGGCGGCGGCGGGCTGGAACGTCGGCACGGAGGTGTACAGGTTCAGCAGGATGAGCAGCTGCAGACGCGCCGACGGGGCCGCAAAAGTGGGTGTTGATTTCGGTGAGGAGGTCTTCGGGGCGCTCCTGGCCGGACTTGAGGAGGATGTCCTCGAGGTTGGCCTTCCAGCGCGTCTTCTTCTCGCGCTGCGGGGCGTCGAGCTCGGCCCACTCGAGCACGTCGACCCCCGAACCCTCGTTGAACGCATCGAGCAGATAGAGATCGAGCAGGCGGCGGCGAAAGTCGGCGACCTTGTCGGCGTAGCGGTTATCGTCCTTGCGCAGCGCAGACACGACGAGCTCTTTCGCGTGGTTCAGCGCAGGTGCCGGCAGCTTTGGCTCCCGCAATGCGGGCCTCAGCACAAGGTCGAACCAAGAGGAGATGATAGACACCGAGGGCAGAATAGGGCGCAGGTGGTGGAGGACGGCAAGAAAGACCTGGGTGTGTCGAAGTGAAGCATGATCGACAACATCGCCGTGAATCTGATGCAGCTGCTCCTCGAGCTGAAAGACGGCAACCTCTGGCTCACCCGTAGACGCACACTCCAGCACAAACTCGTCCGTCAGCGCCAGCAGATCCGCCACCGACGCCGACTCGGATTCCAACACCGCACGGACCTCGCGCGCAGGAAAAAAACATGACTGGCGTCCCGTGACTCGGCGCGTTGACGCGACTACTACTCTACATACACACAAATGCTATCTACTTTTTCGCCGGCTGCTCGAGCTCACTCGCGCGCTCCGTCGCAACCTGGATCGCCCGCGCGATCGTCGACCGGACGCGCCGATCCTCCATCGCCAACAACCCCGCAATCATGCAGCCACTAGGAGCTGTCCGACGTCAGATAGCAGACTACAGAAACGACAAACGACCTACTGGTGACCGCGTCTTTTATCTGTGCCGGGTGTGCACCGCCCTGAAGAACCATCCGCGCCGTACCTTGCAATGCTGTGGAACGTGAGTGACGCGCTATTGAAATAAAACAGAAACACACTCTGCGCCGCGAGCTCGAGCGCCTCGGCGCGGGGGAGGCCCATCATGACGCCGCCGTCGGCCATGGCCTCGAGGAAGATGCACGCAAACGCGGGGCCGGACCCCGACAGCGCGGTGCACGCGTCAAAGTGCTTCTCGTCGAGGAAGCGGCAGCGGCCGATGGACGAGAAGATCTTGAGGATGATCGCGGGGTCCGTCTCGGTGCTCGGCGAGGGCGGTAGCGACACGACGGTCATGCCCTCGCGGATCTGGCGTTGCGCGTGAACGAATAACTTCAATAAGCGGCGCGCGAACGAATAAGCGGCGTGCAAATCTTTAAATTTTTGAGAGGAAAACAGACCTTGCACGGGGTGTTGGGCATGTTGGGCATGGCGCGGATGACCTTAGTGGAGGGGAGGACCCACGCGCGGATCTGGGCCATGGTGACGCCCGCAAGAATGCTGATGAGCAGCTTGCCGTCGAGCGCCTCGCGAATGCCCGCCTCGCCGAGGATCGCGTGCGCGAGCTGCGGCTTGCAGCTGCGTTGATTAAAGTTTACCCATTCTCAGTGCA
Organism: Mycena crocata; assembly: GCA_029281795.1. Taxonomy (NCBI): domain Eukaryota; kingdom Fungi; phylum Basidiomycota; class Agaricomycetes; order Agaricales; family Mycenaceae; genus Mycena; species Mycena crocata. Next base: position 390,531 of record JARJCP010000075.1, read on the forward strand.
CCACAGCACGCACCACAGCAGCACCACATCTGCCTTTTGCACGGCCTTCAGATTGTTGGACGCCAGCACCCGCACGCCGTCGCCCATCGGGCCCAGAGCACCAAAGACGGCGCGCAGCCGCGTCGCGCTCCCTCGCGCGACAGATAAAGTGGCTCGGATGGACGCGTCGGGGGGCCCGGTCGGTGTGAGCGTCCCGGGGGTGTGGGACTCCCACTTTGCTGCGGCGGCGGCGACATGGCGCGGGGTGGTGTCGAGGCTCTCGATGACGCCCGAAAGGACGGCGATGCCCATCGTCCCCGCCGTCGAGCTGTACAAATTCAAGCCCTCGCTCGGGGCGGACTATGCGCGCGCGGATCTGGTCATCGGGCACGCAGGTGCGCTGGAATCCGCTGTGGAAGTGCCAATAGGCACGCACGTCGCGTATGCAGTTCATGGCATTAAGCGTGTTCATCCCCACCTGGTGTTATCAACCATCCTTTCTCTCTATCTCTCCTCAAACATTATCCTCTCACCATTTCTATCCTCCCATCATCTATTCCATCTCAACAGGTCACTATATTGGTCTACGTCCATGGGCTTTCGATCCACACACATACGCCCGCACTTCATCACAACACGTGATCGCGAATCAAATCCAGTACCGTGTTCAAAACACGTTGTTCGAGGTGTTCCGGTGGAATATTGGTGCGGCTGTTATTTTATATTCACTTATCTCTATCGTCTCGTCCCCTCCACGTATTCGCTCCCCCGTTTCCTGTCCCACATCCTGTCGCACAATCCCCGCATTTCAACACACCAACGGTGACATTGTATCCAAAAACACGGTCACCTCGGACTGCGCTGGAGCTCGAGACGTCGGAGGACTGGTCACCCTCTCGACAGCACTGTGGCGGCCAGTGTGCTCGCTCTATTCCGTCTTTGCGCAGCTCCCGGGTGATTTAGTGGTCTAGGTGCAGTTAGCCTGAGGTTATACTCACTCCATGGACATTTTACATATTTTATCTTTTATCCTCTCATCTGCTCTGTATATACAACGACCGGTGGCGCAAGAGTACGCGTTGCAGCCGGATCGGGCTCGATCGTAGTATAAATAGTGTCAGTGAATGACACAAAGGGGATTCCCTCTCTTCTTCTCCCCACTACATTCCCACCGAGTCTGAGCATAACATCGAGTCTGAGGATCCTCCGAGTTGGATCAAGAGCAACGAGAAATACATTGAGTTCTTATTCTGCAGCTGAGTACAATTCCATTGGCATTGTGACAGTATATCACAGTACGGCTATTCTATAGGCATTCGCACGACCAGCTCCACTCAGTTCCTACTTCGGAACAACCCTTTCTTCTACAGTGGAGCCCACCGCGAGGGAGCAGGTTTTCCGCTGCGTTTTCTGCCTTACTTCGTCGCCGTTTCCCCCTTAACTAACCCCTGATATTCCACCTCCTGTCTGCAGGCGTCATGGCGACTAATAATGTTCTTCAAGTCCCCATGCCTTCAGCTCGCTCCTCGGGAGCTCCGCGTTTCGACGGTAGGGAGGTGACCGCGTTTCTAACTAGTATTGTCCAGCACGGCGCCAATGCGGGCATTACGGACCTCGATAATCTCGTGCCGTATATCGTGCAGTATTCTTCGGACGATGTCCGTAATCTCATCCGTTACATGCCCGAGTTCGATCCGGAGACAACTGGCAAGACTTGGACATCAGCAAAGGCACAACTCCTGCTCTTGTATGGTCATTCGGAACGCGTACCGGATTATACAGAGTCTATGCTCAAGGAATTTTGTGAGAAGCAATCAGCTAAGTCATCTTATACCAATATGTCAGATGTCGAGACATACTACCGTGCCTTCGCCCAGATTGCAGTCCCTCTGGTCAAGAAGTCTCGCATTACAGACAAAGAGCGCGACTTTTATTTCATCGCCGGCATTCCGAAAGTCATCAAGGAATGGTTTCTTACTCAGGTACCAGAGCCCAAACGTAAGCGTTCAGACCCTCCTTCAGTGGCAGAATCTATCGGTTATTTGCAGAAAACGGTTCGATGATGATTCCCTGACTTTTGAGCCGTGGGCTGAGAGTGCACAGCCGATTATCGCTCCTACAGCTACGTCAACCACTTCCATCTTTGACATTGAACCGTCTAAGCCCACTCTTCCGTCCCAAGTTCCTCTCGCACCGAACGCCATGGATAATCTCACGCGCCAAATCCAGGAGCTTAACCTAAACCTTACAGCGGCAAGAACCAACAACAATATCCCTCAAGCAGTACAGCCGGCCGCTCAAGGAAACTGGAATCAAAACATCGAGCCAGAACAACGGCGATGCTTCATGTGTTCGAAGTACGGTGCGCACCAACTTGGACTTCGTAATTGCCCGGACACACTCGCTCTGCTGGGTGCTAACATCATCAGGTTTGACACTAATACGTCACGGTACGTTATGGCGGACGGCACTGGAGATTTGCCACGTGTGCCCGCTGGCTTCGTTGGAGGTGTTGCGGATTACATCCGCGCTGTCGCTCGCGATCGTGCTGAGGCCCAAACGGCTCGTACGAGTGCAATGGGACTTTCCTATGGTTCAAACAGCATCCTCACTGGGAGGAATTTCGCGGTATCATCCTTGGACTTCGTGACACGCGACGCTGGCCCTGTTACACGCTCCGGAAAAGACACAGGTGCTCGATTTGACCCAGCGAGACGTCCGGATGGTAAGGGAAAAACGCGTGAGGTTCCGCCGCATATGGTGCAAGAACCCGCCGTTGCTCCTGCACCAATCGCTCCGACAGCTGGGCCATCGGGTACCTCTCTTCCCAAGCCTCCCTCGAACCCCATAAACAGGCAAGATGGCTGGAGAGATTCCAGACAGTCCAACTCCAAACCTCGTGACGATGATGTTGTCATGCGGGACGCAAAGAAACCTGTGATGGGTGATAAGTATCATATAACATCTGAGATTCAAGATCGTGCTGATGCGAAAGCCGTGTTCGAGACTGTGTTGAAGACACAGATTACCCTTCCATTGCTTGAGCTTGTTGGTTTGAGCCCCCAGCTTCAGAAACTCTTCACAGATTCCACTCGTTCCAAACGGGAATACACGACGAAACCCGCTGAGTATTCGGTCCATTTTTCTGATGTCGATACTGAGATCCACACAACAGATGCAGTGATACAGAGCTCGAGTCCGAAACATGCTTATGCAGATGCCTCGTTCGATGAGATCCGCGAATTCCTTGTGAATTATGGGAGTGCTATAGCGAAGGTTCCGGAAGGGCGTTATTTTGCGATGAGTACCGGCTCACTTACCATCAATATTGGAGATGTTGAACTAACAGCCATGATCGATTCGGGTTCCGAGTTGAACCTTGCCAGCAGATCTGTTCCGGGACGCTGCAATCTTGCAGTTGACTTCGAGGGCATGAAGTGGGCGCTTAAAGGCATCCACGGGGGCCCGGAACAGCTGCGTGGTTGCGCGACCGATGCTCCACTTCGCATTGGCGGTCATCTTTTCCCTCACCATATATTTATTTCGCACCAGGACATCGGCCACCACGATTTGATTCTAGGCCAACCATTCCTACAATGGTTCGCGGCCCGCCTCGACTACGAACGCAATGGATGTGTTAGCATGTACTTGTGGAAGGGTGGTGATAGGAAAGTCAATCCTACTATTGTTGTAACCATTACTGACCCGAGCGACCCACGCAATGCTACATCGATTAACCGCAACCATCATGCCACGATTGAGGAGGTCACAGACGAAGAAGACGGAGGAGAGGGTTTTTGAATCAGGGGAGAGCATCTGCGGTCTTCCGACCCTCCCCTACAAATACCCTCGGAAGATCCTTGGAGGCGTTAATGGGCAATGCTGAGTTTTCCGATTTTGATTCCTTGTTTTATCTATCCCCTCCATCCTCTCTTGATCACTTTCTGTACGACTATTATATCTCCACCACTTCGGACACTCAAACTATTGTTTCTTCCCCATGGACGGACCGATTATTGACTGAAATTAATTCCTCTAGCTCCGGTATACTCCCCAGATCCATTGCCAACGCTCGGCGTGCTTACGCGGCGACGCGTTGGGTTAATGTGACTACCAAAGCCCCACCGAAGAAGCGCTACAAGCCGGTTGACCGTAAGGTCAAACCTGTCGCAACGTCGCAACTCGACCCCGAGGCCCACGTCTTCCGTCCTATCCCTCGCACCTCATTCACTAAATTACCTACAAACCCTCCAGATTATCGTTCGCTTCAATTTGGCTCTCGGGTCACCTTGGAGCGACTTGAATCCATGCTCGCGAAAATTCAACCAGGCATATTGTCCGCTGCGGAGATCAATCTGCTTGCTTTTATTGCGGTTGAACGTGAGTCTGCATTTGCCTTTCAATATTCGGAGAAGGGTTCGTTTTCCAGGGATTATTACCCGGACTACAAGTTTCCTACAATCGAACATGTACCGTGGCAACGCAAACCCATTCCCATCCCGATTGCACTACTTGAAGATGTGCGAAAGGTGATCATTGACAACGAGAAAGGTGGCCGCTTTGAGCCCACTGTCTCAAGCTATCGCTGTGCTATGTTCCCTGTGATGAAGAAACCAGGATCCGACCCCCCGGTGAGAATCATTTTAAATCTCGAACCGCTCAACGCTGTCACAATCCAAGATGCTGCTGTCATTACAAATGTCAACGATTTCGCTGAGTCTTTCGTTGGTTATTCTATGTACGGACTGGCCGATTTATATTCAGGTTTTGACGCCATTTGGATTCATCGAAATTCTCGCCCGATGCAAGCTTTTCATTCACCCGCGGGACCGAAGCAACAAGCTACGATGGCTCAAGGTTACACCAACGCCATGCAAGAGTTCACACTGCGCGTAGCACACGCTCTCAAACCCATTGTGCCGAAGAAAGCAGACCCTTTTATTGACGACTGCGGGGTTAAAGGCCCCAAATCCCGGTATGATAATGTGTCAATTCCCGAGAACACTCATATTCGCAGGTTTGTATGGGAGTATGCGCAGAACCTTGATGATTTTCTAGGAACTCTAATCATGGCTGGAATAACTGCATCAGGTGCGAAAACTGTCCTGGCTGCTTTTGATCTTCACATCGTAGGGTCCGTGGTTTCATACGAGGGCTGGAAGGTGTCCCCTAGCCTGGTTCAACGAGTGCTCGATTGGCCTATTCCAACCTCGGTGTCCGAGGTTCGTAGTTTCCTGGGATTAGCCGGGGGATCTCGTCGTTGGATCCTGGGGTTTGCGATCATTGCTAAGCCGCTCACTCTCCTCTTGCGAGTCGTTACCGTTGAATTCCGCATCACAGAGGAAGCTATTGAAGCGCAAAATATCCTGAAATTGAGGATAGCTTCAGCGCCAGTTCTCATTCGATTGGATTATACAGCAGCTAAGTTGATTTCACGGCAGCCACGAACATCTGATGAAGGCCTCATGATCGTAGGAGTGGACTCATCCTGGCAAGGAGCTGGATGGACGGTCTCACAGATTGTCAATTCCGAGAAGCGCCCCGCATTGTTTGGCTCGTGCACTTTCAATCCCACCGAACAGAATTACGGACAGCCCAAGACTGAAGTGTACGGAGTCTTTCGTGCATTCAAGGAATTGCGTCATCGTATCTGGGGAGTACATTTCCGTTTGGACCATGATGCGAAATCCCTTGCTAAAATGATTCGCGAGCCCGACGATGTACCGAATGCACCACTTTTACGATGGGTTGCCTGGATTCGCCTTTTCGACTTTGAACCGAACCATGTTCGTGCAGAATCGTTCAAGACAGAAGATGCACTTTCGCGCCGACCATCAGCCCCGACCGATGCAAATTACGATGATCAAGATCCCGAAGAGTTTCTAGAAGCCTATCTAGACTTGGTCTATGGCGGCTCTCACAATGCGACACCAGGATCCACATTCGCTTCAGCAGCTAAGTTTCTACTTGATTCAACATACTTCGGTCTCTCCACACCTTTCTTGCAGCACTACACTTCAAACGGGACACAGATGCCAATTTATCGATCCACCACTGCGTTCCGCGGCATTCCACGTTTCGAACTGAACGACTACCTGACGTGTGAGCTCAACCCGACTGCTCCTTTCTCTTACCTGGTTAATTCCGCTCTGCGCTATGCTCATACTGACAATACACGCATGCTGCCGGAGTTCACTAGGCGCAAGACCTACTCCGCCACTACAGCTGAATTCCTGCTCGGAGATGAGTTGATTTCATTCGAGTTTGAAGCATGGGAGGCTCACATCGAAAGTATCCCCCTCGCTGAGTTGGCGTCGGCTGGATCAGGGCACAGGCACAAGATTCGGGATGATGACTCCCAGGAGATGTGGCGAGAGTTGCGCGAGTTTCTGAGGACAGGAGTCTATCCTGAGCGACTGCAAACAGACCGGGAGAAGCTAAGTTATCTCAAACGAGCTCGGAGGTACTTACTGCACCAGGATCGCCTCTGGCTAGCGCCGAGGAAAGGTTCACATCAACTACCAGCCCTTGTTATCGAAGATGCAACCAAACGAGGTATTCTCATGGCACAAGCTCACAATGAGTGCGGACATCGAGGTCGAGATGCGGTCTATACCCAGTTACGTGACCGTTTTTATTGGCCGAATATGTACGACGATGTCAGCTATTTTGTCAGGTCATGCATCGAATGCCAGAAAGCAATCAAGCGAATTCCAGTGCTACCGTACAATGAATCATGGCAAGCTCCTCTCCTTCGTCATTTCAACATTGACTGCATCCACATGTGCGATGGGGTTGGCGGCATGAAGTACATTATTCAAGCTACAGAACCAACAATTCTGTGGCCCGAGGCACGCGCGGTAAAGGTCCTGGACGCTAAAACTGTTGCTAGGTTCATTTACGAAGACATCATCTGCCGTTTTGCTTGTGTTCCATTTATCACGGTGGATGGAGGCTCGGAGTTCAAAAAGGAGGTCTTACATCTTTTGCGCACGCTCTACAATTGTACTGTCATTATTTCCACAGCTTATCACCCTGAAGGAAATGCGCCTGTAGAGCGCAATCATCAACCCTTGGTCGATGCACTGTACAAGTGCACCGGCGACGCGAAAGGGAACTGGCCGAAGTTCCTCAAAGCTGTTCTGTTTTCGATGCGGGTAACAACAAGTCGGGCGACAGGGTTTTCACCCTATTATCTTCTCTACGGTGTTCATCCAGTATTTTCCTTCGACGTTACTGAAATAACTTGGCAGACTCTCGATTGGGACAAGGTTCGCACTCACGAGGAATTATTGGCACTCCGTGCACTCCAACTGAGTCGCCGCGAACCTAAACTAGAAGAAGCTAGCAACAAGCTCCGAGAAACCCGCAAGCGCGCCATCGAAGACCTCCATAAGCGCCACCATTTCATGTTTGATTTTGCTGATTACGATGTAGGCATGTACGTGTGGTTGCGCGAGTCGAGATTGGATGAAACAAAAGGAGATAAAGAGAAGTGGACATACTCTGGACCCTATATAATTCACCAGAAACGCGACAGGGATGCCTTCGTTCTGCGGGAGCTCAGCGGCGCGATTCTTAAAGGCCATGTCAACATCCGCAGGCTCCGTCTATTTTATTTCCGGCCCGACAATCAGACACTTCGAACATCTCTCAATCCCCCATCCAGACAGCTTGAATCAGCGAACACAGAATACCGCCTCGATATTGCGCTTCGAATGCTATGCTAATACCCGATGAGTCCTCCGATTTTCCCCTCGTTTCAATTGTTCCTGTCTCTCTTGATTCTTCCGCGGCTTCATTCCTGTCCCGATCATTCCGCGAATATTTCTATTGCTCCTGATCCATTTATACCCCACTCCTTTTCTCCTGTCTCGTCTCTCTCATGTATATATATCCTCCCCATTTCGCACTGAATTCACCATTCCTTTTCCCCCATGTCTCTCTATCCAATTCCTCCCCGCAATCGCAATCCCTCCAGCATCACCAGGCGCGGTTTCAACGAACCCACTGACCTTTTGCTCGGATTCCCCCACACTGCTGCACCCCATGGTCATTCTGCTACTTCTAACTCTGACTCGGACATTCTAGACCCCCGGCCGAACGCTTCATTGGCACGCCACGATCTGGCCTTGCAATATTGCTATGAAGTTGTACTCTCATACAACCTGGGAGGTGAGTATGTTTCTGTTCCCGTTGTCCGTTACGTCTATCGCAGAGACCGTGACCTACGCAAATCGGAGATCATCGCATTCCTCAGCACGGGCGCTATTCCCGAGCGGTACCCTCTGCGCGAGTCCAATGGCGTCATTAATGAACCTATGAATGCCGAGAACTTCAGGGCTATGGTGCGTCGCTTTTCCCTCTACACTACTAATGATTACGACGGGCCCCGCATCCGACTACGGGAGCGCTCCAGTGGCCTCGATGTCCAGTCGCATTACATGCAGTTCGACGAGGCTTTCTGGGGAGGACCTGCAATCATGTGCGACAAGGGGTTCCTAGTCTCCAGTCACCCACAGAGGATCCTGGCGGAGATGCAACATCGTTTTGGTGCCAAAGTTTGGTACCTCGACAGCGTCACTCGTGTCGAGGGAGCTTGTTACCGAGTTCGCACTGGGGAATGGAGACCTATTCCCTTTACTATGGCCGAGATTGGTGCTAGATCGCGCTGAGTCTTCTTTCCTTTCCTATCATTCCCACTTTCCATTCCATTCCATTCCATTCCACACATAATACGGGATTCCGAGGGCGAAATCCAAAGTACCCCCCTCTGTGGAAGTGCCAATAGGCACGCACGTCGCGTATGCAGTTCATGGCATTAAGCGTGTTCATCCCCACCTGGTGTTATCAACCATCCTTTCTCTCTATCTCTCCTCAAACATTATCCTCTCACCATTTCTATCCTCCCATCATCTATTCCATCTCAACAGGTCACTATATTGGTCTACGTCCATGGGCTTTCGATCCACACACATACGCCCGCACTTCATCACAACACGTGATCGCGAATCAAATCCAGTACCGTGTTCAAAACACGTTGTTCGAGGTGTTCCGGTGGAATATTGGTGCGGCTGTTATTTTATATTCACTTATCTCTATCGTCTCGTCCCCTCCACGTATTCGCTCCCCCGTTTCCTGTCCCACATCCTGTCGCACAATCCCCGCATTTCAACACACCAACGGTGACATTGTATCCAAAAACACGGTCACCTCGGACTGCGCTGGAGCTCGAGACGTCGGAGGACTGGTCACCCTCTCGACAGCACTGTGGCGGCCAGTGTGCTCGCTCTATTCCGTCTTTGCGCAGCTCCCGGGTGATTTAGTGGTCTAGGTGCAGTTAGCCTGAGGTTATACTCACTCCATGGACATTTTACATATTTTATCTTTTATCCTCTCATCTGCTCTGTATATACAACGACCGGTGGCGCAAGAGTACGCGTTGCAGCCGGATCGGGCTCGATCGTAGTATAAATAGTGTCAGTGAATGACACAAAGGGGATTCCCTCTCTTCTTCTCCCCACTACATTCCCACCGAGTCTGAGCATAACATCGAGTCTGAGGATCCTCCGAGTTGGATCAAGAGCAACGAGAAATACATTGAGTTCTTATTCTGCAGCTGAGTACAATTCCATTGGCATTGTGACAGTATATCACAGTACGGCTATTCTATAGGCATTCGCACGACCAGCTCCACTCAGTTCCTACTTCGGAACAACCCTTTCTTCTACACCGCCGACTCGTTCCACATCGTCGCCAACAGGGCTCGCGCGGATCCAGCGGTATGGATTCACGCGTGGATCCACGGGGTGCAGAGAAGTGGGAAGCAAGACGAGCTGTGGCGGAAGCCGAGCCGACGCTCACGTCGGCTCAGTTGGCGCTCAGCCGAGCCGCTCAGCCGGCGCTCAGCCGAGGCTCAGCCGGCGCTGGGTTTTCCCTGGCGGAAAACCCACAGTTTCCTTTGGGACTTTCTTTGTCGGAAACGGGCAGGTTTTACCGGGAGGAGTTTCTGGGGAGTTTCTGGGGTTTCCCATAGGTTTTTCTTTGAGAAACGCATGACGCGTTCCCTGAGGAAAATCCCGGCCAGGTGTTCATTGTACGAATTTTTCGGACTTTTTGGGCAGGAAAACATAAGAAATTTCTCCAAAACTTTCTAGTATAAACATCTCACACTTTTCTACAGGTAAACTGGGTGGGAATTCCGCAGGATTTCCCACTTTGGGAACTCGTGGCAGATTCCACCTTGGGGGCCAAAGACGCTCTCCTTTCGGATGTTCCCTCACGGAACACTTTTAGGTCACCGCAGTGCGAACAAGATCCTTACGAGGCTTGATAAGCAACTATGGTACTAGCACCAGCATCCCGGACATGGAGCTTCTCTCTACTTTTCCCCGTGAGACTGGAGGACAATGCTATAGGCGAAGTTTCGGTTCTTCGGGGTGGTGTGGGAGGTAAGAGGGATCGCCGATCGGCCGAAGCAGAGGAAAACTGCAGTATACAGGTCACAACAGATCGGATTAATTCGGACCGCCTGGGTTCCAGGCACTGCCACACCCGGCTCAACAAAAGTGTTCATGTCGGAAGCTCGAAAAAGCTCAAAGCTCCCGTAAACAAGGTGCGCACTGCGTAGATGATCCAGGAAGTGGCTGACTTGTTGATTCAGCAGTTGGACAGTGAATGTCGTCCAAAAAACCCTTCTGTGGCTGCCACAAGTCGTGTTGCTGACCCCACGCCGACGCAGGCATGGCCCGTTATCGTAGATGCTGATGTGAGATCTCCTGAAGTTATCTTTCGGGTACAGTAGACTGAACTTATAAACTTAGGTTTCGATTTCATGCTGCCGTGCTCGACGGATGGTACGCAACTATATCTGCTCCCGCCCACATCTCCGCTGATTTTCGGGGTGCTATGTAAGGTTTCTTCTCCCGGCCACCTACCCACCTACCGGAAACAGTGGAAATTTCCGTATTCTCGTCCTTTTCTATCTATATTTCCATATTTGACTAATTCTGCTTCTCACAAAGCCCTACGCCGAGCCACTTGGCCGTAATGGTTTCCCCAGCGGGCCACTATGTTACGACACGGGTCAAAGGCTGAACTTTATAAACTCAGCGTGCGGGCGGCGAGATATAGATCAAAAACTTTCCCACCATGATGTTTCCCTTTGCACTTTCCAGCTCATTGTGGAGTCTCATCGGCGCGTCGATCCTCTTCTACACAGTTCGGTGGAAACGCAGTCGGTCCAGGTTGCCTTTACCACCTGGCCCAAAGAAATTACCCCTCATCGGTAACTTGCTCGATATCCCGTCGGAACGTCAATGGGAGACCTACGCACAGTGGAGCAAGGATTTCGGTGCGTTGGTTCTCTTTTTGTCAGAATTCCGCATGACTGTGCCATTAGAGTCGGACATCATCCATCTCAATGCCGCAGGGACCTCGATTATTGTCCTTTCCTCGATGGATGTCATCCGAGAGCTCTTGGATAGACGGTCATCCCTGTACTCAGATCGGTAGGGGTCATAACACCTGCCTGCGTGGGACGAGATTGATACCTTTCTTGCAGGCCACGGCTGCCGATGCTCAATGAGCTGATGGGGTGGGGGGATTTTGGCCTTGGTTGAGTTCAATTATCATTCAAGTGCAAGTCGTTGACGCACCAACTCCAGGTTTTATGAAATATGGTACGTGCTCAAAAACCATTACGATAGCTATGTTCATAGGGCATATTCTCCCAGGAGATCCTTGGTTTGTGTCCCACTGCTCAGGGTTCGATCTTAAATAGCTAAAAAATGTCCAGGCGTGCCAGCCGAAAGCTCTTTCATGAAACGATGGGTGTGGGTGCAGCAAAACAATTTTATCCTCAAGAGCGTGCAGCGACGCAACAGCTGCTTCGTAGGTTACTCCACAATCCTGGAGACGTGATGGAACATTTCCGGCAGTAAGCACTCAACTGGTTCACTTTCTCAATTTAGTGATTTAAACCAAATTAGTATGGCGGCCGTGCTCATCATGAATGTCACGTATGGAATTGACGTGCTCCCCTCCAACGATCCATATATCGAGATAGCCAAAACCGCCATGCACGGATTGTCAGTGGCTAGCATTCCAGGCACGTTCCTTGTTGTAAGCAGATTATAAAAAAAAATCGGGAAGGGGATTCACAACGGTGACTTAGGATGCCATCCCTGCGTTGAAATACGTCCCGGCCTGGTTCCCAGGTGCCGACTTCAAACGGAAAGCCCGAGAATGGAAACAAGCCACACGCCAGTTACTGGAGATGCCGTACCTCGATGCGAGGCGCATGATTGTGCGTACAATACTCACGATGGTAACATCCCATTAATGACTCTGCAGGCCGCGGGAACAGCTCCACCGTCATTCACGTCCGTCAGCCTGAGCCGAATGAGCGATACAAAACGCGAGGAGCAGGAAGCAAATGTGAAAGGCACGGCGGCGAATATGTATGGCGCGGGGGCAGACACAACTGTTGCAGCTCTGGGAACTTTCGTTCTGGCCATGCTCTTGAACCCGGAGGCTCAGAAGATGGCCCAGACAGAGATCGACTCCGTTGTTGGGCATGGGCAGTTCCCGGATTCCTCAGACGAGGCGGCTTTGCCGTATGTAAACGCGGTCGTCAAAGAAGTGTTGAGGTGGAACAATGTGACGCCCATTGGTGTGTTTTATTTAAAATGTGATATCATCGTAAGAAAACGCGCTGAAACAACAATTTGTTAGCCATACCCCATTATGTCGCGAAAGAAGACGAATACAGAGGCTATCGGATTCCAGCAGACTCTGTTGTAGTCGGGAACGCATGGTTCGTTGTCCAGTTGATGCCTGAATGGCCTGAGTGCTGATTATGGTTTGGGTTCAGGGCAATATTGAACGATGAAGTCAGTTCAGGCCTTCTCAATACTTACTCCTTTTCCAGTTCTCATATCGTACAGACCATGTATCCAGAACCGCGAAAATTCAACCCCGGGCGTTTCCTCCTCAACGGCAAGCTGAATCCCGCCGTCAGAGACCCCGACACGGCCGCGTTTGGATTCGGAAGGAGGTACGTGTTCAATTTCTCGTCCCTCCTTGCGGAGTTTAAAATGGTCAACTTCGTGAAGGATCTGTCCGGGAAGACATCTGGCTTACGCATCCGTTTGGCTCACAATCACGTCCATACTGGCTACGATGAACATCGACAAGCCCGTGAAAGAGGGGACAGTCGTTGAACCTTCGTATGAATATTTTCCAGGATTGATTTCGTGAGTCGGAATCGGTTACTTACCAGTAGTGTCAAATTGCGAGCTGCATTTTTAGATCGCCTCTGCCTTTCGAGTGCTCAATCACCCCGCGCTCGCAGCACACCGCCGACCTTATTCGGGCGACGGGTACTGAGTAGAAAGATTTGTGAATCAATGGATGGTGTGGAGCATCGAGATAAGAGAACTGATGTTAGAATGGAAGTTATGTGTGGAAGGTGAGATAGGAAGATCAAATTATTACCAACAGAGAGTCCAGTTTCAGTGTTGCCTCATCGTATGATCACCTCATTAAGAAGCCGTGGTTCCTTTCCAGCTTGTTGAGGCGTAAGATCAAAGGAGAAGAGCAACTGGAGAATGTCGGAGTCCCCAGACATAATAGCAAAGACGAACCGGGTGTTAAGAGGGAACTCAAAAGGATATGGAAACGACAATCAGGAAGGGTGGTGCACAGTGGATAGCGTTGGATTTACCGGATGATGTACATGCCATACAGTTTTTGTGCCTATTCAGCAGTTGAATTTGGTTGACCAAACATCCCAAAGAAATGCTTGAGCCATTCGGCCATCACAAACTGCTGGCAAGTGCAGACCGATTCAGTCATGTTGCAGGAATTGTTCTCAACTTTTGGGATGGAGAAGGGCTCCTGGACGTTATATCCCACTGATTTCCAACGGTTCCGGGATCAGTCCTCTCTGCATCGCAACAAGTTTCTTCTCCCAGAGCAGGCCCGCATACTCTCCGGCCTGATAGCGCTTGAGCGGGTCCGGTATATCGCGGCGGAACCAGGCGATCCGTATTCTCCACTGGTCCTGAGGCGCGTATGTGTCCCCAGGCTGCATAAGTCGTGCCGCCGTCATCTCATGCGGTTCTCTGACTATTTCGGGTTTGAGTACGGGAAACTCTGGCGCCGCTATAATGAAGTCTGCTGCAAGGAGGACGGGCGACGGGAGGTCGGGTGTGAGGTAGTGTTCCGCCGGCTGCGCGGATATTGCGCCCAAAATGACCAGGGAATGGATGCTTTGAGCTCCAATCTGCGCATGTACTCGATGGGAGGCTCAGACGGGGTGGGGTCCACGACCCGGACGTGCTGGGGAACAGCTGTGAAGGCGCCCCAGAGTGCCTCTTCTGCATCCTCGACACGTACTGCTTCTCTTTGGGCATTCCACCCGGCCAAATAGGTGTTGTTGTATGTCTCGCCGGCGATGCAGGTTGCAGCTGCCTCAGAGTACACAACGTCGAGGTGCAGCTCCAGAGACGCGCCACCGGAACTGTAATAGGTTTGAAAGTTGGGGAGGGTTCCGGGTGGCACTTCAACCTCGAAATTGAAATAGGGTTGGTCGGCGTGGAGGCGCCCACTCCCTCCGGAAATGTTAATGGCGGTTTCCTTCCCGAAAATCCACGGATAAGAGTCGACCGACATTCCCTGTGATGCATGAGTGCGCTGGCAGACCGATTTTCGGTAGTCTGGATCGCCACCGTTCTGTTACTGGTCTGAGAATAGATGGCGATATCAGACAGACTTGTCGACCCATTTTTGAGTGGAAGGTGATGTTTCCTTTCAGTATTGTACCTGCAGTATGGATCCTATTAAAAAAAAAAAAGCACTTTGCTCCCGCTGAAACAACGCACCACCTTGTACGACATTCCCCTGCTCCAGTGTCACCTCGGCCGTGAACACGGACCGTGACTCTTCCGGAGGACAACGCCGAAGATCATCGAGTTGCCGACTGGGGAGTTGTTCACGTCCAGGTTCATGCTCGGCGAATGTCATGTTCCAGCTGAAAGGCGTTTGTGGAGGAGGTGGCGGCGAAGTCGGGACAAAATTTGTATGTCCCGCTGGTACCTCGACGGTTCGACCATCCGAGAGATTGATGATCTGTGCACGTACATGTAATGTAGGTCGGTCAAGGGGAGAGGGGAAGTATCACTAACCGCGGTATAAATATATCCGACTTCACTATACCCGTGTCTCCGGATGGCGCGGGATCCAACGACATCGCGATGATTATCGGCCGATGGGGGGTAGTTGACGGCCGGCGACGATATGAGGAAGGGCGTAACTCTGGGTTCAGAAAAGTCTATGGGCAATTTATGAAAGATACGGCCATGGTAGAATATTCTGGAACCAGGGTTGTCTGCGAGGAGAATGACCTCAGTAGACCAAGCTGTGCGTTCTTCGGCCTTGGCGACCACAAATCCGGGTCGCTCATCGTATGGTCCATAATCATAGCGGGTATCCTTCGCGTTGGAATCCGAAAAGTTCTCCGGTGAGTGTGCGTTTTCCGCCCTTCGGATTGAAGGGAGTACTGCGCCGTGCCGCAGATGCTTCACCTTGCCGAACTCAGAAAGCTGGAGGCGCAGGGCCACAGACGCGATTTGACTAGTGCAGTGAGCTTCCTTCATCTTGACACGCAGTTTGCCTGCCGAGGTGCAATTGGATATATCACTGCTGTGAGTACCTCGTAGTTGACGACATACCGTGAGAGATATGACTGGGAGCTAGGTCTTCTGCTCGAACCGACGCGCGAATAGTGCAGTTTTCTAAGCTGCTAGAGGGAAAGATCTTTTGCAGGCCACCGGAGGCTACGGTCGCTAGAAAGGCAGGAAAAAGCAGCATCTTCTTCATGGTAGGAGATGGGGAACACTTGGAAGTCTGACCATTTGATATCGAGAAACAGGCGCCTAACATCATGCTCAACGTCGAGCGCCGAGTGCGTGGAAAGAGCGGCCCAGCGATCCAGGGTCCGTCTGCTGAGCGAGATAAGGGTCCATGGGATACGATCTTCGTCACAGAAAATCGCCGGCGAGAGAAAACCATTGTGAATGGGATGCGACATCCCAGTAGGACTTTACCAATCCAGGAGTCACAGCAGCAACTTTCTTGAACAGTTTCAAGCCGCGATGTCGTGAGAGGGGCCAAAATATAGCCTCAACACCGTCAACAGCGGACCATCCCGCAACATCCCGCCTGTTCCTATCGCTGGTCACAAACTAGTGGAAATAATTTCGTGCTGCCAAAGAAATGAATAACTGCCCGCCGAACAAGCCGCCGCCGAAACTTGGCCGAAACGCTCCCCAGATTTATTTTGGACGGGCGGAAAGTGCCAAGGCCCAGGGTGGCTACGCGGGAAAGATTGTACCTTTCAGAAAAGAGTCCGCGTCGAAAATTACAGCTGAGACGGCGCTTGCATTGAGTCGCGAGTTTGTTGCGAGGTCGTGGCGGAAGGAATCCGGGTAGCGCGCAAGTCACACATGTGACAGATCCGCGAGCCGAGCCGGAAGCAATGCCTGGGCGCTTATGCAGGCGTCTATTTTGCTTTCCAACCAACTTGAAAAATTGATTCCCATTTCCGTGTCTTCAAGTCGCAAAGGTGCATGCCCGCGGGTAAAATCGACTTTTGGCGGCGGCAACTAGGTGCTTTGATGTCTAGAGTTTGCTTTTTATCGGGTAACGGGCCCGCGCGAAGGAACCGATGCATTGGTCTTCGCCCACAGCTTTTTGTCTACCTACCACAGCTATCACGGCCCGCTTTGAATGGCGCACTGACTTTTTTCCCGTCCCGGCCTTTTGAAGCCTACGCCGACGAATCGCAAGCCTTCGCTAGTGCGAAGATCAGCGACGGCCGCTGATCCTGTCGTGCGGCACAGCCCTCGCAAGAATGATTCGGCCATCCGCACATAAGTGCTTCTCGGCATCTCATCCACGACGTTGCCTTTCCTCTCCTCTGACTCACTCTAGATCTCCCTGCACGCTCTTCACTGCGGGGATATGAGAAAGTTTGCAGCGAAAAATAAGCAAACAAAGTTTTCCTAGGGTTTCCTGAGTGAAATTCCCAGGAGTTCGCAGGAGGAAAAAGCTGGGGAATTTTTAGCGTACTTTTCCTCCAAATAATCACGAGATCTTTCCCAAGCGAAATTGCGGGAAATTTTCCAGCTGTTTTTCTTCCCGAAAAAGTCGAGACCTTTGCGGAAGAAAATTTTGAGGAGATTTTTCCAACGGAAAAGTTTGAGGACTTTCCCGAAGAAAATTCGCGCGCAAAATTCGCAGGATTTTCCTGGAAGAAAAGGCGGCATTTTTCCTTTGAGAAATCCTCAAAGAAAAAGCTGGCAATTTTCTCTGGAAAATATGCGGCGCCCGCTCGGCGCCCGCTCGGCGGGCTCTCGGCGCCTCCTCAGCGGTCGCTCGGCGGGCCCTCGGCGCCTCTCAGCTCAACACCCTGGGCGCACTGGCGCAGCGCCGCAAGCTCATCGTGGCGTGTATATTGACTCTTTTGGCAGTTTCGTTTTAAATTATGCCTACGCCGAGCACCTGGAGAAGGCCGAGCTGAAAAAGGATCAGCGTGACTTCACAGAGGTCTACAACGTCTACGATCGTTTCTTTGGGGTACTGCGGGCGAATCTCGCACGACTGTCCGTCGTCCCGGAACCCGAAACCCCTGCACAGGAGCCCACTGCTGACGCCAATGGTGCCGAGGCCCGATACACCCCTGGCCAATCCAAACCAAGACGAGCTTAGCGAGCGCAAGAAGCAATACTCGAACGCATGGATCAATTACATGCGTTTCGCGCGTCGCGCTCAAGGGCACAAAGCATGCCGAGATGCATTTGGCAAGGCGCGCAAGGACCCATTCGTCGGGTGGGAGGTTTACGAGGCGGCTGGTGTGTGATGTATTTTTCCACGTCTTACTCGCCTTCATCCTTTCATCAGCTCTGACGGAATATCGCTGCATATGGACGATGGGCGGTCGGTCGCAGCCCGGATCTTCGAGACTGGGATGAAAATGTTCGGCTATGACGTGGCATACGTTCTCAGCCATTTAAGCTTCTTGCTCACAGTCAACGACGAGAACAGTAGGTCATTGCACAGCTGCACCCTAACAGTGTCCTCATCGATCTCCTAGATGCGCGCGCACTTTTTGAGCGCGTAATTGGGACGTTTCCACCAGCGGAGGCCAAACCAATTTGGGAACGCTGGTCCCGTTCTCAGTACCAGTACGACGATCTCGAAGCTGTTCTGGAACTCGAGCGGCGCATGGCAGAAGTCTATCCCAATGGTGCGTTCTCTCGTCTCAGTCTTTCATCTGATACCATCGTATCGAAATTCAATGCCAATTTCTTTCTGAGTACATCCCACCCGTGAACTCCGAGTTTGATCTCTAAATTAACGTCCCTTTCCAGGTCCTGTCTTCAATACTGAAAACCTCATGGACAAATCACGAACTGCCGTGATACCGAGCTCGAGTGCAAGAGCACGTTCTCCTCCTCCGCAGCCGCCGCCTAGATCTTGTACGTATCCCCAATCCTCCGGCCGACATTCGTCCCTTATCGTATGATTTTACAGCCGGAAGACCACCCCCAGATTATGGGCCCTATCAGGGACCCCAGAGCATACCAAGGGGCGGACGGGGCCGCTACTGACGAAACACGAGCTCAGTATGTTATGTACATCTTGGGACTGAAAAAAAGTGTGCTTTCCGCCACATCTGTACCATATCACACGCGACTCTTCGTTCGCAGTACATATCGTGTAATTGCAGATTGTTTGATGAATGGGAAACCAATACAAAAGCACTGAGGAATACAGAGAGAATAATAGTGGGTTACATATCGGCGTCGGAATCGTCCGCGGACCTGCTCTACAAACTCCTTAACAGGGTCGTGCAGCTCGCGCACCGCCGGGTTCCGATCCCACTCTGTGCGGTGCCGCCAAATCGTTGCCAGACATGTTGCGCGTAGCTGTTCTAGTTGCTCTAGTGAGCGAGCCTGTAAGATCACGCAGCGACGTTTCGAGCTGTGCGACGAGTTCGTCGTCGATAATGAAGTCGGGGAGGGGTGGGGTTGGAGTGCGCTCGACTACGACGGGTATGGCGGCGGTACGGGCTCGGGTTCGAGCAATTTTGGTCTTTGAGAAGGCGTCGATGGTGCTGCAACGTCCAATGCGGGCGTTGTCTGGAGCAGGGAGTCGAGAGCAATGGAAGAACCAGCATTAGGGGAGGGTGCATATGGCAGGCCACTATTGGATGGGCCGGCGAGGAAAGGATCGTCGTTGGCGTTTCTGAGTTTGCGGCTTGCGTCGGCGCGGGACGTTTGTTCGTGTGTGAGAGTGGATTCGGCGTGTGTCGTTCCCTACTGCGTGCGTCCGTGTCGGCCATTGTACCCAGGACTCGTTAACTGATGCAACGAAGAGAATGGGAATGGCACGCACCTTTTGACCCAGGAGGCTGACTGTGGGCAGTGCATTCGGCGGTGGGTTGGAATGGGGATGCGTTGGCGTGCGAGATGGATGGCAGGGAGGAATGTTGAATGAGTTGCGGGGACGGCTTGCGTTTGCCGATAAGAAGCGTATATGGGCGCAGGTAGGCGAGTGCGTGCGCGTTGGCGAAGGGATCGGAGGCATGACGTCGACGCGAAGAAGTCAGAGAGGCGGAGGAAGGAACGCGGCGGACGAGCCGATGCGGACGAGCGAGGAACGACGCGGACGAGGACGAGAGAGGGAGACATGGACTATGATACGAGTCCAGCGCGAAACTGGCGGATGTCGCACCGGCGATGGGCGCAGACGGAGATATAGACGGGAGGTGCGAGTGGAACGCGTCGACGGGCAAGTGCAGACGTCGTGTGACAGGGCAGGAAGGGTGGCTTGCGTTGTCGCCATACCAGGGAGCCGGAGGCCAACGAGGAACCACGACGAGACGATGATACCGATCGTCGTCATCGTGGTCGGGAACAAAGACGTGGGTATCACGCAGGCCACAACGGCCAATAATCAGTTGAAGCATTCCATTTCGTAGTTGTACATTGCGTGCTCTCGTTTAGATCCTTGAGATCTCCTCTTTCACCAACTCCCAAAATCAAGTCGTTCTGTAAAAGAAAAAAGTTGAGCACGCGCGGACGAAAAAATTGAGAAGTAGCCACGCACCATCAGTCCAAGTCCATCTTCTCGCAGTCCTTAGCGTCGCGCTTGGCCTTGAATGACTCCATGTATGCGTTCCCCG
Source organism: Mycena crocata (assembly GCA_029281795.1). Classification (NCBI taxonomy): domain Eukaryota; kingdom Fungi; phylum Basidiomycota; class Agaricomycetes; order Agaricales; family Mycenaceae; genus Mycena; species Mycena crocata. The sequence goes on from JARJCP010000075.1 coordinate 410,761, forward strand.
ACGCATCACGACAAAACGCGGCCCTCTCACCCACTTCAAAAATCGCTCCTGCCTTAGCGTAGGCGTCTCCACCCTTCGCGTATTTGTTGCAGGCGGCCTCCAGCCTGGCGATTTGAGTTGCAGTCGAGGTCGTATCGGCGGCCCATGCGCGCAGAATGTCTCCTGCGGCTACGAATTCCTGCGCCGACTTTTGTACCGCCGCTCCCATATATTCTTTGCTGATGTCTGACATGATCTGAATCCGTGTCAGCAGGCTGAAAGGGAGTTTGACGATGTAAAACTCGCCTAGTTCGAAATCAGGATCTGTTTTTGGGGCCTGGGTGAGGTGCTGTAGGAAGTATGTTTGTGGGTGCTAGCAAGGGAGGTTTGATCACGTTTGGCGTCGATGGAGTTTAATCGACATGAGACCTCGTGTAGATCCTCCCTCAATTTCGTTCCTCTGACTCTGCCCGCTGCCCTTTCAGCGGAGAATGCCATCCTGCTCATGTCTATTCAGATTCCAATGCCCGAAACCACCTCAACGGAAAAGAAATACGCACGTCTGCTGCTCGTTCCTTGAAACGATTTCACCTCTGCCTATCTCCCTCCCATCGCTCTCTCTGAAACGCGTATTTCACAATCCGCGAACCTGCTGCTAATCGGGCGGCCAGCGCTTATTTAGAAGCACGTGACTGAACGAAATCCCGCCACACAACGCCAAACAGCTGGAATTTAGGGGCTGTGACGCGGTGGGATCACTGGTGCGATTCGGCGTCTAGAAGTGCGGAATGAGTTAGTAAATCAAGTAAGGAAAGGGAGCCGTCGAGCAGGCGTACCTGTGATGACTCTCCAATAGGAATCTACCTTTCGAAATCGGTTGAACAAGGCACTTGTCGAGCAAGGGTGACTGGTTGATTCGAAATCGTTCAGTACCTGTATGTAGCCAAATCAACGATGTCAGGCACCTTTGCAAAGGTTGCCTCGGGTAATCTGGAGGTCACGCCCGCTACGAAGCCCGATTCAAGGAAATTCGATATCGAAGTTGAACTGCAGTTGGGTCGACGCCGTTGAGTATACATCACTGAGGATAAATTCTGGAATAGATATCATTTGAGCATAGATAGAGTCGACGGAATCGAACGAAGGAACGCGTACCTCTGGCGGCTACTCAAACCGATCCGCATCTTCGAAGTTGGAGGCGAGAAATTACTTGCGCTTGCGACGGACATGAGAGTCCGTGGGAAGGTACGTCAAATTGCACTCTTAATAAGTAAGGTATTCGCATCTGGCGCTTGAATTTCTGAACACAAACACGCATTAGAATTACATGGAAATTGATTACAACATGGGAGACATACCTGAGCTTTCGAGGTGCTCGCGGGACGGCGATGCATGAATCTTGCACTTGAAGCCCCGGACCCCCCAAACATAACGAGATTATAACGTGTGGAGTGCCAGTGCTGGTCGGCCCTGAACCGCTGTAGTTTGAGTTGTAGTCCACAGAGTTCAGATATACATACATGAATAGCTTGGTGAATGCCCGGAGGTGACTCCATCTCTAGTCGAATTGGTAGTAATTCCATCAGTGGTTCTTCGCGAGTCTGAAAAAAAGTCAAGGGTCATCACTCGCGTTCGCCGTCCTGCGCGAGTGGTGGAATTTCATGAATGTGATGATCGACGATTTCTCTACCCTGTCCGGCTGAGACCTACGGCCTGCGATCTCAATTGACGCGGCAGTCAAGATCTGCATCCCACTCGCGCTCGCCGTCCCGCGCGAGTGGTGGATTTTCATCCATGCACGACCGCGCATCGTGAGTTTGAGGCCAGCCAGAGGGCACTGTTTAATGCTTCGCGAGATTTGGAGCTAAGGAGCGAAGGGCTATGAGATTGATTTCGCAAGCCGAGGATACACTTACCGGCAAGAAAATTCGGAGGTCCAGATTGAATTACACCAACGGCACTCGTGTCTGCCGTCAACGTCGATCCAAGTCGCAGGTCGTGACGATATTCATAATTCAGTCCATAGGTACGTAGTGAAACAGAGAGCGCCCTTTCACAGTGAAAGAAATTCATTGTTCGTAGGCCAGAGCGTTTTGAGGGCCAACGGCCCAAAAAGGAAAGCCCAAGATCAATGGAGCTTGAGGCGCCATTGATCAATATTGATCACTCGGAGATAATTACACGGTTCTACAGACACCCGAGAACCGCGCAATAAACGACATTTCCAGCCACAAGTGCTAGGACCTTTGTCAGCCAAAAAAAAAAAAAAAAAAAAAAGAAATGTCACTAACACTAACATACATGTGAACGCGTCCAAGTGTCATATTTATTGTTCAATAAGTTGAGTCATAGCGAAGATGGGTGCGACCTCTAATGAAGCCAAACCGGCAGAAAAAATTCCAACAATCGTCTGAAGAAAATGAGCGCATGGTCCGAGGAAAACACAAAAGCTCACCGCTGGTCATCCCGGGTGAGGGAAGTTCATCCATGAGGTGGTCGAGTCCCTCGCCCGTCCACAATCGCTGAATAAAGTCCTCGACCTGCCCGCGCTCCCGACCAATCAAGCATAGGCGACAGGGACCCATACACCCACCCACCCGCGCTCGCCGTCCAGCGCGAGTGGTGGAGTTTCGACCATGTGGTAGTCGATTCCCGTCCGTTTACACCGTCCGAACGAATGGAGCGCAGTCTAGAGCTGCATCCCACCCGCGCTCGCCGTCCAGCGCGAGTGGTGGAGTTTCGACCATGTGGTAGTCGACTCCCGTCCGTTTACACCGTCCGAACGAATGAAGCGCAGTCTAGAGCTGCATCCCACCCGCGCTCGCCGTCCAGCGCGAGTGGTGGGGTTTCGACTATGTGGTAGTCGATTCCCGTCCGTTTACACCGTCCGAACGAATGGAGCGCAGTCTAGAGCTGCATCCCACCCGCGCTCGCCGTCCAGCGCGAGTGGTGGAGTTTCGACCATGTGGTAGTCGACTCCCGTCCGTTTACACCGTCCGAACGAATGAAGCGCAGTCTAGAGCTGCATCCCACCCGCGCTCGCCGTCCAGCGCGAGTGGTGGGGTTTCGACTATGTGGTAGTCGATTCCCGTCCGTTTACACCGTCCGAACGAATGGAGCGCAGTCTAGAGCTGCATCCCACCCGCGCTCGCCGTCCAGCGCGAGTGGTGGAGTTTCGACCATGTGGTAGTCGACTCCCGTCCGTTTACACCGTCCGAACGAATGAAGCGCAGTCTAGAGCTGCATCCCACCCGCGCTCGCCGTCCAGCGCGAGTGGTGGGGTTTCGACTATGTGGTAGTCGATTCCCGTCCGTTTACACCGTCCGAACGAATGGAGCGCAGTCTAGAGCTGCATCCCACCCGCGCTCGCCGTCCAGCGCGAGTGGTGGAGTTTCGACCATGTGGTAGTCGACTCCCGTCCGTTTACACCGTCCGAACGAATGAAGCGCAGTCTAGAGCTGCATCCCACCCGCGCTCGCCGTCCAGCGCGAGTGGTGGAGTTTCGACTATGTGGTAGTCGATTCCCGTCCGTTTACACCGTCCGAACGAATGGAGCGCAGTCTAGAGCTGCATCCCACCCGCGCTCGCCGTCCAGCGCGAGTGGTGGAGTTTCGACTATGTGGTAGTCGATTCCCGTCCGTTTACACCGTCCGAACGAATGGAGCGCAGTCTAGAGCTGCATCCCACCCGCGCTCGCCGTCCAGCGCGAGTGGTGGAGTTTCGACTATGTGGTAGTCGATTCCCGTCCGTTTACACCGTCCGAACGAATGGAGCGCAGTCTAGAGCTGCATCCCACCCGCGCTCGCCGTCCCGCGCGAGTGGTGCATTTTCATCCATGTGATGATCGACAACTCCTCCACCCCGTCCGGATGAGGCTGCGGGCTGCGCTCCCAATTGACGCGGCAGTCAAGATCTGCGTCCCACTCGCGCTCGCCATCCAGCGCGAGTGGTGCATTTTCATCCATGTGGTGATCAACGACTCCTCCACTCTTTTGCACTGTCCGGCTGCGCTCCCAATTGACGTGGCAGTCAAGATCTGCATCCCACCCGCGCTCGCCGTCCCGCGCGAGTGGTGGATTTTCATCCATGCGCGACCGCCCATCGTGAGTTTGAGACCAGCCAGGCCACTATTTACTGCTGGGATTCCACTCGCGAGATCTGGAGCTAACAGAGAGCGACGGGCTATGAGATTGATTTCGCAAACCGAGGAAACACTTACCGGCAAGAAAAATTGGAGGTCCAGATCGAATTACACCAACGGCACTCGTGTCTGCCGCGAACGTCGGTCCCAGTCGCAGGTCGTGAGGATATTCGTAATTCAGTCCGTAGGTATGTAGTGAAACAGAGAGCGATTGAAGAACAAAGGCCTACGAGGCGACTGTGCACCAGGTAGGACTTGAGGTGAGTTGTGGAATCAGAAATCGGAAGTGATTTGATGACAAAGCCGCCATGAGTCCCAATCCGGTCTCGGCTCCTCAGCTTCTGCTTTTGTCTTCGACTGCTTGGTGCCCGGCGCCTCGCAGCCCTTGTCGTTAGATACCCAAGCACGGGTGCTTCAATAGATCCCTCCTCAGAGCTGGTACCCTGGGTTTCGTCCTTCACCCGTTGCAACTCTAAATCGAATATCTTCCCCCGTGCTTGAAGCACAATATTACATACGTCGAGACCTTTTGCAATTACATGTTGGTTTCACGCCCGCGAGCAATTTGGCACAAGTTGCCATAATATTTGGTCCTGCTGCGCAGTGGTTCAATTTAAATTCGCAGCTCCTGACCGCAGCACAAACTCAACTTTCAACCTCACTTGCAGTATTCATGTCAAGTGCACCGAGACTACGTTCAATTGCCGAAATGTTGACTTCCAAGGATAAGGAAGTATTGCGGGCCGTAGGTTCTCTCTCTTAGTATATCCTTGATAGATATCTAACTAGAACTCCCGAGTAGATGTCAGAGCTGCAAGCTGAAACAGAGTCTGAGTTCGCCAACGTTCTCGAGCAAGCCAGGGAAGATATTTGTGCTCTCAAGACTGTCCGTGACCAAACGTACAAAGAACTCGATGACGTGAAGAAGGAACGGGATCGGGCGAGGGAGGAGAGCAATGAGGTACTCTACCTTGTTGGGTCGGCAGACTTGCGGCGCGAGAAGGAGGTCAGTTCCAATTTTACTCTTGCCTAGCGCCACCAATCATAGTTTTAGATGACCAAGCGGGAAGAGCAAGCACAGTTTCAGCTTGGGAATGTAAAAGCGGAACTCAACAAAGCAAGAAGTGCTCTGGAAGAATCCAGCAGGGAACTCGACGCTGCCAGAAAACAAATCTACGAGGTGAAAAAAGAATGCGAGCAGTTGAAAAAGCAATGGGATCTGGCAAGAAATGAACACGAGACGGCTTTGAATCACCAAAACGCCTCGGAGGTGAAGGTGAATCTACATATTTCTGTATTGGAGGCAACGGTGACTTAATGTTGCGCCCTTGCAGGTCAATCAGGAGCACGACAATACATGGATGGAACTTACTTCGCAGTCATCCCGACCATCCACCGATCCTCTAGAGGTCATGATCTCTACCTCTACCTCAACCACGGTCCGTCTTCCAAACCCGACAGTGGTTTCAAAACAGAAGAACACTAGGCCTCATCTTCCCCCATCCTCTCACTCGTCGCTGACCTCGACCTGCCGTCCCTCTGAAACTCAGACTGGACGTGATCAGAGCGAGGACGACTGCGATCAGGTCTGGGAATGGGGTCGTGTTTTCGTTCCACGCGAATGTGCGACGTTCCCAGGCACCCTTTTTGCTCGCGATGTCGCTTACCTGTTTGAACACGTTGAAGAGAGAGACGAGGCCTCGATCAGGAAACGATTTGCGACCATGGTCCCTGGTGTCAAATTCGTGTATGCCACTTTCCGTGTCCATCGTTACCTTTGGGAGAACGCTCTGACGACGGAGCGCGAGGCGGCCAAAAATCTTCCGCGGCAACCTCATGGGCTGTGGAAGCAATGGGTGCAGACGTGCACGGTATCTAAACTTAAAAACAAAAGGACCCGCGAAAATAGGCAGAGTAACGCACAGAGGGGACAAATCGAGCAGGGGAGCGAGGAAGAGTCGGGCACTGAAGAGGAAGAATCGTTGGTGGCAGATGAACATAAAGCGAAGGAGGAAACTCGTGGGTTGACGGCCACCAAATCCGGCTCGCAACGGATGAAACGGTACAGGACACCCAGCGACGACGAAGAAGACGAACTCTTGTCACCCTCGCCCCGGAAAAAAGCCGCCGGCACAATTGGACTCTGCCCTCGTGTCACACGGAGTGCCACTGCTAAAAAATAAATGTAGAAGTACGCAAAATCTTTTGCATATATGACCACACTCCATATCCTCTGGCTGTGAAGTTTGTTGAATCAGACCCAAAGAGCTTGTCCTCACGTTGCTTCATCATAAATACCGTTGGCTTCGTTCCACATTTACACCAATAAGTCAAGATTTAACAATTTAACAATGTGATATTCGTCTACGTAGATACTACTTAGGTACGGGTACCTCGACGAACCCAAACTGTAAGGAACCTTTCGAGTTTAAACAAATTGGAGTTAAACTCCAAGTCAAGCCAAATGCTAAATGTTGATAACCACTGCATAAATCCGTCCAAGCTAAGTAAGCGTCATCCAGGGTGCAATAAATGCATGTTCCACCCGCGCTCCCATCTAGCACGAGAAGAATACCCCACCCGCGCTCACCATGTAGCGCGAGAAGACTATCCGCACTCAATGCACCGTGGACCAGCGCCGCTTAGCCCCCATGAATTGGTCCATAGACCCGGATAGTAGAAGACAGAACGCTTGAAGAACTGAAAAAGTCTACGAGACAACTAGGCGCCAGGTAGAATCTTGAAGTCGTTGCTCAGAAGTAAGAGAGCTCAGCAGGCACAGCCACAATCACTTCCAAAACCGGCCTTGGCTCCTCGGCTCCTCTTGTTGAGTGACGAGTCTCATGTCCTCTGTTTTGTTCAATCTGTTTGGTGCCCGGCGCCTCGCAGATATTCTCCTCCAGCCTGACTAAACACTCCTCACTTGCTATTGCGTCCCTCCATTCATCATAAATGGGACCTGGGTCCAGCAGAAAAAGTCGGAACAACGCGCCGCAAAACCTTTTGCGCCAAATCGTTGGGTTGATGCTGGGCAGCAAAGAACGATCACATGATTTGCTTGGACTCAGTAATTGAACAAAGAGTCTTTCAAAGAGTCCTACGTCTTCCACGGCTAGCATATCCACAGCTCGTTATCCTTCCCTTCCACAAAGTTCCACAAGTTCGTTCTCTATTTCCTTCTTCTGTCTCCCTAGCTGAATGTACAACACTGCAGTGTCTAGTCCCAGCCACAATACGAGTCCACCCAGTGCTCTGAAATGGGGAAAGTCTGCGGACTTCGCCCAGACAGTCATCGCCGAGAACCTCAAAGCCTATTCCGACCATATCTCCGAACGTGCTTCAGCAAGCCATGTTCCGGGTTTGGTAGATTCGACTGCAGAAGCACTTGGTAATCTTCCAGACCAAGACATGGACGAAAGCATCGCCGAAATCGACCCCATAATATTGGCCGCTCGCGTCTGGGAATGGACTCGGATACCGTATCCCCTGATGCGTCGTATAATACGTCGTTTATCTGACCAGTTGTCGGTCCCGATTTCGAGTTCTCAGATCGATCAATGGTAAGGCCTTCTGAAACTTACTCGTATCCACTTCCACTTTACTTATGCATGTCATTTCCTTTTTTTTTTCCCCAGGATACTTTCGAACGAGAAATGGATGCGTGACAATGATGGCGTTCAGCATGGGCTCGTCAAATTATCCCAAGCCGAGATACTTTTTCCCGACTCGATCTTGACTCCACTGGGACGTACAATCACTCGCCCGACGTCTCTCCCCGGTTTCGAGATAATGTGTGATGCCCGGCAGGGTCAAATCACTATCCAACCTTCGACTGAATCCTTTAGGCAAGCTTTCGAACAGATGTCGGATGGTCTGTTGAGAAACTTGAACTGGAAAAACGTCATAGTTGCAGGAGGAATAATGTTGGGAACATTGGTCTCTGTTGCCCTTCCTGGAGACGGGGACATCCCGAAGCTATGGGCGTCGTCCGACATCGACATGTATATCCATGGGCTTTCAGCCGCTGAGGCGACTTGCAAGATCAACCACGTCTACGACACCTTTCGCTCCAACTTACCCGCCGGGACGGGCACCCTTGCCGTGAAAAACTCGAAAACCATCACCTTTTATGCTCAGTATCCGCTCAGGCGAATTCAGCTGGTTCTCAAGCTGGTGAGGTCACCCAAAGATGTGCTCCTTAACTTCGATATCGACATCTGCGCCATGGGATGGGATGGGACTGACGTGTTGATGCTGCCTCGCGCAGCCCGGGCTCTGGAAAGTATGTCCTCTCTTGTCGAGCCAGATCAGCACTAATTCAAACCCCTCAGCTGGATGCAATGTTTTCACCATGGCTCTAATCCACGGGCATTATCTTTCCGAAAGGCGCGCAAGTCAACCCACCAGGTACGCCCTGACCCCTGACCTTGGGTTCGCCCCCTAAATATGTTTCCCAGGGTCTTCAAGTACGCCAAAAAGGTCATTGTGCCATCTCTTTTGATTCCGTTTCTCAAGATCTTCCTGCAGGGATATGGGTTACGAATTTTGCCCTCCTATGTGGCGTCTCTAATCCCTTCAGCAACCATTATCAATGAGATTTCTCAGGGCGAAGAATTGCTGCTCCTGGATATTCCGTTCCTTGCTCGCGAAGCAAGTGAATATGCTCAGAAAAAATTTCAGCAAACCCGAGACGTTGAGGGAGTACCACGTCTCCGCTATTCCGATCTGGATCCTCGTAGCCCTCGTCAGAGCTGCTTGTCAGGGTTTAGCTTACTTATGCGACATGCAACCTATTGGGAAATAGCACATGGGGGAAATGCCAAGTCAGTGTATCTGCCATCTATATTTACAGTTCTGCTGCTAACTTGTATGCTACAGCATTGACGATCGGGTCTGTGCATTCGAGTCCTACGAGGACGAGGTACGTCCCAAACCCATTTGCTTCATCCTACCGTTCATTTCGCTTCAAGTACGACGACAATCCAAACAACGTCATAATACGTCCCAAGTAACACTCTCTGGATCAATCAATATACATGTGCATTGACCTCGTCCACAGATACCGCTGGAATACTTTCTTCGACCGCCTAGCCTTTCAAGAACATATACAAGGAACTAACCTGCGAGAGGTCAAGAACTGGACACAGTCGGATTCCACTGGACGGCTTCAATTCCATGGCGTGAAAACACGGCGATGAGCTGGAAGAGGCGCAACGTGTGACCTTTTCATCACGTATGGATGTGCTGCTGGACAACCACCACAGCATCAAGATACCCGTGTTTCTTCCATGCGCTTTTGCAGTCTATGCAAATAGCATGGTCGATGGGCTGGAGTTGAAGGAGGCAATGCTCACACCGGCTGTACCGGAGTACGATTTCACTAACTATGCTGGCAAAGAACAAGAGGGGCTTTATATGTGGACTATTGGACCAGAATTGATGTGGCAGCAGCAGGACCGGGGAATTGATGAGTAAGCAACTGTACAGCCGCGTTGAGCACCATTAACCTCTTCCCACAGGCTTTTTGAGGTGTTGTTGGCGTTCCACAGGGTGAATGTGCCCATCGCCGAAGACTGCAAGCTCAGCGATTAATCACGGAACTTTCGAAGCGAAAGGTTCAGAGGTCCGTTGAAGACGAGTTTAGGTCCTTTGCCCGATGGGTCGGCCGACCGGTGTAGAGGCCGGACTATGGGATGGGGTAGATTGGGACACTGTGAGTAGTAGATTGGAAATTGTGTCCCTTAGAATGACGGCCAGCTGTGGTCCCGGTGTTGATATCTGAAATTGTTCGTTATATACAGTGTGAATTACTCATAATATATGACGGAGAATCGGTCGAAAGCGACGAAAGATGAGTTGCAGATCAAGGGGGAAATCGAACAGCCGCGGGCCCAAATGCGGTGCATAACCGATACTAAGACGCATGAGCTACGGTTCCGTGGTTGGTGAAAGCAGTCGTCCAACGCGAGAAGATCCGCCTCGTAAATCCAGGTGCTACAGAGCGCCTTCGGGAAAGAGATAAGGTGGGAGCCGGTGGTGGAAAGGTATGAAGCGCTGGTGTCTGCGAGGCGCCGGGCACCAAGCAGTCGAAGACAAAAGCAGAAGCTGAGGAGCCGAGACCGGATTGGGACTCATGGCGGCTTTGTCATCAAATCACTTCCGACTTCTGATTCCACAACTCACCTCAAGTCCTACCTGGTGCACAGTCGCCTCGTAGGCCTTTGTTCTTCAATCGCTCTCTCTGTTTCACTACGTACCTATGGACTGAATTATGAATATCCTCACGACCTGCGACTTGGATCGACGTTCGCGGCAGACACGAGTGCCGTTGGTGTAATTCGATATGGACCTCCAATTTTTCTTGCCGGTAAGTGTTTCCTCGGTTTGCGAAATCAATCTCATAGCATTTCGCTCCTTAGCTTGAACTCTCGCGAAGCATTAAACAGTGGCCTTCCACCGAACCTGGCTGGTCTCAAACTCACGATGGGCGGTCGCGCATGGATGAAAATCCACCACTCGCGCGTGATGGCGAGCGCGAGTGGGATGCAGATCTTGACTGCCGCGTCAATTGGGAGCGCAGCCGGACAGTGCAAAAGAGTGGAGGAGTCGTTGATCACCACATGGATGAAAATGCACCACTCGCGCTGGATGGCGAGCGCGAGTGGGACGCAGATCTTGACTGCCGCGTCAATTGGGAGCGCAGCCCGCAGCCTCATCCGGACGGGGTGGAGGAGTTGTCGATCATCACATGGATGAAAATGCACCACTCGCGCGGGACGGCGAGCGCGGGTGGGATGCAGCTCTCGACTGCGCTCTATTCGTTCGGACAGCGTAAACGGGCGGGGATCGAGTATCACATGGATGAAGTCCACCACTTGCGCCGGACGGTGAGCGCGGGTGGGTGGATGTATGGACTCTTGTTACCTGCGCTCGCGACTGGCCGGGGCCGCGCGGCAGGTCGATGTCTGTGGACGGGCAAGACACTCGACTACCTCATGGATGGAATGGAATGGCCAGTTCGGTGGGACAGTCTCTGGATCCTGGCTGCCTGCGCTAGTCTAGGCAGGCCAAGGGCTCCATTCCGGGAGTGTGGACGGGCGAGCGGCTCTCCTTCTAATATCTCACCACTTGCGAGTATGGGTGACGTAGCGAGCTGCGTCCCTTCAATTGGGTCCATCTGACGAGCGAAACAAACTTATCCATCAAGCTCATGCATGGTCGTGTTGCGGTTGTCTCAGGACTCGGTATGTTTTTTTCCTTCACACTGGCAACATCAAACTAATATCTCGGCGTCGCCAACAGACTTCATCCTCCATCAGTGAATCGACAAGATATCCGCGCAGAGTAACCGCTCGCAAGCCGTTCTTCGTGATCCTGGATGCAGACATATTCCGCTTCCGCATCTCATCCACATTCAGAACCGCTAGCGCCATATTCGCGCATATAAACGTGTCGATGTGGAGGGACACTTCGCTGCGTTCCTTCAGCGGCTGGCTTGTCAGTGCATGAACATCCGAGGCGCCTCGACGTACCTGAGGGGGCCCAGCTCGCCGACGAGCTGAAACAGAGGGTTCCGAGCGGCATTTGTGTCGACTTGGAGTCTCAGCCGCAGGAGATGGTGAGCCACGCTGGCTCCGGACGCGCTGACGCTTCAAGAACGAGATCATCGCGTCGTGCAGGTCTCGGATAAGATGATGGAGGCCCTCGTCATCCAGGGCGAAAAGTAGGATGTTAAGTGGCGCCGTCGGTTCCTCAAACAACCGCTCTGGACTCTGGAGGACGTCGCTGACACAGTGGATGAGGTCATTCACCACCCCCTGCACTATATCTTCCCCAAGGACGATGCGCATCCTCAGCAGCTTGCTTTTTACGGTCTGATGGCATTGCCATGGTCTATCAGCACAAGTACAATAGTCACACATCTGTTTTATTTTTTCCACACGAGTTTTGACCACCGATAGCGGAGCGTAGTAGAGAGTACATGCACAGTCGTAGATTATGGAATTATGTAATTGCTGGCTTTCTCCACAGGCGCAGGGACCGTCGCCTGGCCGGACGGAAAGGCTTTCTTCATCGAGCGCGACCTCATTCTGGGGCGCCACAAACCACAAATGCTTCTCCCGTCGCAAGAAGATAGCCCCACTTTTCCCGTCTAGTGTCGCGCTGAAGTATGCGAGGACCAGGCGAGGCGAGGCGCCGCGTGGGAGTCATCGCGGCTTTGTCATCAAGTAACTTTCGTCCTGACCTAGGTACAACTTGCTTCAAGTCCTAGGACCTACCTGGCGCACAGTCGCCTCGCAGGCCCTTGTTCTCCAATCGCTCTCTTCACTACGTACCTATGGACCGACCCGCGAATATCCTCGCCGCGAGCATTGAATTCATGGGCATACATTGGACGGGACCTGCGATGGCGGAGACTTAGATCGATGTTGGCGAGGATAGCTGTAGAGACATCCGATGAGGAGTGCGGCTGGTATAATTCAATCTGAACCTCCAAATTTCCTGCTGATATGTGGATTCAAATCTCGTAGCCTCAAATACTGCCTGCGGCCAACAGTATGTCGCGACTTGAATACAAGCATTAAAGCCTTCTCGGTCCAAGCTTTGAAACTTTCTCGAATTCAGGCGCATTACACCTCCCGTCCTCTTAAAGTCGCGTTTCTCTAGCTCATCTGCTCGCACCTTGCTCATTGAAATATAGTACGTCCAAAGACCCTGCACGCCTCAACCCGTCAGTACCAGCCTATTAAGAGTTGTTTCCAAACGTCATCGGGAACATTAAATGATGCCACGAGCTTCCCTTTATCTCTTTGTTAGTGCCCCTTTTTGTGACAACACAAAGCCTTTGATTTATTTACTGAACCTAGGCTTGTTATGTGAGCGCATCCTGCAGCAGCCCGTCATTCAGATGGATCCCGACCCGCCTGTTCGCCACATCCCCCAGAAACGAGTCGCGGAGGCCGACACGAGTAACCCTGCACCCAAAGTTCGCCTCGTTCGTGCTACCGAGGGAGAAGCACAAGAACTTGTTTGTGCTTGCGCATGTCCCTTCCTCGCAGCGAACTCAATGTATCCATACGCTAGATCGAGCAGCTTAGAGAAGCAAATCACAGTTTGAAACAACAGATTTATGAAAGCCATCTCAAGTCGGTGGAGGTCGTCGCGGTGTGGGAGACAGAGTACAATAACATATCGAACCAACTCAACCTCGCTCAATTGGTTAGTCGCCCCCCCTCCAGTTTCGCCCTCCACCGCTCACGTAGTCCGCAGTCACTCGAGGAGTGGGATCTACAAGCTCAACAAGAAGATGTACCAGCTTTCCCCCTGAATCAAGTTGCGATGTATTAATTATTATTACTATTCCAGTCTCCGGAAGATGTCGCCATGCTGAAAGCCGAACTTGACCGTCTCCGTTTCGACCTGGAACGCATTGACATCTTAGAGGCGGAGAATGAAGAGTTGGAGGACGAGAAGGAAAGGCTCTGTGCCGAGAACAAAAAGCTCCAAACCGACAGTCCGTTGATCTCGGAATTGCAAGAACGATTAGAGGTTCAGCAAACCCTCTTTGGCAACAATCGCGAGGAAATACAAGCAGCGAACGCAAAAATTTCCTCCCTCCAAAGCGTTCGTCTCATGTTTCACCTGGAAATTCTTCCAACCAATGTAACATACAGTCCAACGCTGACCTGCGCCTCCAAATGGAAGCATTACAGGGAAAAAACAATTACTTTGCGCAAGTGAGTCGCCTTCGTCGGCTCCCGCAACGAGCACGCTGATACATTGTGTAGGAGGGCCGCAAACTTGAGGCGAGCCTCGAGAGCCTCCAGATGACGGTAGCGGTCCTCGTTTTTCCCGTCCGTTTTTGCTGATCATGTCGTAGATGGCAGCCGACATTGAGAACAGCGTCCAAACCCAAATCGATGGCTTGCGAAAAGCTGTAAGCCTCTCTCTTTTGCCTTTCATGCGACATTTATAGATAGCTTTCTGCAGTGGGAAAGCAAACCTCTTCAGGACAACCCAAAGGTTTCCCTTTTTCTCTCTTCAAGACACGTCGCTATAATTGGTCATGTGCAGGTCATGGAATTCGTCTCTGCTGAAGTTGAGCGTCGTTCGGCTGATAACCGCAAACTGGTCTCAGAGGTGCCTCTTGAATTCTTTCCTGCTTTTCTTCGCGGTATTGATTCAACCTCGTTCAGTACGAGAGGCAGCGGACGATACTGCAGTGGACTACTGAGCTCTTCAATGACGTGAAGAAAGACCTGATCCAGTCAAACAACGTAGGAAACAGCCTCAGGGAGAAACTCATGCAAACGAACCAACGATACGAGGCCCTACGCTCTGAACACTCTAAATCTGCGTCGCACTCTTCGTCCTCCGGAGGGACGGCCAACGGCGGGGTTATTCCCATGGATATCGATTCTAACCAGCAAAGCAGCCAATCTTCCATCAACCAGCCGAGTCCTGCTTCCAACCAGCCACCCGCCGCCCCCGAACCGGGAGCTGGTCGGCCACCCATCTCATCACCTTCTCCTGGACAGTCAACCCCATCAGACTCGCAGACCCCTCCTCCCCGCCCTCCCCCCGCTACTCCGCAACCGGCAGGAGTTTCCAACCAGCCACCCGCTGCCCACAAACCGGGCGCTGACCGGCCACCCATCTCTCCTGGACAGCCAGCCCCATTAGACTCGCCGACCACTCCTCCCCGCCCTTCCGCCACTACTCCGCAACCGGCAGGAGGTGGAACATCGACCCCATCGTTCTCTCCCGGTTCATTCCCATCAGACTCACAGGGCCAACGTAAGACTGGCCCCGTCAACAGTATCAGCAAAACACAAACTCTGGTTAGCCAAGCATTATGCCTGCCAGCTCTCTACTTACATAATCTTCAGAACCGGGTTCGTGAGATTGCTACGAAGAAACTTGGCATAAAGGCGGACAACGACTTCGACAACCTAACTCTGGCCACTGAGGAGGACGAGATGGGTTGTGCCGACGGCACTGTTATGCCTGACCCCAAAGCTGAGAAGCTTTCATTTTATCGGGGGCCAGTACAAGGTCACTGGAATAATGCCGTTGGGGAGTTGGTAGTGTTGGAATTCTTCAAGAAATACCCTGACACCGACGTTCTCCCCGAAACGGTTAGACAACACTGGCAGGCGCGGTTACGGGCTATCAAGGGGGAGCTCAACCGTCATGATAAATCCAAGGCATCCCCGGAATACGCGGAAAAGGTGGAAGCAGTTAAGAGGAGAGGCAACGACCGCGCCCACGTAAGTCCTGTGTAAAGGAGGCTGTCAGGTTGCTCAACGTATTTTACAGCTCTTTGCGCGCCGGCACAATGCTGCCTTGCACCACCTCATGCCAGAAGCCACCTTGAAGGACATGGCAGTCGTTTTCAAACGTACGTCAGCTAAATGTATGAGCTCGGATGAGGAGGCTGGCCCGAGGAGCAAGGTAAAGCATAAAGGCAGGGGGACGGCAAAGACTATCGTCGAGGGCAAAGACTGGCGTGCCTCAGGCCTAATCTCGATATACAAATGGGCCGACCTTCAGGCCAAACGTCTTGGTTTCAATAGCAGCGGCAGGATCGGCAGGGGAAATGAGCCTCACAAACGAATCCGCCATTCTGCTGCGAAAAGGCCTGTGTCCAAAGCGAAAGCAATCGCTGGATTGCCGCTCAATTATTACAATCCGCTATATCTTAACTCCCTCACCCCTGCTGCCAGAGATGGGCTGAAGCTTCAACCTGAAATACCCCTTCCCACATACGTGCTCCATTGGCCAGAAAATTCGGTTTTGGAACCCTTCACGGATGACGACGATGAGTACTGGCACCCACCACCCAAGCAATCGACTTCGGCTTCGACCAACTAGATATCGCATCCTTTGGTGGTATATACTACTACACGTAGGCCTTATTAATCCGAATACGCCATTTTAAAATAGATCCCTGTAATGTACCGCTCATATGTATATGACATATTCAATCTAGATTCATACTGAAGTCGCGCCAACCTGCACTTAAGATCTCGGGCAGTATCTGGTGGCTCATAGTGGATGGAGGGAGTGAAACGGTGCTATGCGTTAACGCGTGAGCTACGGCGGTGCTTTGGACCAGTCGTGGTACACACTGAACGAGATGAGGGAACGGGGAGGTCTTGTCGTCCGGACACTTTGGGCCACCACTGCTAGGCGTCTCCAGAACAGAGCGTGAGTGGGTGGGCGCCAAAACATGCGTCAGAGAGGACGGGGAAGAACGCGAAAAGGGTCTTGAGCATGTTGCTCAGAGGCAATGGGAGAGAGCCGGGCAGATTATATATTACACACACATGGGATCCCGCCGCTTGCCTTCCTCGCAGGTCGGCTGGGCTTTACTAGTATCGTTCCCGATGGTGTCAAACTAACATTGTTCGCAGTGAGTTTATGCTCCCGGATCCCGCCGCTGGCTGCTTGCATGCCCTTATTGTTTGATGTCCGTTTGAGGTCCTTGAGTCAGCGCAGGATGTAAGGTGCGGCTCATGAGCCCTGAGACAACCGCAACACGACCATGCATGAGCTTAATGGATAAAATTTCTTTCCCCCGTCAGATGGATCCAATCGAACGGAAGCAGCTCGCTATACCACCCATACTCGCAAGTGGTGAGATATTAGGAGAGCCGATCGCCCGTACACACTCCCGAAATGAAGCCCTTGGCCTGCCTAGACTAGCGCAGGCAACCAGAATCCATATACATGGGACTGTCCCACCGCACTGGCCATTCCGGGTGATGGAAGTTCATCCATGAGGTGGTCGAGTCCCTCGCCCGTCCACAATCGCTGAATAAAGTCCTCGACCTGCCCGCGCACCCGAACAATCAAGCACAGGCAACAAGGGTCCATACACCCACCCGCGCGCGCCGTCCAGCGCGAGTGGTGGAGTTTCATCCATGTGGTAGCCAATCCCCGCCCGTTTACGCTGTCCGAACAAATGGAGCGCAGGCAGTCAAGAGCTGCATCCCACCCGCGCTCGCCGTCCCGCGCGAGTGGTAAATTTTCATGGATGTGATGATCGACGGTTCTCAACCCTGTCCGCATGAGGCTGCGGCCTGCGCTCCTAATTGACGCGGCAGTCAAGATCGGCATCCCACTCGCGCTCGCCGTCCAGCGCGAGTGGTGAAAGATCATCCATGCGCGAGCGCGCATCGTGTGTTTAAGACCAGCCAGGCTCGGTGGAAGGCCACTGTTTGTTGCTTCGCGAGATTTGGAGCCTAAGAAGGAGCGACGGGCTATGAGATTGATTTCGAAAGTCGAGCATACACTTACCGGCAAGAAAAATTGGAGGTCCAGATTGAATTACACCAACGGCACTCGTACTCGTGTCTGCCGCGAACGTCGGTCCCAGTTGCAAGTCGTGAGGATATTCGTAATTCAGTCCGTAGGTAAGTGAAACAGAGAGCGATTGAAGAACAAAGGCCTACGAGGCGACTGTGCACCAGGTAGGACTTGAGGCTACTTGAGGTGAGTTGTGGATCAGAAGTCGGAAGTGATTTGATGACAAAGCCGAGGCATAATAGTTCTGATTTCGCTGATCCACAAAACTCACTTACACAAGTCCTGCCTGGTGCACAGTTGCCTCGTAGCGCTTTCTTCTTCAATCCCTAAACAAGAGTCCCTCCAGCGCGAACAACGAATTTATGAGCATCTGTTCAATGTTGGATCGGAACTGAAAACTTCGATCGGCCAACATTATGATACTAGTAGCCCCCGTTAAATACCACAAACCATTTGTCGCGACTCGAATTCAAAAGCATTGACGCCTTCTCGAATCTCGAATCCAAGCATTGAGACCTTCTCGAATCCATCTTAAACCTTCCCGATCTGTCGCAGTAAGCCGTGTCACTCCAGCTCATCTGCTGACACCTCATCGAAATATAGTCCGTCCAAAAAACTTGCACGCCTCAACCAACCCGGCAACACTAAGGAGCCTATTCAAGAGTCGTTTCCAAACGTCATGGGGAACATTAAATGATGCCACGAGCTTCCCTTTATCTCTTTGTTGGTGCTCCTTTTGTGACAACACAAAGCCGTTGACATCTTATTTACCGCATTCCTCCTCTGTCTTTTAAAAGCATCCCGTAGCTGCTAGGCTCTCTTTGCGTCCCTCCTAACATGTCCGTTCATGAGAGGCAAGCCTCCACAAAAAAATTTGAGGCACAAATTTCTAATCTGAAGCGCGAGGTACGTCTCGACAGCCAATTAGGTCTCCTGCTAAGCTTGGAGGAAGGTTAAACTTTGGGAGGAAAAATACGAGCGGCTCGAAGAGGATCATGAACTCCTTCAACTCGTCAGTTGCGTCGTTTGCCTCTCAACCCTCCTCCTAAGTAGTCGACAGGACATCAAGCTACTAGAAATGCATCCTCATGTATTGCCTTTCTTCTTGAATCGAACTTCGTTTTGATAATTTCCAGGCGACCGAGAATGTACTAGACCTTGACGTTGAAGTCAAGGATCTTCGATCACCAGTGAAACCCATCCACGGCGCGTCGATAATCCCTCAAAAACGACTAGCACCGGAGGATACTGTAAACAAGGTCCGCGTTGTTCTTGCTACGGTGGGAGAAGCACGAAGCATCGTGTGTATTTATGCAATTACTTCTTCAAAATCCTCTCAATTTATGTAGATCGGCCAACTCAACAATGAAAACCTTAATCTTAAGCAGGAACTCGATGATCTCCAGAACGCAAAGCACGAAGTACGTATGAAGACGAGGGAGACCATCTCCCTATGGGAGAAACGGTACCAGGGACTTCAGAACGATCTCGACCACGCGACATTGGTCAGTCGTTGGTCGCCCTCATCCAATTCCGGCCTCCACGATCCATGTCCAACCAAACTCTCAAACAGGAGCTTGATGACTACCGGTCACAATTGCAGAATGCAAACCGCGAAGTACTCTCTTTCGGCACAGCTACTTATATATTGGGCTCAATGTTTTATTCTAGTCCACCGAAAATGTAGCCGAGCTCCGAGCTCACCTCGCGCAGGGCATGAGTCAGCTCAACGACCAAAACCATACCCTCAAGCAGGAGCTCAACGATTTCCAGAAAGTCAACCGCGAGGTACGTACCGAGATGATGAGACGCTCTATCAGCGCAGCTGCTTATAGGTTGGGTTTAATATTCTATTCTAGTCCACGGAAAATATAGCCGAGCTCCAAGCTAAACTCGACGTCTTGGATTTCGAGAATGATGAGTTGGAGGTCGAAAAACAAACCCTCGACGCCGAAAAGAAAAGACTCACTTCCGAAAATGCGAACCAGGCCTCAGAAGTGTCGCACTTGAGAGCCGAGCTTCTGCAGGCTGATTCTATTGCCGCAAAGGTTCTACATCATCTTTACCTTTTCTCGGAATGTCCTGACGTCTTACAGAGTCGCAAGGAATTGGAAGCAGCACACACTAATATTTCCTCCCTCAAAGCAGTTCGTCCTCGTTTTTCACGCCTAAAGCCCTCGAATTAATCGTATATGAAGTCTCTAAGCAGCCTTGTGAACCAGACCTCAGAAGCGTCGCGCTTGAGAGCCCAGCTTCAGCAGGCTGACTCTATTGCCGCAAAGGTTGCTACACCTTTTTTTCTTTTCTCGGAATGTTCTGACGTTTTACAGAAACGCAAGGAATTGGAAACAGCACACGCTGAGATTTCCTCCCTCAACGCAGTTCGTCCTCGTTTTTCACGCCTAAATCCCTCAAATTAATCGAATATGAAGTCTCTCAACAGCCTCCATGTGCAAGTGGCAGACTTGCTGCAAGTGAAAGATAACCAGTTGCAGGCTAGTCGCCTTGTCGGGTCCCCGGAAAGAGCACACTAATCTATTGCGTAGGAGTACCAAAGAGTGGTCGGCAGCCTGGACAATACGGTAATGGTTAGGTTTCGTATATCACCGTCCTTATTAAGAGTTTGTTAGATGACAAACAACATTAGGGAGGGTGTCAAAAGTTTATTTTCTCTTGTGATGGGCAGAGAGGAGAGAAGCGGTTGACAACGCTTGACCCCTTTCCCCAATTATCTCCGTATTGGTGCCATGTGTTGAACAACTCAATTCAAGATTCACGTTTTTTCTTGCTGGAATCTTTTTGGGGGTTTTCAGTCTTCTAATAGTCAGGTAGACACAATCGACAGGCCTAGGCAGAGCTGCTTCAGTTCCGACAGGATCCTTGAGATGGCACCTGACTAAAATAGGTATTGAATGCGTTTTTACGATCATGACGGGACATCGGTCCGACCCTCCAAAATAGATGGAATTTATTCCAGGACGTGTCGCTTTCCCCTCGCGACATCGCCTTTAGCCGTACCATTATCCAGGTTCAACTCCCTCTCTAAAACGGGTCGTCATGTCTTCTCGTACGTCCGCATTGGCGAACTTGTCAATTCGTCCCCTCGTCTGACTTCTTTGCCCTTAAATAGCAGACGAAAGCATCATAGCCGGGGGTGGAATACGAGGGCGCGGTAGCACACACTGGTGAGAACCATGCCCCTCACATATTACAATTATTTCAATCATCGTCCGTTAAGTAACGGCTGGCGGGGAAGACCACTCTGCCGCCCATATCCGAGAAATTTAAGTACGTGGCCGCCTGGCCACGTATCTCGATAAACTGGTTCAATAAATATTGATATGTGATTATAGGCGCTCAAGCTCAAGCCCTCGGACAGTACACCGTCCTCTCCCAGTCTCATTTCGTCATCCTCCGGCCATGATTCTTAATGCAACTACTGATTCGAGTACACACGTCACTATGAAAACTCTGGAGGATTTTTTTGCCCTTCACGACTGCCACGCGCCCTTGGATGAGCCTTGACGAGTTCCTCGAATACATACTTTACGTTCGCAACAATACTTCGAAAAATTGCGCTTTTCTATAGGAATGTAGATCACTGAGCTAATATAATGTATTTTGTATTTCCCTCGTAGTAAATATCAACACAAGAGAGACTGCCACCAGCACCATTGTAAACCGAGGTCCGAACACAAGAACCGAGTGTGATCCTGTTTGGTATCATATAAAATCCGACCAAGTCTTGCTCAAGGTTGTTGAGTGAAGCCCAACCCCATCATAATGAGCGCATACAGAATTTATCTGTATGTTTCCTCCGAAATGTTTTGTGAAGCCCTTCTCAAGTCGTCGAAAATGAACCATAACAAAGTCAAGGATGAATGCGTACAAAATCCGTTTCCACATTCCCTTGCAAGTGCTTTAAGCCAATCAAGACCTGCTTCCTGAATTCTCGGCCCAAAATGAGGGTCTTCGGGCGATGTTCTCGGTCATATAACGTTTGCCACTGAAATCATGAGATAAACATCCGCCAGGAAAGACAAAAAGTCCTCAACTTTTCTTCTTCCAAGCGTGCCTTGGTTCCATTTTGGATCAGGGCTGCCTCGCGAATGGAACACTGACGGTCAGATTCCGAGCCGAGCTGATGATACTAGGCGTGAGTACTCATCCGCAGGTGAAACTTCAAGCCGAAACAACCTTGATTCTTTCCTCCCAAAGATGCAAAAGCCACGCGTCATTCTCTTCCGAGGGTGGGGCGACGTCTGCGTTCATGGATTGAGTGGAAGAGTAGACAAAGGACTTCATTCGGCCCGGATGGCGGCCTACCAGCAATCAAGTGTCTCAGTGGAGACTCGGGAAGAAACGAAATCGAGCACGTCGTTCCTTCCTGCTGGCTTAAATACTGCACGGACATGACCCATACAACGACACATGAGCTACGGTTCCGTAGAGTGGAAACGGTCCTACCAATTTGATCAAGGCGCTGCGCTCCCCGTATAGCGCGAGAGGATCTTCCCCCTGGTAAATCTAGTGCTGCCACGAGTAGTCGGCTTGGAAAAGTAGCTCGGAGCGCCTTCGGGAAAGGAATAAGGTGGGAGCCGGTGGTGGAAAGGTAAGAAGCGCTGGTGTCTGCGAGGCGCCGGGCACCAAGCAGTCGAAGACAAAAGCAGAAGCTGAGGAGCTGAGACCGGATTGGACTCATGGCGGCTTTGTCATCAAATCACTTCCGACTTCTGATTCCACAACTCACCTCAAGTCCTACCTGGTGCACAGTCGCCTCGTAGGCCTTTGTTCTTCAATCGCTCTCTGTTTCACTACGTACCTATGGACTGAATTATGAATATCCTCATGACCTGCGACTGGGACCGACGTTCGCGCCAGACACGAGTGCCGTTGGTGTAATTCAATCTGGACCTCCGAATTTTCTTGCCGGTAAGTGTATGCTCGGCTTTCGAAATCAATCTCATAGCCCGTCGCTCTCTGTTAGCTCCAGATCTCGCGGGTCGGATCCAAGCAGTAAATAGTGGCCTGGCTGGTCTCAAACTCACGATGGGCGGTCGCGCATGGATGAAATCCACCACTCGCGCGGGACGGCGAGCGCGGGTGGGATGCAGATCTTGACTGCCGCGTCAATTGGGAGCGCAGGCCGCAGCCTCATGCGGACAGGGTAGAGAACCGTCGATCATCACATCCATGAAAATTACCACTCGCGCGGGACGGCGAGCGCGGGTGGGATGCAAGCTCTCGACTGCGCTCTATTCGTTCGGACAGCGTAAACGGGCGGGGATCGAGTATCACATGGATGAAGTCCACCACTTGCGCTGGACGGTGAGCGCGGGTGGGTGGATGTGTATGGACTCTTGTTACCTGCTCGACTGGCCGGGGCCGCGCGGCAGGTCGATGTCTGTGGAGGGGCAAGACACTCGACTACCTCATGGATGGAATGGCCAGTTCGGTGGGACAGTCTCTGGATCCTGGTTGCCTGCGCTAGTCTAGGCAGGCCAAGGGATCCATTCCGGGAGTGTGGACGGGCGAGCGGCTCTCCTTCTAATATCTCACCACTTGCGAGTATGGGTGACGTAGCGAGCTGCGTCCGTTCGATTGGGTCCATCTGACGGGCGAAAGAAACTTCATCCACCAAGCTCATGCATGGTCGTGTTGCGGTCGTTTCAGGGCTCGGTATATTGTTTCCTTCACACTGGCAACATCAAACTAATATCTCAGCGTCGCCAACAGACTTTATCCTCCATCAGTGAATTGACAAGATATCCGCGCAGAGTAACCGCTCGCAAGCCGTTCTTCGTGATCCTGGATGCAGACATATTCCGCTTCCGCATCTCATCCACATCCAGAACCGCTAGCACTATGTTGGAGTGCGCCGCTTCTTCGAACAACAGCTCTGGACTCTGGAGTGCCTTTCAAGCTCCAGTATCGTCATGGGTTATTACCACCTTGAAGTACAGTATTGTAACATCGGGCTTGGGCTCCTCCGCTCCTACTTTGTTCCCACTGCTTAGTGCCCGACGCCTCGCAAATATCAGCTGTTTCTTCCCCGTACTACTCGTCCACCCAACCTCCAGCTCGCTGTTTTTGGGACGGTCCTCCCTAGCTTCACTCATTATCGGTCAGTCAAAAGAAAAACAATTTTCGACCGGCTGTCAATGACAATGGCGCAACATCACCCTCTGCGCCGAATCGTTGGGTTGACAGAAGAACGATCACATGATTCACTCGGACTCAATAAATGAACAAAGAGTCCTGCGTCTTTCACTACCCATCGCCACAGTGTGCAGCTCCCTTTCCTTCCGCTTGAATCTCATGCAACAAAACATCCGGCCACGTCTCATCGATTCGCATTACCAGACCTTGAGTGAGGGACGGCCTCTCCCAATCCTTCCCCCACTTCTCGGGCAGAATACCGTCCAGGCGCCTTACGGTCCTATGCAGGAAGCCGAGCAATTGATTCTTGTGAAGGCGATGGTACACGCCCGGTTCCGAGCGGCGGGGAACCTTGAAGCCTTGGACGAACTCGATGGTGTGAGTTGTTTTACCCTTGGAACTGGATCTCTGCTGATCTCCATTAGATTTGGGGCCTACCTTCGTGTGTCTGGAAAGACCGGTACCTGGAGCACAAAGGGACCCTGGATGGAATCGTCAGAATCGTCAGTCTTATAGTTCCAGAGATAAACAATGGGCCGCCCGCGTTGCAGTCATTGAGAATCGCAAAAATTCCGCCGTTTAAGGCTCAGTCCTTACTTCATCGGGAAAAGATAGTTATAGCTCCTTTTGCCCCTCCTCCCTCCCCGGTGGTAACAGGCCAGTCATCTTCTGAGATGCATAACACAAATTCCCAGTCCTCGTCGGGGGGTTTCCCGGAAACCCCGACCGCCAAGAAGCCCCGAATATACAACGTAGAGGCTCCTTCCTCTCCTGCCGAAATCCCGATCGCCAAAATCCCGACCGCCAAGAAGCCCCGAATATACAACGTAGAGGCTCCTTCCTCTCCCGCCGAAATCCCGATCACCAAAATCCCGACCGCCAAGAAGCCCCGCATATACGACGTAAAGGTCCCCTCCTTTCGGGCCGGAATACAGAATGGCATGCAAGCGCCATCCAAAGTGGCATCTCGCGGCCGTCGAACGCATAACAGCTTAACGGCGCATACAGCTGTTTACAGTGATAAACATCCTCAGCCTCATAGTGAAATCGTGATTCCCGACCCACCTTCCGAGGCGCCCATTCCTCCCACGGACATCCAGGTACGTGTCTTTCTTCCCCGTTCATGATAAACGCGCTCATCCAGCTAGCCTAATGCCGACCGGTGCGGGTGGCAACAAATTCACGGCAGCAGATAAAACCTTTTTTATCCAATACATTCTTTGGTGCCTCAACAAGGATCCAAACTTGACTAAAGCTCAGCTCTGCCAAGATTTGGCGACAAAGGCAAGTAATAATGAGAGGTTTACCTCCCCTTGCTAACGGCATTTGAATGACAGGCCCCCCATCATAATGCATCGTCCTGGAGTGGGCATTGGCACAGAGTGCACAATCTGGCGGACAAAATACTAGCGCGTGCCCGTTCCGAAATGGAGTCTGATCAAGAGGACTCAGAGGACTCGGACTCGGACGCGGAAGCTATGGACTCAGAGGACTCGGAAGACACAGACGATGGTCTGAATCCCGGTCAGGCAAAGCGCAAACGCATTCCGGAGGAAGATGCGCAAACCGGAGGAGGCAAACGGTCCAAGCTGTGTGCGTGGCTTTAACTTCGTTCCATTCGTATACTCATTCTACGGTATCGGACAGCGCCTACGATGCAGGCACCAACTAGTGCGGCGAAGATGATCATGAGCCGTCATGTCGGTTTCTAATCCTTTATTCTTGCACCCTCCCATATCCATTTCCACACCGCTCCCATCTTTCCAATCCTGCACTCCGCATCAGACTAAACCCTGTTTAGAAACCCGGCCCCCTTTGCCCACATTCGTGCACTCATTCCAGCTGCTTCCTCATCATCGTCCAGCCATTCCCTCACCTCTACGCTAGGGAAAAGATGAGCTATAATTGTACAGCCATGCCTGTGGGAGATACACGAATTTATTAGACGTACCTCTAGAATTCTTTACGGCTTGTTTTGCAACGCAGCAGAATCATAATGTTGTGATATGCGTAATGGACACAATCTTTCCCTGAGACACTCAATAATTATGAATGACAGACGTGCCAAGCATGTCGCATGTCTTGACTATCTACTATAGTCCATCGCCTGCTCGATCCCCGGATGAGCCAGACACCAACCTAACCAGTCCCCGAAATCGCGGTAGACATAGGGTTTGATGGGAATGTACCGGATTACCATGTCGACTGTGGCCAGCCTGACGAGCGGGGACTCGCACCGCCTTCCCATATCGTCTATATAGTTGCATTCTAGGGAATATATTGGGAAGGACCCTAGGAGGATGGGGCGGTACGTCTTGTTACACCTGGGGCAGATTGCATACGTCAAGGTGGATGGGCCGTGTGGAATCTCTTTTTCCCACTGTCCTCCCACCAAAGCCTTTACGATGGACCGGCTCAAATGCACAAGCCAGGAGAGTCCTCGAGAAGAGTATGCCACGGTGGTGAAGAAACAAGAACGGTAACGAAAATGGCTTGCACTGAGGCGCGCATGAGAAGTTTCTAAAATTGAGAATAATGAAAAACCTCACAGATATAACATCGTTCGACATCTCTATTACTGTGATGCACCTGGGTGGCCATTTCCTTCCGCCAAACTTTCAAAGGCGTCGTCGATCCTGTCGCATTGAGAAGCAGCCCTGCGGAGAGCAGCATCCTTGCGCCGCGCTGTAAACCCTGGCTGTTTCGGGAGATGAAACATATCAAGATCCTGGAAGAGAGTATTGGAGTGGATCAAAAGGGTTTGGAGTTGGTGCAGGCCTGCCTCTAGTCGGGCTCGACTGTTATTTGCAGGGGGAGTGCGTAGCAAATAACATAGATCACCCAGGATATCCTGAGCATCCTCAACAGCAGTTATTATATCCTCTGGGTTGTCTTGGTGCTCAATTCTCGCTCGCACATCCCTAGGTCTGGCAGGCAAAAGGAAGAGGCGGAGCCATCGAGAACGGGATCCCCGGGCAAAACGCATGATCGTGTCCCTCGCTTCCTGGCCCTCGGAGCCACAGACGGTGTTGGGGGTTTCGGTAGCCTCTGCATCAGCCTCTCTGTGAACCTCCTCGATAAGGTTGGACTGCAACTGGAGTCGCTGGTGTATTAGGTATTCTCTGTTGTTAACCAGGGTTTTACCCGCTGGAGTTTCGCAACATCGACATACTTTGCATTTGCAGTCAACCATCGGGGGATCGGCGAGACTCATAGGGAAGTGAAGGAGGCGGAGCTGCAATCGCGCGATAAAGCATTTGGTATGTGCTGGGAAAAACACTTGAAGAATGTGATGGGTCGCATGGGGGCGATGGAAAACCAGGACAAGTCTGCACAAGTTGGAACACTTGATCAAGATAGGATCTCCCGTATCTAACCCAGTTGTTCCGACTCGGAAACGGGACCGGGCCTTGCATTCAGTTCCACTGTGATCAGTCGAGACCTCTAGGTTGCAGCGCATCATAGCGGATCCATTGCTAACATACTCGCAGGACTACACCAAACTTGCTTGGTCCGTACACAACTTAAACGTGGAGATTCTGCAAACCATGAGCAGGAATTCAGGGGCCGATGTTCCGCACACCATCGTTCACCCACTGCAGAATTCCGTGCTGGCAAATGCTGCAACTATCCAGCGAGGCAACATGACAACTAAAGTTGACCAGCCGAAGACGGAAATGGTAGATATAAGATTGAGATAGAAATGTAAGATAAGACGTAGACGTAATAGCAAACTGTAAGATGAGACGTATAATCTAGTCATGATAGCGCACAGAAATCCCAGAGCATAGGTGGAAACGACGCGTCCACCTCCTACCATCCCCGTCAAACATATCGATCGTCTCAACTGTGGGCAACGGATAGACCAAAAAGCTGGGTTGGAGTATTTGACTGAGCCGATCGGTAACCGTGGGGGAGCCCAGCATCGATAAGTCCCATCCGGCGGCCATGACCTGTGTCGCCCAGTGCATTGCATCACTCCGCTGCTCCTCATAAAAGTTATGGAGGGCAACAAATCCAATGGATAGATGTTTCAATTTTTGAAGGTAGTTTTGCCTGTGCGCCGTCCAAATGACCCGACACTCCATTGCCCCAAGTTGATCGATGTACACCTGTAATCGTTCGAGATTTGGCTGTGAACGGAGAAAACCATGAGGTCGTGGTCAAAAATGGGGACATCGAGTTTCAAAAAAAGAAGCTGAGAGCATTGCCCAGTGGAGAGCATCTGTGGTACAGTGTAAGGGTACGCATCAAACGCGAACAATTGCAGAGCTGGAAAGCCCAGGTTATCGAAGAGGTGGGGATAACATAGAGGCATGACGCGCATCTGGAGCGAAATCAAACTCGGCAAGATATATGATTCACGGATCTCAAGAAGAGGATCGTCCATGCATCGGGACGAAGAACTGACCAGAGCACAAAGACCTGCACTGGCCAATTATGCTGCGCCAAAGGGGGACGGGGATGAAAAAGTTGATGTGCAGCATAATAAGCTGAGCCCAAGGGAAGGATTTTAAGAACCCATCGACTTTGATGGGGGCATCGACGCAGCAGGGGGGGTGGTTGCCATCCAAAACCAGGAAACGAAGTTTGGGAGCACGACTCGTCAAGCCGTCTATCCACGGCCAACATGGGATGTCCAGACATCCCACGACAAGCGCGAGGCTTTCGAGGTGAGAGAAAGTGGGTGCTTCGGCGCTGAAGAGGGGAGCTAACTGGGGCTGACTCAATTCCAGCTGGAGGACCCGGAGGTAGTTCGAAACAGTCGGGAGAAAACGATGTAAAATGCGGGCCATTTGATAATAGTGTTGGTCCACAGAAATCCTGAGTTCGAGCGACTTGGTACCTCTAGCTCGTCGCAGCCATGCCAACATTTGGTGGGTCTGCGGATCTATGACATGGTCACCCAGATGCTGCAAGAAAAATGACGAGCCCAGTTTGAAGTGCGGCTTAGTCCACAACTCCTTTAAGGACCAGGCAAGGGCCCGCCATGGGGAAGAAACACTACCAAGAAACAACAACTGTTTCAGGTCGGAGCGGAGCGGGAGAGGAGTTGGTGATAATGATGAATATTCTGCCCGAAGTTCTATAGGCAGGCTGTCCATGGGACGAAAGGCCTGCTTGATGGTTCGGGAAGTGGGGATTCTGTGTGCAGCAGACGGGAGATGACAGAAATGGTCGCAGAGTTGGATGCAAAACGGACAGCGAAGAGGAACGCCTGTAAGCTGCTGAGGGACACAAACACCAAGTGCAAGCGAAAGAAGCCCAAAGAGCCGATCAGCCCTTGCTCGATGACGCCTTCCCACGAGTTTTTTTCCTGAAAATAGCCGGCAATTAGCTCGCGAATGTGGGGGGGAGGGGAGGAGGAGACGAACCTGGCTTATGGTGGCGTCGACTTTGTCGACGTGCGAGATCGTGCAGGCGGATGCGGGCAGTAGTGTACTATCGACGGGGTGGAGGAACAAAGAGGCTGTTCTAACGGCGTGAGCATTGCGAAATGCAACGAAGGATGACCACCAACCATCGTTCATCCCAACACTGCGAACGGTCACAAAGACCTGCCCATAGTAGGTTTGGTCATTGAACAAATGCTTCGATCGGAGAAAAAGAGAGGCAGATGCCTGTACTGTGCTTGAATCGGTTAAAAAAGGCTGCTGCTTTAAAAAAAAAAGAAAACTCA